>OU015499.1:152192458-152702250 GCA_907164885.2 Dolomedes plantarius
AGGTGGCGGATGTCCTCCTGCCGGATATCGTGCCAAATTCTGTCCAATTGGCACGTTAGATCGTCAAAATCCTGAGCTGGTTGGAGGTCCCTGCCCCTAATGCTCCAAACGTGCTCAATGGGGTAGGGGAGAGATCCGGCGACCTTGCTGGCCAAGGTAGCGTTGGGCAAGCATGAAGACAAGCAGTAGAAACTCTCGCCGTGTGCGGGTCGGCATTATCTTGCTCAAATGTAAGACCATGGTGGCGTGATATGAAGGGCAACACAACGGGGCGTAGAACAGCATAGACGTACCGCTGTGCTGTAAGGGTGCTGCGGATGACAACCAAAGGTGCCCTGCTATGAAATGCAATGGCACCCCAGACCATCACTCTTGGTTGTCGGCTCGTATGGCGGAAGACAATCAGATTGGTATCCCACCGCTGTCCGGGGCGTCTCCAGACACGTATTCGCTGGTCATCGGGGCTAAGTTGGAAGCGGGACTCGTCACTGAAGACAATTCTACTCCAATCAGTAACATTCCAGGTCGAATGTGCCCAGTGGCGCCGGAAGGGGGGGGGGCATGGGAGGGAACTTGCCCCCCCCCCCCCCTAGAAAATTGAACTTTTTGTTTCTACCTAGCTAGCGCTCATAAAATATTAGAATTTTCATTTAAAATCATAAAGCCTAACAAAACTGAATACTAAATTGCAACCTCACACTCGTTAAAGCAAGCGCGATAAACGTCATTCCATATACGCAGGAGTGATTAATCGCCAATTTCAGGTACGCAAGCGCGTTTAAATGCCAATTCCAGACGTTTGCTTTTTTGCGATTCAAAAGCAACCCTTACACGATGTTTTTTCATCGCGAAAGGGAATCTTGAATCTGATGCATTTGAAAAGCGTACACGTTGACGTTTGATAGGGCATAATATAACATAAAAGCTTACTTTTTATAACCGTATATATGTATCTTTAATAATAAAGGTGTAAAAGTTTCAATCTATTTTACTTTGCCCCCCTCTATATTTGACTCTTCCGGCGCCACTGAATGTGCCCGACACCACAGCAGACGGGCTTGTCGGTGTACAGAGGTCAATGGTAGTCGACGCAAGGGGCGCCGTGAGCTCAGACCCCTTTCTCTCAGCCGCCTCTGAATGGTCCTTGCGGCCACTGAAGCACCAGTTGCACGCACGACCGATGATAATGATGAATCTAGGGCTGTGAGTGCCGCTCTGTCGATTGCTTGGGCCTCACGTTCTGTCGTTTCTCTAGGCCTACCACTTCTTTCTTGACGCTGTGTTCGGCCATGGTTCACCCCTTCCTGCCACCATCGTCTAATAGTGGCATCGCTTCTATCCAAATGTCGAGCGATTCGCCGATTAGACCAACTGGCTCCTTTAAGCCCAACTACACGTCCTCTCTCAAATGCTGACATCTGCGCATATTGTTCGCGCACCTGTATGCGAAGCATAGTTACTGTCTACCCGAGTACACGGAATGAAAGTCGCAAAGAATTTATGACCTGGAATCGAATTTTTTTCCTCTTTAATGTCCTGCCAGTTGCGCAGTTAAGACGTGTTGCAACGTCACATGTTCATTCATTGGCCGCCAAACTTTAAAATTTTGCATTTTCTGTATGCATAGCAATTTGTGTCCAATTTGCATTACCCCTTCTTGGTGCGTCGATTTTTTTTTTTTTTTTTTGGGGGGGGGGAGGGTCTAAGGGTGTATTTATCATTGAATGAAAAAAATTATGACGAGCAACGTGTAGCTAAAAATTTTATATATTACTTTGAACAATTTTCAACAATTATTTTTATAATCGTATAAAGTAAAATACTCGAACCTATTAATACAGTCTCGAAAATGCTGCAAGGTACTCATGAAAATATTGAGAAATCCGTTGAGATGTTTTCATCACTCCTAATCCAATTCCAGAACTTAAGGAATAATTGAGAGTTTGGTAAAAACGATGACCTTGAGTTATCAGCTCTATGGAATACTGAACCTTGTTTTCCCCCAAAAATATTGCGTCATGTGAAAAAATTGTTTGATGAATTACAAGTAGATGAACGCATTGAAAACAGTGAATAATGTGTTCAAAGTCGAGGTGTTTTATAGAGTAATGGATTTAATAATTAATCAATTAACTATTAGATTGAAATACGTTCGACAATTATGTACACTTTTTAAATGTCTATCACCTGCATATCTCGTCAAGTCACTTGATAAAAGTATCCTGGAAGGATCAGAATTGTTACAATCGGCATATCTTTCCGATATTTCGCCTAGTTTGGGACTTCAACTGTTTCAATTTAAAATATGCTTTTATATTCAATTAAAACTAATTGCTTCTATACGTGAAGTTGCTGAACTACTTTTAATTCCCACCGCAGACTCAAGTAGCTTCTCTGACTTTATTACAGCATGCATGATTTTTTTAAACTTTACCGGTAACGACAGCGACATCAGAAAGAAGTTTTTCAAAGCTGAAATTAATCAAAACATATTTAAGAAGCAACATCTCACAACACCGTCTTAGCCCTTTAGCCACGATATCAATTGAAAGAACAATAGCTTGTCAACTTGATCTGGAGAAAATGATTGACCGACTTGCAAACGAGAAAGCGAGAAAACAACAATTTTGAAGGGTTTTTTATGTGCAAACTAAACATGCTGAAATACATTTTGTCAATAGAGTTTATAAAATATATAATAATAACATTAGTGGGTACTCCGTACTTAAAGAATTATAATTTGTTTTATTATTATATTCATATTTACTAAATTGAATTTCTTATTGTTGAAATGTCTTGAATTTCAAATAAATTGTTATTAAGTAAGTTTTTAAATCGAAATAAGAGTAGATAGAAAGCAAATTTCGACAGAACTCTTCCAAGAAACAAGTGGGCGCACCGATTTTACTTCCTCCGGGGCATTGAATATGTAGCTACGCCACTGACTGGAATTCATTTGGTCAAAACTCTACAATGTAGTTCAGTGCTACAGGAAATCAGATGAAGATTAAGCTATACCTATTATAACACTTCTTGTTTAGAGAAAATCACACCTATACAGAGAAAAATATACAGAAAATCACCTCAACATTAACAATGAGATAGAAAAGCAATTGTCAATATGAATAATTTTTCATGATAGAGTATGAAATATTTTATTCTGCAGTCATAAATGTATGCACTTAGAGTAACAGCATAAGTTTAATAGCATATTTAACAAAACAATGATTTAAGAAACATATATGCATAGTATAAAAGAAACAGAAATTCTTCCATGAATTAAATCTTTCAAAAGCATAAGTAAATTAAAAACAAAATCTGCAGTCACATAAAATTACCCAAATGAAATTAAAACTGTTTCGTTCATATACCAATGTGTTATGGTCTTTTCACAAATTACTTCCCATAAACTATTTCTCCTTTCCCATTTCCTTCCAAATTCAGGAAATTGCACACATTATACATAATAATAAATATAAACCCTGATAAGTAATACACTTGACAGGACTAACACAACAAACATCCATTTCACTAACACTGATCTTAAGAACTGAAAATGTATAGGGTGAAGTAGGGTAAGGGAGAACGCAAAATCATATCATTCCACTTTGAATCTAATAAAGTTTTTTACAAGTTCTTGTATTTGTATGAAAATTTGCATAGATTATGTTCTACATTTATAGTTTTATTTTTTCTAAAGTCTATTCACAACTTTTCTTACCATAAATATTTAAAATTTTTGTGTTTGGCATTCTCACTTGTAGCCACACTTGGGGCAAGTGAGAACGCAGGTCCCAATAAATCATAATTGCTTATAGCAAAATAAGTAAGGAAAGGGTAAGAATAGACATTTCATGCTGAACAAAAGGCTATTTATTTATTTTTTTACATACTTTTCTTTTGGAGGTATTTCTTCTTAAAGTTAGCAGTGTCAGTAATGTCCAAATATTAACAAAATAAGTATATTTGAATTATTTGCTTTAGAGTAACAAATGTATGTTAAAAGTTCAAAAAAAGGTTTTTTTTCTTCTTTTGTATAGGCCCTACTGAATATTCTAGGACAAAAAAGATACAGAAAAAATTAGTTCACATTGCCTTCCAGGACTTTGATCTTACAGGAACACTAATAAGTCATCATCTGGTACAAAAGGCAACTCAGAAATAGTGACAATAGAATTAGAAATTCAATATATTCATACACAGTTGTAATGTCCACTCCACTCACTTTCACTATCAGTTAGTCTAAACAAGTCAGTTTATTACAATTCACTTCTTCAAACCTACAACAAAAAAACTAGCTTCACTTGCATAATTTACTATTTTTGAATGTTAAGGAATTGAAAACAATCATCAGCTGTTAAACAAACATGGAAAAGGGTAGTTGGTTATGAAGTTTCTCCAGCAGTAAACGTATGTTTGGAAGAAAAAACTAATTATATGGCTGTTATAACACAATGGTAGGTTTTTCTGTATATGGGGCAACAGTTCTCACTTGCCCCAACCTTCGTGTTCTCACTTGCCATGACACAAAATTTTAAAGGGTCAAGTGAAAACCTTGCAGTACTGAAGAAATGTTGCAAAAAAAATTGGTTTTTATAAATTTTATCTGTATTCTTCATTTCCTAATGAATAAGTCAGTATTTTCAAAATAACTCTATGTGTTGAGGTTAATTAGTTATTTTTTTATGCTAGTACTCAAACTTGGGAAGCTAAGTTAAAATGCAAGGGTTTGGTAGGTATAAAAATTTTCCATTTCACAATTTTTTTTTCTGTAAATAAAAACTAAACATAACAGTTGAGCAAGAATTTTCCTACAAAGTACACTTGAAATTTTTTTAAAGTTTTTTAGGGTTTTCAGCCTGCATTCTCCCTTACCCCACTTCATCCTACATTAAAAAATTATCCCAGACATGAACGGTAATAATGTAGTTATAAATTTTGCCAATACAAAATATCAATTCAGTATAAAGAATGTGCAGGTAAGAGAGCAAATAATTTAAATCTAGTTCTAAACTGACTCAAGTACAATTTTTACACTAAAAAAATTTAAAATATCATATCAAGGCAGTCAGAAATATCAGTTAATACAGATTTTAGAAATCTTGAAATGTTTCTAACAAAGAAATCTGTAGAATACATGGTGCTGAGAAAATTAAACATTTTCATATGTAATATACTATTAATTTTGTACAGTTTTGAAGTGTTAAATAATTTAATTTTTGTTTAAAAAGAATTTCAATTTTAAATATTAAGTATTATCAACTTATTTAAAATTTTAAACAAGCATTTTATAATGAATGATGTACCTAAAATAATGAATATTTGAATTTAATGCTATTTCCGTTATCTTTCTTGTAATGAAAGATGAGAATGAAAGTTATTTACTAAATCTGCCATGAAAAATTTTAACACTGAATGAATACAGGAAGAAACAACTTTAAAAAAATTATTTCAAATGTAATTATAAATAAAAAGTTCTCTGATAGAAGATTATGAGAAAGCAACGGCTAAACTTCATATTGCTGCTAATGGTACCCAGCTGTAAAAACACACCAAGTTTAGTACCAGTTCCTCATTTACATGGAAAATTTAATTATTTAATTAGTTGTATCTATAAGTTTTGCATGAAATTAACAGTGTATATGGATTTTATTATAATTTTTAAAAAAATAATAAACATAAATGATAGTTTCTTAAATTTGATAAGCTTTAGATGTTTAGACAATTTTATAGTATTTTAAACATGAAATTAAATTTAAAAATCACAAAACACATGAGTGTTGAAAAAAGTGCTGGATTTTTTATGGCCTCAATTTTGGCGATTATATAAGTATATACTATGTTTATGTTCTGTTGCTCTTAGGTTGTAATCTTTATAATAAATAATTTTATTATTTAGTTTTATGGTTTAATAGGATCCAAAGCTGATGCAGCTAACCTCTGCTTTTACATTACCAAAGGTCAGAGATTATATCTTAGAAACGTCACCAGTTTTTTATCATTTTCAACTAATTGAATTTTAATGATGATCACTCAGATGTTATCACACAATGAAATTCAAGATTAGCTTCAGATAACAAATTATGTATTCAGTCAATAAAAAAATCTTGAATTCGTTTTATAAAATTTTAATTTTCCACCATTTCAAGGAATACCATCTGGAAGATGAGAACTTACTCTTGGTTATTCAAATATGGTTTATAAGTCTTACTCCAGGTCTGAGTGCATCTAGTACATTAGTTTGCCTAAGGCTTCTTTCATACGTAACTGGTTTTTACCGGTTCTCATTTAAACAATGCTGTGTACACTTTAATCAAGACGAAGAGAGTACAACCGGTTTCACACTTGCTCGAGAAATGTCATCAGGTAAACGATACCCTACTGTCATGCTATTGCTGTACAAATCCAGCATCTCCCACTGCAAGGGACGACTGCCAGTGTCATCGAAAAAACTGGTTAATGAATTGTGGGAAGGAACCAATAGCACAGTACACATCTAGCCGGCACATATTGTTTGTAGTACAATTGTTTCCTGGTTTTGTTGTTCTTGTTTGCTGTTTTGAGATAAATATATATTCCACAAATTAATTAAACAATAGAATGGATTTTGCTTTCATTTATCCTTACCTACAGATCACTCAAAAAAGAAAATATTTTTAAAAGAGGTTGTGTTAAATCAGTTCAAAGTTTTTATCATGGCAGAAGTTGATCTTGAAGTACTGATTATACTAGTTCATGATCGTCCTATTTTATGGGATAAAACACAAGAATCCTATAAGGACAGAATCCAAACAAGAGATGCTTCGGTCGGGGTATTTAAAGCGTTCAATGATGGTTTTGAAGAGTTAGGCCAACAGGGAAAAAAATATGGTGAGTAAAATACTACATTTATTAAATTAAATAAAATATATTAAAATCCAGGGTGTAAATGATTTTAATAAAATGATTAAAATCATGATTTAAATCGAATGATTCTTTTTAAAAAATCATCGATTTTAATCCAAAAAATTATTTCATGCATTGCTTTGAACATTTTTTGTATACTTTCCTAAGGGTATTAAATTTAAATATAATGAGGAAAGAAAGGAGACTATTGTGTATATCTCACATCTCATTCATATAATTCACTTTACTCCCTGTACAACTTATTTGCTTCTTGTAAAATTTTCCATTGAGTGAATTGGTCTAACTTATCAATCTTGTCACTATGAGTACACTAATTTTATCTTGATTGGTCAGATTTGTTTCTGATAATAAGTCAGACAACAGTAGGGGAAATCAATAGCAATCCTATAGAACTTTATGGATCAGAAAGAGTTTGATATAATACAAATGTATATTAAAAATTATTTTATTGACAATGATCGGCAATGTTTGAATTTTAAAATGTTTACTTCCTGCATTAGTTATATAGTACCATAGTATATAATTTTAAATCTATGGTATATATAATAGATTATATCACATAAAATTGAAATATAAAAAAAAATCATGATAATAATTAAAAAATCTGATTAAAATTTTTTTTTAAATCTGATTTAAAAAATTTTTTTTTTGAAATTATGAGTTTTATACACCCTGTTAAAAAATCATTAATTTTCTCATTAAGTGAATAAAGTAAAAACATCATCAATTAATGCACTCAAAATACAAGGAAACACACCCTATTTTTTATTTTCCATTATGCACCTCGAAACACATGTCAGTTCAGCTAGATGCCGATTACTTGACAGCCAGGTAAGTGTGAAAAGATCCACTTTCGTGTCAGCATCAGCTACATGTCGGATGGCATTATTTAAATGACAGCTGGTAAAAGCCAGTTATGTGTGTTACGAGTTACTGGACAAAGGCTTTTCCAGTAACTTGTGTACAAGCCTTTGTGAGTGTTTTAAAAATCTAATTTTTAAAATGAAGAGTCATAATTTAAGTAATTAGTCAATTTTTAACCCTTTCCAAAAATATTTTAATTTTGTTCTTAGTTTTATACATTGATTTGACTAAGATTTCTTATTGACCCGGTTGCTCGCCAAGATGATTTCATGCCAATCCTTGTGGTGTGGCTCGTTCTCTCGGCCCGGAAAATTCGTCTCGACGAGCTACGTCACAAAGGTGGCTGTAATAGTAAGCTAGCCAGTTCAGAAGGTCAAAATTCAGAGCACAGATTTTTTTCTGCTGTATTTGCTGCTTGACCACAATTGGATTATCTTTATCTAACACGTGATTGGTAACTAAATGATTTTCTAATCTCATTTTTTTTAGTTTTTATATTGTATTTAAGCTAAATATATTTATACATTGCATATTTGTACATATATAAATAGCTTACTATATTATTATATAATATATTTACATTAAATTGAAAAATTAGATTGCACATGATGTTTTAATCTGATTTTCTTTAGTTTATATATTCTATTTTTGCGTAATATATTTATAGATAGCATATTTATACATATATATATAGCATAATATATTAATATATAATATACTCATATTAAATTAAATTAGATTGGTAAATTTTAATTTATTTTTACTTCTTTTGTAGTGATTAAGTTTGTAAATTGAATATTATTTTAGAAAAATTATAAAAAATTCTTCATTTTTTTAACTTCATTAAACTTAATAGTTATATTACCCATTAGCAGTATTGTTTCTAAATATCAGACTGCATTAGTTAGACTGTACAAATCAGATTGCAACATCGGCGGTAAGCATGCTTTTTTTCAAGAACGACTTTTTTTAAATAATAAATTTCAATATTATTTTTTAAAAACTTCACGGGATATTTACAAGTAAGTTTCATTTATTAATAAATTTCTTTATACTCTTAGTTTATTGAAAAAGTTGAATAAAAAAGCTAGTAGTGTGAAGGTGCAGGGTTTAAAAACCATTCCTACTCACTTTCCGTGTGGAGGTCTGGGGTAAACGACAATGGTGCCAAGGTTGGTGAGAAAAAATTGGCTTGGCGAGCAACCGGGAAAATTGGGAAGCTGTTCCATTGATTTTTATACTTTGTAAATATTTTAAATTTTTGCTCTAAAATATCATTAGTAATACAATTGTCATTGTTTTCTTCATTCTTCTACACACGTTGAAATTATCTTGCTACAAACTTTTAATTTTAATGTACTTCATTTATTTTTTCACTATTTTTATATTTTTAGGTATCTTTTTCTTTAAGTTTTTACATATTAATTGTCTAGTTTTTAAGATAAAAAAAAATAAAAGTATTGTACTTCCAACATATTGTTTCCCTACATTTTCTATAATCGATTGACAGTCTGGACACTTTGCAAATATTTAGACTGTTTTAATTATTTATTCTTGATAAATGCTGTATTCAATATTTCTTCCTTAAAATATTCTACAGTTCTTTATTAGCTACTTATTGTTGAATTTTCATACAAACAGTTGATTGTCAGTTTAAAAGTTTTCAAACAGTGTGAAATGGTATTTTCCTAAATTTCTCATAAGGACAACTCCACTTGGTGGAGTTCGACAACTTTTAGCCGAGCAACACAGGATATGGGACTCTTCCCGTATATTTTATCTTTTACCGTGATTATTAACAGTTGAAAATAATTTGTATAACTCATAACCAGCAAAGTTTCTGCAACATATGTATTATACACAACGAGCGTCACCCTATTGTTGTCAGCAGCTACACTTAGTGCTTGCTTACAATTCCAGGCCACAGAGAGCGATGTCATTTGCTAAGTTGTTCATATTTTCATTAGTTTCATTGGCAGTATTCTCGCTGGAATTAAGGATCCAGGGAAATCTTTTAACCAGCACTTGAAATTAACGTTGAAGAAATGGGTTAGTTGGGGCATGAAAGTAAATATGGTTGTTGTTATCTCATTTGTTTTCATGGAAATAATTGATAACCCCAGTCGCAAAGCACAGCTGAAAGAATTTTGTCTGTATAAAAGCCACTGATCTGCAGAAATGTGTCCGAGGAAAAAACTTGAACATATTGCAACTGCAGTCAATTTCCTTCAAATTGCCGAAATTTGGTACTACGAGTATTTATGACCGTCTCAAAGAAAAGGAGATAGAACTCTCACCTTCATTTGCAGCCTGAGAATATAAAAAATTATTTTTTTAAGTCAACCGAATCAGTGTTCTCCGCACATTACTTTTCATTTCATAATTCCGGTGATGCTGATTTACTTTTTTACGTCAAGCATATTTTTCCCATACTTCACTAGACAACAGTGCTGCATTGTCTACAGTCTCCCATGGAGTAATAGGGGTTTACCCTCCTCCAACCGGTCAGTGTCCCAACCACGAAGCTTTGGGGTGAGAGGGAATCTCATAAAGCAAAATCCTACCTTAATGAAGTTTTTAAAAATATTTTACTTAAGAAATAAAAAAAACCTCACAAATTGCGAGATTCAAGTTCTATCAATTAACCTCTCCTCGTTCACATAAATGTTTAATTTTGAAAACCCTTTTTTTATACCGAATATCCATCTCTTACCCACATTTTGATTGCATGGGTAATTTCAAAAACATTCATTTAAAACGTTTACAAACACAGAAGTTTCATTCTCAAACGTGTATAACTGGAAATTCCAAAAGACATCCTTGAAGTTTAAAAATTCCTGCAAAGGAGATAGCAATTTCCTTTAGAGTAGTTCGTCTCTGCAAAATAAATTTTCTAACTGATACCTCCACATTCTTATGAATTTTAGAAACGCTCCTGTTTTTGCATACGAAAATATTAAATTTAATTTGAGTAAGACACAAAATTTATCGCATATGTTAGCTGCCCAACAAATTTCTAAACAAACAATATCATAAAAACTTCTTTAAATACCAATCAAACTTCGTCTTATAATTTGAAAATGTAACTTTCAAACGTTTCCTCTCCGATTACCGGTACTACTCAGAGTGAGAGAAGATGATCACATGTCCTGTTCAAATGTAATGCAAGAGTCAGTAAAGAGTCCATTATTCGATAGACGAGACTTGGTGTAATATATAAATTTTAAACATTTTTGAAGACCTGCGCTCAAAATAAAAATCATATATTTCATTCTGAAAAATCATATATTTCATAAAAATCTGAGACGTTATCTAAGATAAAAGACTATAAAAGTATAATTAGATACTCCATGCATTAAATATTACTTTTGCTGCGAATTTCAAAAACCCCTTATAACAAAATAATAAAACAAAATTAAAAAACAATTAATACAGAGACAAAAGCGAAAATTAAGCCATTCTCGATATGATACCACAAAATATTTATTAATGTATTATTATGCATATTTATATCCTCATTTACAGAACACATCAGATGTAGAAAAAACACTGAAATCTAAAAAATTAGAATTAAATATTAGGCAAAAACGAAAACCAGAAGTACTGCATAAGTCAACTTTCATGACACCCTATAAACAGGTATAATGACAGGTTTTTTTTATTTCAATAACTTTGGTGGGTAAAGTATACCTCGGGGATCGTAGGTGTTGACCGATATCGCATTGATATATTTTTTAAAAAATTAATACTGTCATAAAGCACTAAATTCCAAAACATAATTACGTGCGATGTTTCCTCTAACTAAAGACCATCAAACCTAAGAGTTTGAATTCCATTTTCACCACGGTGGGACAAAAATATTTCTTTGCGCAAAAAAAATCCAGTTTCATATGATAGAGTTGGTTACATCACTGAATGGGCACAGGAGATGCGTTTTTCATCTGTTTTCAAGCCTAATGTCCAAAGTGGGCGCCTATCTCTCATACCCTGCAGATGAAAGGGAATTTCTTTTCAAAGTACACTCTGCAGAAAATCTTTACTCACATATAAAGCAATCGAAAGGTTTCTCTTTTGCATGGGTACGGATATGAGTTTTAAAGGCACACTGAAAGGAATATCTTTTCTCTCACACAGATAATGAAAGATTTCTCTTCTGTGTAGGTATGAACATGTTTTTTAAAATGATCGAGTTCAGAAAACCTTTTCTCACATATCATTCAGACCAAAAGACTTTTCATTATGGATAAGGAGATGAGTTTTCTCCGGGGGGTTCCACGGGAAAGGTTCCTCTCCCCTGTGGGTGAGGGGACGCATTTTTAAATGACCCTGTTGAGAAAATATTTTCCCACATACAGTGCAGGCGAAAGGTTTCTCTTCTGTATGGTCCCAGAGATGTCTTTTTAAATTACGCTGATCAGAAATTGTTTTCACTCATACAGTGCAGGCGAATGGTTTCTCTCCCGTGTGGGTTAGGAGATGCAATTTTAATTGATCTTGTCGAGAAAATGCTTTCCCACATACAGAGCAGGCGAAAGGTTTCTCTCCCGTGTGGGAGCGCTGATGTCTTTTTAAATTACCATGATCAGTAAATGTTTTCCCACATACAGAGCAGGCGAAAGGCTTTTCTCCTGTGTGGGCGCGGAGATGTCTTTTTAAATCAACCTGTTGTGAAAATGTTTTCCCACATTCAGTACAGGCGAAAGGTTTCTCTCCAGTGTGGCCGCGGAGATGTTTTTTTAAATTACGCTCATCAGAAAATGTTTTCCCACACACATTGCAGGCGAAAGGTTTTTCTCCCATGTGGGTGATAAGATGTGTAGTTAAATGACTCTGTTGAGAATATCTGTTCTCACATACAGTGCATGCGAAAGGTTTCTCTCCCGTGTGGGTGAAAAGATGTGTAGTTAAATGACTCTGTTGAGAATATCTTTTCTCACATACAGAGCATTCGAAAGGTTTCTCTCCCGTGTGGATGCGGAGATGTCTTTTTAAATTACCCTGTTCAGCAAAGCTTTTTTCACATACAGTGCAAGCGAAAGGTTTCTCTCCCGTGTGGGTGCGGAGGTGTTTATTTAAAGTACCCGTATCAGAAAACATTTTCTCGCATAGAGTGCAGGAGAAAGGTTTTTCTCCCGTGTGAATTCGGAGATGTTTTTTTAAATGACCCTGAGAAGAAAATCTTTTTTCACATACAGTGCATGCGAAAGGTCTCTCTCCCGTGTGGATGCGGAGATGTGTTTTTAAATTACCCTGATCAGAAAATCTTTTCCCACATACAGTGCAAGTGAAATGTTTTTCTGCATGGGTACAAAGAGGATTATAAATAATGTGGAACGAATGATGCATATGTAAGGCGTCCAACTGTGAAAATGTTCTTTCACATAAATTACATTCGAAAATCTTTCCTTCGGTGAGAGGCGAAATCTGTTCACTGGAACTTTTTACATTTTGACAAATTATACAAGTGTCACATGGAGTACATTCACCTTTAGCTTTAGTAGGGTTCTGCTCGCAAGAATGGCATTCAATGGAAAGCCTATTTACACAGCAAATACAAGACTTTTCCTCTTCTGGCATGCCGACGTTCCTTTACTCGATTATTAGAAAACTGTAACTGACAGCAATACGTTGAATTTCAATATTTGCAGACACCACAAACAGTTTAGTTTGGCACCTAACAATCTGTACCGAGAACCTGCAAAGAGAGGAGAAAACAATT
Organism: Dolomedes plantarius; assembly: GCA_907164885.2. Taxonomy (NCBI): domain Eukaryota; kingdom Metazoa; phylum Arthropoda; class Arachnida; order Araneae; family Dolomedidae; genus Dolomedes; species Dolomedes plantarius. The sequence goes on from OU015499.1 coordinate 152,205,948, forward strand.
TGAATGGGATATACTAACACTGTGCCATCACGGGTTTTTTTTTCACGTGAAATGAATAATATATAAAAGTTTGTTTGTAGTAGTAAATGAGGTATCTATAAACTAGCATGTTATAAATTACGTTCCGGAGTAATTAAACTATTGAGCATTTTAAATTTATTTTAATTAGGGCACCAGGTTCCTTAGCCATTCCTATTGTTTTGTCCTGGTAGATCATAATTATGTGCAGAGATTTCATGTTTCGGTTTGTAGGGTTCCCAACAATACGTGGATATCCGACCGATCAATAAAGTATAAGCAATATTCATATTTTCCCCTTTATATTCATGTTAGATATCCATAATTAAAAATTATTTCCTCATTCATTACTTAGTTTAATGCTCCGAGAAATTCCAGCTATGAACACCTGATGAAAAAGCTCGGTTACAATCAGATTAAAAAGCTTATAAATGTAATAAGATATATATAATTACTACAGAAAATAACAAATATGCGGATTGTGAATTTGTTTAGGCATATTTCTTCGGATTGTAGTTTGTTGGCTACACATATTTTTCACCACGCTCTCTCCATATTATAATCTGAATGTTGTGTATATAACACATTAGAATAGGCAATAGTATAAATTCTTCAAATATCTTTCCGTTCATCTACTGACAATAGTGGTTTTATGTGATTCTCCCCATTTTCAAACAATTTAAAACAGTTATCTATGGACCTCTTGTAGTCTATGTAATATACGTCAGGAATACACGACTAATAAGGTCTTTTTCAGAACAACACCTTTTAAATGTCGTATTACGAGATTATAAACACGTAATAAAAATTCTAAACAAAAGAAATCTACACGGCTATCATGTGATGCTCCTTAAAAATTACTTATAAAATCAATTTTAAATTTTCACAATTAGAAAAAAACTAATTCAGAAGTTCTTAAACAAGTTTTACCCTAGTTATCGCTCATGCAATTTATGTTTGTAAATTTTCTCCGAGTTGTAAACAAAACATGCCAAATGTGGTGTGTGACTTCAGACTCAACCAGTCACATACTGATATGATACAGCTCGGTATTATAGTAAAGAAACACAATTTCCCAGAATTAAAAGAAAAGGAAAAAATATATTATAATATATATATATATGTATGTATATATACACTGCTGGCCACTGTAAATGCAACACCCTGAAGGAAACATGCAAATAACATGAAATTTACAACATGCATTAGCGGAGGTGAGATATGCAAATGATTAGAATTTCAGCGCAGACGCACATCACGCGCGCCTGTGGCGCCACTTCAAAGCGCTATTTAAGGCTTGGAGATTTCGACGATTTCAAGTTCGGCAATTGTGTATTTCTTGTGGTTTTTTCAAACAAACGATCAATTATGCCTCGTGGAAAACAACGATCATCTTTTGATCAAGTATCCGAGTTCGACAGAGGAAGTATAGTGGCCTACCGAGATTGTGGATTATCTTTCAAGGAAATCGGTAGTCGTGTTGGACGAAACGAAACAACTGTAATGCGGATATGTGATCGTTGGATGCAGGAGGGTACGACGGACCGGCGTGTTGGATCGCATCCACCTCAGCGCACGACTTCACGTGATGACAGGCAAATTGTGCGCATGGCAGTGACGGATCGCTCAGTCACATCACGAACCATAGCACAGCACATGCAGTCTGTAACGCATCATCCAGTGTCTGCACGTACCATTCGACGCCGTTTACAGCAGAGTGGTCTGTCCGCAAGACGTCCATTGCATTGTCTACCCTTGACGCAGAACCACAGACGTCTCCGTCGCCAATGGTGCGATGACAGAAGGATGTGGACGGCAGAATGGAATGAAATTGTTTTTACTGACGAGTCACTCTTCTGTCTGCAACACCACGATGGTCGCATTCGAGTCTGGAGACACCGTGAAGAGAGGATGCTCATAAGCTGCGTTATGCACCGCCACACTGGTCCTTCACCGGTATTATGTGTTAGGATGTTGGCCAGTAAGGCCGAAACTAACTGTGCATCACGACAAAACATAAGATGCCGATGGCTTTGCACAATAGCTTAAGATTGCAGAGTCGTTCTAAATAGCAGATGGAAGCCCGCCAGTAAATTAAAAGGGAAACAGATAAAACTTTCACCTAGAAGCATGCACTTGTGTGTGAGTTGGAACTTAGTAAAAACGACAATAGCTAAATATAAACACTGCACATTTATTCAACGAAAAAACACGGAAATATATTTACAAAAACATTAACAAAAGTTTATGCATTTCAATATACTTTAGCTCAAGTATTATGGCTTGTTTCTTAAAATCATACACTTATAAATATATATAGCTTGAGCTAGAGGCGAGAAAGGTTTAAAAACAATTTACCGGTTTCATCCGGGAAAAGGGAAAATGTCGATATCGGTGTTAAACTGGTTTACTCGAAGTCGGGCTTGCTGGACAAATGACGGCTTTTAAAAACGGAGCTTCGGGCATACTAGGGTTGACGGTCGGTTGGGTGACCAGCATCAGTTGCTCCCGCCAGCGGTGATGGAACGATGTACGGCTTGGCTAAACTCCGCTACCAGTGACGTGTGGCCTTTCCAATTGACTTATGCTCGATGACCGTTATCCGCCATAGTTGGTTAACACGTTGTTGCTTAGCTAAGGTAATGCAACAGAACAAGGATACGCCCCAGCATGCACACCTCTATGTATCGTATATATCGCACCATACAGCACATATCACCTATCTTGCGCCTATAGCACTAACACCATCCCACTGCTTATGCATACTAAGCTACTAAGCAGAATTTGGTTTTAGCAGTGGAGTTCCTTGGCCTGACGGCTTTATCTCCTGTAAGTAAGATAATTGTTATCACGGTGGAAGTGCTCATTAGTTAAAGTTTAAAAGAAGAAATTAAGATAATTAAGGGTAAGGATACGCGAAAAAGTAAAAAAAAAGTTAATTTACTAGAGTAGTAATTAAAAGTTAATTTAAGTAAAATAATAAGAAAAATTAATTAATAAAAATTAATTAAGTAGTAGCAAAAACAAGTAAGGAGTAAAAGGCCCCAGAAAGCCATAAATTCATCGTACAGAACAAGATAGAATATAATTTTTTTTTCCTGATTTTGTGAGTTTTACAATTTTTTTTTTTTTTTTTTTTTTTTTTTCAAGTTTTAATATATTTTTCCGAAGTCGTGAACTGCAGTAAAAAAAAAAAAAAAAAAAGGCCCGCAGGACCATACACTTCGAAAAGAAATAACTATGGCATACGCATTGGGACAGCTAAATGTAGCTTAGAATTTGGAAAAGAGAAAGGGCTCCGGCTGGGATCGAACCCGCAACGAGAGCGACTCCGAGCCAGAGCGAACGCGCTGTGCTATGATAGGCACGAGTAAGAGTTGCAAGGTGCGATTAATGGCACGGTAAGGGAATAAAAGTTAGCTTTTTAGGAGGCACGCCCGAGGGCGCTTACGATTAGCTCTGCTAGAGTAATCGTAATCCGGATATTCCATAGTTATTTCGTTTGGAAGGTTGGGCAAGTTATCATAAAATCTCTTAGAGATTTTATGGGCTTGTTGTACGAAAGATAAAGTGCCGAGGTCTCTCCTAACAGTCACATTGGACATGTACCGAAAAGCTCGGCGGATTCGCCTGAGGGTTCTGTTTTGAAGTTTCTCAAGTTTAGTGATGTGGCTCTTTGCAGCAGAGAACCATACGGGAATTGCATAAAGGGCGATGGGGAGGATGCACTGTTTGTAAATTAAGGCCTTATTCTTCATGCTAAGGTGGCTACCGTAGAGAAGACTTCGGAGTTGCATTACCGCAGCATTGCACTTACTGATAGTATTATTTACATGAGTGTTCCAGGTTAACTTACGATCCAGGGTTACCCCGAGATACTTGACTGTGTTTTCCCATTCAAGTGGGGAGTTATGAAGATAGATGCTTATGCATACCTGGTATTACTGGCTTATATATAGCCATGCGTCGCCTCTGCGCCCTCTGGTGTCGGCAGTGAGCTGCCGGAATATGCAAATTATGCATCACCGGCACGGTTACGACCATCACTACTGATTAAAAGGTAGTGACGTCATTCCACCTGCTCTTGCTAGCTCTGACGTCAGTCGTTGTTATAACGCAATTAACGAGGCGTTATCGTTCGACGGCTTGCTGAGTAAATAGGAGAGGACTGTGAAAAACACTGTTTTTCCTAACATTATGGTATGGGGCGGTATTGGATATCACTCTCGCACACCTCTAGTACACATTGCCGGTACTTTAAACAGCCAGCGCTACATCTCCGAGGTGTTAGAGCCAGATGTCCTTCCTTACCTCCAGGGCTTGCCCACAGCCATATTTCAACAGGATATTGCACGACCACACGTGGCACGCAATGTCCAACAGTTCTTCGTCAATCGCGAGATTGAATTGCTTCCCTGGCCGCCTCGCTCTCCGGATCTTTCGCCGATAGAAAACATCTGGTCCATGGTTGCTCTACGATTGACCCAGATTCCATCCCCAGCTGCTACAGCAGATCAACTTTGGCAACGTGTGGAAGCTGCTTGGTCTGCTGTACCCCAACAGCTCATCCAAAGTCTCTTTGAATCAATGCCGAGGCGTGTGGCAGCGGTGATCTCCAACAATGGCAGTTACTCTGGCTACTGATTTTGGCAGGAACCACAACTTCACAAAAGTCTATAAATTTAATCACTTGATACTTGGTAAACATGTTATCTACAAAATAAATTTTGTTGTGATATCTCTTGTCTTTCTTGGTGTTGCAATTTGGGTGGCCAGCAGTGTATATAAGATAAAGTTGAATGAGAAAAACCAATATGAGCACTAAAGCTAATACAGCCAGGAACCAAAAACATGAAAAGATAAGATTGAAAGAGGTTTTCGACAATATCTCATCATCAGCAGTGTCGATACTGTCTAAAAACCAATGGATTGCTTCAGATAAGTATGATCTATACAATAAACATACTTAGACACCGTACAATCCATGAGTAACTGTAGAATTGAATATACATCCACTCAACCATAGAACTCCAAGCCTGGCGCCAGACAGAGTGGAAGTTAAGAATAGGTAACCGCAAGATGACTGACATCACAAAACTTGCTACCAAGGAGCAAATGGAAACACAGCTGTCCTACTATAAAGACTGTATTTAGGACTATTTAACCTTAATTATATTAGCTTTTATTATTATTACTAAGAGTATTTTATTATTATTTTATTTTTATTTTTACTTTAGTTATTATTTTTCATTTATTTTATTTTTAGTAGTTATTTACACTAATTAAACTTATTTTGTTGATTTACTTATTAGTTGTAACAGAACAAACTATTCATGAAATCTAAAATTACCAATTATGTGCTTGGAAAGACTATCAGGGTAATAATTACGTGTTAGCACGGCTATCAAGTCTAAAATATGCTTATTCCTATTGTCTTTAGAACAAAGCCCATTTATACGTACAAGCTGATTTACAATAATGTTCTTAAAAACAGATTTATGTAAACAGGTTAGGTAATTTTGAAATTTAACTATATTAAATTCATAATCTGATCTTTTCTCGTATAAGTCAAAAGTAAATTTGCTATGAGAATTTAATTTTATGTTTATATCTAAAGAGTTTACATTAATATTATTTTGGCTACTTTGTATTAGTTCCAGATTAGGAGGGTAAAAATTTAAGTCTATATGATTATTACTTTTATTAATTACTATTATATCATCTATATATCTAAATATATTATAATTGCTATTATCTATATTTTTAATATTATCAACTTCAAAATAATGTAAGTATAAATTGGCTAGGATACTAGAAGCATTACCACCTTGTGGTACACCTTTGGTCTGTAAGAATATACTATTATTATGAACTATATAATTATGTTTAGTTACAAAATCTAGGAGCCTATTGAAATGAGTAAGTTTAAAATCGTTGCTTAAGTATTGAATATTATTTTGTAATAACTTTATTATTACACTATTTAGATCATTTATATTGATATTATTGAATAAATCTTTAAAATCATAAGTTACTATTGTTTTACAATTATCTAATGTTTGTAGTTTTCTAATAAGACTCAAGCTATTATCAACTATACCACAAACACCAGAAGTTATTCTTTTATAGATTAATTTAAGGTAATTTAATAATAATACACTTGCTTTAGTAGCATAAGTGTTGTGTCCACAGGTTACTGCTCTAAAAGCAATAGGTGTTTTTAGAAACTTAGGAACTAAAGTAATATATGGAAAGAGATAGTTATTTAAAGTTATACCTAGGAGTTTATATTTTTCAATAATTTTCTTAATAATAATACTAGTAGTTTCTTTTAAAGGCTGAAAAAGATCCCTATTGGCTAGCTTTTTTCTTAAACATATGGCAAAATATTTTTTACAAATAATTGCATAGTTGTTGGCTGCTTTATCTACATAAGTGAATATAAAATATTCTTGTAAATTTGTTATAGCTTCTTTCAAGTGTTTATAGGAATAATTAATGAAATTACCCAAATAAAATTAAAACTGTTTAGTTCATAAACAAATGTGTTATGGTCTTTTAACAAATTACTTCCCATAAACTATTTCTCCTTTCCCATTTCCTTCCAAATTCAGGAAATTGCACACATTATATATAATAATAAATATAAACCCTGAGAAGTAATACACTTGACAGGACTAACACAACAAACATCCATTTGACTAACACTGATCTTAAGAACTGAAAATGTATAGGTAAAACGCAAGATCATATCATTCCACTTTGAATCTAATTAAGTTTTTTACAAGTTCTTGTATTTGTATGAAAATTTGCTTAGATTATGTTCTACATTTATAGTTTTATTTTTTCTAAAGTCTATTCACAACTTTTCTTACCATAAATATCTAAAATTTTTGTGTTTGGCATTCTCACTTGCCCCCGCACTTGCGGCAAGTGAGAACGCAGGTCCCAATAAATCATAATTGCTTATAGGAAAATAAGTAAGGAAAGGGTAAGAATAGACATTTCATGCTGAACAAAAGGCTATTTATTTATTTATTTTACATTCTTTTGTTTTGGAGGTATTTGTTGTTAAAGTTAGCAGTGTCAGCAATGTCCAAATATTAACAAAATAAGTATATTTGTATTATTGGCTTTAGAGTAACAAATGTATGTTAAAAGTTCAAAAAAAGGTTTTTTCTTCCTATGCCTAGGACCTACTAAATATTGTAGACAAAAAAAGACACAGAAAAAATTAGTTCACATTGCCTTCCAGGACTTTGATCTTCCAGGAACACTAATAAGTCATCATCTGGTACAAAAGGCAACTCAGAAATAGTGACAATAGAATTAGAAATTCAATATATTCATACACAGTTGTAATGTCCACTCCACTCACTTTCACTATCAGTTAGTCTAAACAAGTCAGTTTATTACAATTCACTTCTTCAAACCTACAACAAAAAAACTAGCTTCATTTGCATAATTTACTATTTTTGAATGTTAAGGTATTGAAAACAATCATCAGCTGTTAAACAAACATGGGAAAGGGTAGTTGGTTATGAAGTTTCTCCAGCTAGATAATGTATGTTGGGAAGAAAAAACTAATTATATGGCTGTTATTACACAATGGTAAATTTTTCAGTATATGGGGCAACAGTTCTCACTTGCCCCAACATAATTATAACCTTCGTGTTTTCACTTGCCATGACACAAAATTTTAAAGGGGCAAGCGAAAACCTTGCAGTACTGAAGAAATGTTGCAAAAAAAAAATGGTTTTTATACATTTTATCTGTATTCTTCATTTCCTAATGAATAAGTCAGTATTTTCAAAATAACTCTATGTGTTGAGGTTAATTAGTTATTATTTTTTTATGCTAGTACTCAAACTTGGGTAGCTAAGTTAAAATGCATGGGTTTGGTAGGTATAAAAATTTTCCATTTTATAATTTTTTCCTGTAAATAAAAACTAAACATAACAGTAGAGCAAGAATTTTCCTACAAAGTACACTTGAAATTTTTTTTTTAAGTTAAATTTTTTAGGGTTTTCAGCCTGCATTCTCCCTTACCCCACTTCATCCTACATTAAAATATTATCCCAGACATGAACGATAATAATGTAGTTATAAATTTTGTCAATACAAAATATCAATTCAGTATAAAGAATATGCAGGTAAGAGAGCAAATAATTTATCATCTAGCCAGCACATGTCGTTTGCAGTACGATTGTTTCCTGGTTTTGTTTTTCTTGTTTGCTGTTTTGAGTTAAATATATATTCCACAAATTAATTAAACAATTGAATGGATTTTGCTTTCATTTATCCTTACCTACAGATCACTCAAAAAAGAAAATATTTTTAAAAGAGGTTGTGTTAAATCAGTTCAAAGTTTTTATCATGGCAGAAGTTGATATTGAAGTACTGATTACACTAGCTCATGATCAACCTATTTTATGGGATATAACACAAGAATCCTATAAGGATGGAACCCAAACAAGAAGTGCTTCAGTCGGGGATTTTAAATAATTCAATGATGGTTTTGAAGAGTTAGGCCAACAGGGAAAAAACTAATATGGTGAGTAAAATACTACATTTATTAAATTAAATACAATATATTAAAAACTGGGGTGTAAATGATTTTAATAAAATGATTAAAATCAGTGATTAAAATCATGATTTAAATCGAATGATTCTTTTTAAAACATCCTCAATTTTAATCAAAAAAATTATTTCATGCATTGCTTTGAACATTTTTTGTATATTTTCCTAAGGGTATTAAATTTAAATATAATGAGGAAAGAAAGGAGACTTTCATGTATATCTAACATCTTATTCAAATAATTCAACTTACTTCCTGTACAACTAACTCATTTGCTTGTTTGAAAATTTTCCATTGAGTGTATTGGTCTACTTTATCATAGAGTGTATTGGTCTAACTTATAAATCTTGTCACTGTGAGCACACTTACTTTATCTTGATTGGCCAGATTTGTTTCTGATAATAAGTCAGACAACAGAGGGGAAAATGAATAGCAATCCTAAAGAACTTTATGGGTCAGAAAGAGTTTGATATAATACAGATGTATATTAAAAATTATTTTATTGACAATGATCGGCAATGTTTGAATTTTAAAATGTTTACTTCCTGCATTAGTTATATAGTACTATATAATTTTAAAACTATGGTATATATAATAGTTTATATCACATAAAATTAAAATATAAAAAAAAATCATGATTAATAAAAAAATCTTATTTTTTAATTTTTTAAAAAAAAATTGATTTTTATACACCCTGTTAAAAAATCATTAATTTTCTCATTAAGTGAATACAGTAAAAATATATCATCAATTAATGCACTCAAATACAAAGAAACACACCATATTTTTTATTTTCCATTACGCGCATCGAAATGCATGTCAGCTCAGCTAGATGTCGATTACCTGACACCAAGGTAAGTGTGAAAAGATACACTTTCATGTCAGCATCAGCGAGATGTCAAATGGAATTGTTTAAACGACAGTCGTTAAAAACCAGTTAAGTGTGTTATGAGTTACTAGACAAAGGTTTGTCCGGTAACTCCTGTACCGGACAATCCTTTGTGAGTGTTTTTAAAATCTAATTCTTGATATGAAGTCTCATAATTTGTATAGTTACTTAATTTTGAACCCTTTCCTAAAATATTTTAATTTTGTTCTTAGTTTTATACATTGATCTTTATGCTTTGCAAATATTTCAAATTTAAATTTTTGTTCTAAAATACCATTAGTAATACTATTGTCATTGTTTTTTTCATTCTTCTACACACGTTGAAATTACCTTGTTACAAACTTTTAATTTTAATGTACTTCATTTATTTTTCACTATTTTTGTATTTTTAGGTATCTTTTTCTTGAAGTTTCTACATGCTTATTTTCTAGTTTTTAAGATTTAAAAGAAATTAAAAGTCTTTTATTTTGAACATATTGTTTCCCTACATTTTCTATAACCGACTGACACATTTTGGACACTGCAAGTATTTAGACTGTTTTAATAATTAATTCTTGATACATGCTGTATTCCATATTTCTTTCTTAAAATATTCTATGGTTCTTTATTAGCTACTTATTGTTGAATTTTCATACAAGGTGTTGATTGTCAGGTTAAACGTTTCAAAACAGTGTGAAATGGTATTTTCCGAAATTTCTCATAAGGAGAACTCCACTTGGTGGAGTTTGACTACTTTTAGCCAAACTATGGTGAACTCTTTTGGAGAACTATATGGTGAACTCTAACAGGATATGGAACTCTTCCCGTATATTTTTATCTTTTACCGTGATTATTAACAGTTGAAAATCATATGTATAACTCATAACCAACAAAGTTTCTAAATACATTGTCTGACTTGTTTAATATACTTATAAATTTGGGATAAAATTTGTAAATAAAATTATTAGATTGGCAACTTTTAACAATCTCTTAAAATCATGGAATGTACATTTAGATACAGCTTTCGCAGACGCACCACCCTGCCAAGTTTGGCGATTTTGTGTATGGCGTGTTAACCGTGCAATTTTGGCGAAATTTTTTGGTTGCCAAGTTGAGGCAATTTAGGCACCAAAATTGTGGCTCCTATAAATTCGTCACATTTTTATCATGTGATTATTTCGTGACGGATGTATCACGTGAATTATTTTGACCAATTATGGGTATTTAATCATTTTTCTTGTTGTTGCTTGGATTAGTTTGAAAGTTTTCTGATTGTGAATGAGATTTATGATGGCGGCCATTTTGAGTGTGGGGGATGTTGTTAGTAAATACCAGGCGAAGGTTTTGGGTAATGTTAGAGGGCGTTATTCTTGTGACAGATATATGGAAGGGGTGGTAAATGTGTCACTTGTACATGGGTTTATTCATTCTGATCGAATGATATTTTTCGAATTCTTGTGGGATTTGAAGTTTTTATAGCCTGATATATTTTGTGTGAAATGTGATTTAAAAATGAAATTAAGAAAAAAGAATAATGTTTCTGATGAGTATGTTTGGGTGTGCAAAATATGATCGATGGGAAGGAGTGTGGTGTGGTGTGCAGAGAAGCTTACGGTTTGGGTCTTGGTTTTCGTGTAGCAAACTGACAATTATAAATGCATATGTATATATATATATATATATATATATATGCATATGTATATATATATATATATATATGTATATGGATAGATAGATAGAGGGATAGAGACAGAGAAACATGCAAAAATATATATAGAAACTATTGCCGTAAAAGTCGAATAACCAATGCCAAAAAAGTGTAACAATTTCCCGGCAGATTCTATAAGAAATATGCATACATCAGGAGCTTATTTTGTATGACTTTTCTTCACAAAGTCTGAGGCCCCAATCTCACCCACCCTTATTGGGTATTTATTATATAGGTACTGGACAGTTTATTAGGCCCAATTTTTTGTCAAGTTGGCGTCAAAAACTTTTGACGCCAACTTTTTATCAAGTTGGCGTCAAAAATTTTTGGTGCCAATTTGTCGCCAAGGGCGGTGCGTCTGAGAAATCTGTTCCTATATTTAATAGCATGCCAAGATCGACCAAAAAGTTTTAATTTACTTATTTGCTGAAAACAACAAACCATGCCTGAGCATACAGTTTAATAATTATAAGAAATGTATTAGAATTTTGCTTCACTGACATAAAAAAAAATAGCGTAAAATGTAGAAATCATATATACAGTCGAACTCCGTTATAGCGAACCCGGTATATAACGAACTCACGGATATAACGAACGAATATTTTGGTCCCGCCATTTTCCTATTATACGTAATTTAATTAGTATTGTGACAGTTTAATGTAATATATTAATTCACTAATTAATGTAATAAGTTAATTCACTAATGATAATTTTAAAAAGATTTTATCATTTTTTAATAGATCATTATTGAATACACATTGCAACTAATGAGTTAGACATTTTGTGAACTCTAGCATTTTTCTTAACGGTTCGGATATAGCGAACCACCGGAAAAAGCGAACTAAACCTTTGGTCCTTTGAAGTTCGTTAGAACAGGGTTCGACAGTATTAATTTCAATATCTTAACAAAACAGATTTGTCATAGAATACAGAAAGAAATACCGGAAAATTAAACTTCCTTGAATGGGTGTTTATTTTTTCCAGCATCATCTGTAGTGTAATTTTAGTCCGTTATCCATCCGAAAAGCTGCGAAAGTTTGTCACCAAGGGCACCACATTATACATTTAATTACTATGGTAACGGAGAGTTGAATGCAATAAGGAACTTAAAAAACCATGAACTTAAGAGATACCGTTGCCATTGAAACAACAAAAGTCAATTACCTGTGATTAATCACTGTTATCTGATACCAAGTCAGCATTGGCATGAAGAAACTGATGAGGTGCTGAGAGCTAGAGCTCCATATCCTCGATTTCAAAGGCTAGTTTATGGCACAATTACGTTCATAAAGAAATACGTAAAGAATTTAGTATTATTTTCACTTAAGGGGACTTTGCACCCTTATATTGATGAAAATATCGATTTTTCAATTTTTTGTCAAAAATATAGTTTGACACCTCTAGGATTCACAAAAATTTTTGTTTAGGAAAAGCCATAATAATGCAAAGTACCAACTTGCCCGTAAATTATAAAAAAATGCTATTCATAAAACAGAACAGCTATCCAGAAAGAGAGAAGGCGTTACGTATTCAGCAGGGTGTTTTTAAAATCGTCAAGTGATAAGAGTGACGTTTGTGTACTCTGTTGATGATGAAACATTCCAACTTAAATTATCAAATTTTGAACGAAACTGTTAATTAATGCTATAAATCTTCATTATAAATGTCTTGTAATACATATTTATAAATATTTAAAAGCACTCTAAGAAAGATGTTTAAATTAATATTCACATTTTTCACCAGATCTCTCAATTTCTGTTTGTATAAGTTTGTAATAAAAGCCACTAATTAAAATTAAATGTTCACCTATTCAAAGAAAATGGCTATAATTTTAAAGATATATAAGTAGCAACATAATTACATTAATATTAAGAAAACTAGAATAGGTTTTTAGAGTTTTTTCATGCTTAAAATCTTTAAATTGATTTTTCTCAGTTTGCTGTCTTTGATGTATTACTGTGTTTAAAACATGATTACGTCTACAAATGTATGTCAAATGACTCCATTATTTTTTTGTATGTTCAGCATAATGTATTTAATAAAACTATAGATGTATTTTACAATATAATGAAAAGAAAAATCAAAATGTTGGAGAAACCATGTTTTTTGCAGCGTTTTTGCCTATATTTGTATATTTTATTTATTTTCTCATAAACTAATTCGTTAATTGTAAAATCGATCCATAAAATTATAAAGTATAATGTCATACACATCCAATAAAAATCGTGATAGAATTTGGAAAACTAAAAGGGAAAAAAAAATTTTAATTCTTGAATTTTTTTTTAATTTAAATTTCTCAATTTTTACCCCCAAAATGATTTTTTTTTCTTGTTAAAATCAGTTTGTCTAAGTATTTCCTATAATAATATGTGAATATTATATGTAAATATACTTTTGTAAAAATATTGCTTCAAAGGGTGCCAAGTCCCTTAAAGAATTTTGAATAGTCCTGAATTGTTCTATTGTTATGGGGAATATTTCAATGAATTTACCAGCATCTTGAAGAGCGAGCTAACAACCTAGAAATTTATGAATATTTTCGATAACTTCCTTCCATAAAGATTCCTGATTTTTTAATATCCAGAACGGATCGGTTTTAGCCTGATACGAGTTAAGCGAATTTGAGTTTAAGTAAGCGCTGGAATTATCGTTGTCGGTTTCCTCAAGATTTTCAGAAACTCCCTCGTCTTCGTCCCTCAGCTGAACAAAACGATTTTTTAATGCAACTACTTCGTCTTTCGCTTCCACAACAGTGGATTTCTTAGCTAATTTCTTAGTTCTAGGAACCTTCTTAAAAGTACTATCATCATCATTTTCGCTGCTTTCAGAATCCCTATTATTCAATTTCCTAGCATTTTTAGTTCTTACAGGTAAATATTCACTTTTATCTAGCCTTATCATAGCTTTAACAATATTCTCAACACCAGACTTAACCATGAGAAAGTAAATATGAGACCACGTACCTTCAGTAAACCAGTCCCGAAATCCTTGGGCTCGTTGTTCCACACCTCGATAGAATAGTCCAAATACCGTATAAGTTCGCCGATAGTTCGAGTATAGGGTTGAAACGCCTTGATACCTGCTTTCCGTGTGAGGATACGCTTGACTTCCCGTACATTTTCCCGACTAACCAAGCCAAAATCATGTGGTTGACAGAGTATACACGACCCCAACCACATTAAAATACAACAGGTTGAAACCCTCAGAGACATGGGAAAGGTCAGTGAAGAAATCGGAAGGGTGATACTTCACACGAACACAGGGTAGAAACTGAACCAACTAAATCTTTCTGTGTAATATTTAGTTCGGAATTCGAGGAAACGCTATACTTACGGGGTTCTGGGAAGAGATTTTTTGGATTAATTAGCCTTTCGCAGGAATTAGCAGCGTCCCTATTTCTACTTTTTGCCAATAATGTTCCGAAAAAACAACAAAATCGTACGGCGGTTTCGCTGATGGCATAGCTTTCAAGAGTAACTTGAAACTTGCAGCCCTGAGTTCGTTCTAGGGATGCTTTTGGCAGAGCATGGTAGCCTAGGACAAAAAAAAAGTATTCTAAAAGTACTGCAGCGTAAACGGGCTACTGAAAAAATAAAAGCGATTTATAGAAAAAAAAACAGCAATATATGCATGGATTTATTTTACTATTTAAGCTATACAGGCTTCTTTATAAATAGACATAAAGTAATGAAGTTCAACATCGGAAAAAACCTTAAATTTTACTATTGTGAAGCAATAATTATTTATTGTCAACTTCTCAAGTATTGATAATCAAGAAAATATTTTGGAAGCATAAATAGTATTAAGAAAGTCACCGTTTGACAATAATTATAAATTTAGAATTTAAGTTGTATCGCTAAAATAAGCTAAAAAAACTCAGTGAGTTTTGGCATCTCAAAAATATTGTTTCTCAATGTCATTTCTGTCAACCATTATAAATCAGCAGTTTTCGCTCAAATTTCAAAGCTAAGAGTAAAACGAAAAGTCTCCCCAAAAATATCAATTTAAGTTCTTAAAATGAATAAAAGAAATCTCTCTTTAAGTATTTGGGGCGCATCAGATGAGTTTGTTGATTTAGATAGCAGTATGACATCTTAAATGTCCCTACAAGGAGCAACTTCAACAACTTTCCTAACATTAAAAATTAAGAAGCAAGTAAAATATTTTACCCGCTCTATCCTATTGTTCCGTTTTTCCTGTGTTCGTTAGGATTGAATAAAATCTCTTCAGAAACTGTACACAAAATAAATTTATTATTCTGTAAATTCTTCAGGCGTATACACAAATTCAAACAGAAAACACACTACAACTGTCTTCTATGCAGAGGAAACTCTAAAAACACAAGTTAGCATACCAAGTCTTCGATACATACCGAGCATACCGAGTCTTCAATACAATACACGCCTAATGCATTTTCAACACATTCAATTCTTAGTAGAAAAGAACTGAGTTCCAATGCCAATGTCATGTATATTTATAGACTTCCAAAGTGCTCCCTATCGGTTAGTCAGCTAGATATCTCTAGAAGCTTCCATAAAGGTCTAGACGGCAAGTTGGCGAATATTTGGCACCATATCGCCAAATGTGGCGAAATGTCACCAAATTTGGAGACCAAAATAAGTCACCAAACCCATCGCCAATTTCGTGATAACTATCATATTTGGCTAGATTACCATAGACTAGTAAAATTCGTAACATTGCTCCCTCTTCAAGGATTGCACGTCCCGGGCAGTACAACTCTTTGGCAGGAAGCCTTACTTACAATACGTAATAGAAAACTAAACTATAAAATCACAGCTAAAATTAATACAAAAACAACACGCATACACACAAATTAAATACTTCATATAACTAATAAATACATACTAGGAACATCTAATTACTTTAAACAACATTAATAAAACAAACAAAAACTTAGTTAAGGAGAAACAAAACTCCCTTAAGGATTATTTACACTAAATAAAATGTTATACACTGGTGTAAGAAATTAAGAGAATTTGCAGACTTGGTAGATTATCTCTAGAACTACTGTACCAATTTTAATGAAATTTGATATGTACATACATTGATACAATACAAAACAAATAACCATACAATAATTGTAATACACATGCATGATCGTGCGTAACACTCGTTGGAGTCGGAAGGTATGAAACAGCTGTTGCAGAATAAACCAAAAAATGGGTTAATAGATGGGTTAATAGGGGGTATGGTCCCCTCTTACAGATATACAGGTCTCGCAGCGGGATTTCATACTTGAAATAAGGCAGTTTATCATTTCCTGTGGCAATTGGTCCCACTCGTTCAGCTACGCTGTTTTCATTCCCTGGATGGTTCTCGGAGGGGGGTTGCGAGTTGAAATTGCCCTCCCCAGAGCGTCCCAGACATGCTCTATAGGTTTAAGGTCTGGAGATCTGGCTGGCCAATCCATCCGGCGAATATCCTCACTCTTTAGAAATTCGTCGACCAGAAGAGCTCTATGTGGCCTAGCGTTATCGTCCATTAAAATGAACTCAGGGTTAACTGCTCCCCTGAAAAGGCGAACGTAGGACTCCAAGACCTCCTCCCTATACCTCACACCAGTCACAGTGTCTCTTTCAAAGACATGGAGAGGTGTGCAGCCATCCAACATGATGCCTGCCCAGACCATTAAACCTCCTCCGCCATAATGGTCGATTTCGCGAACATTGGAGGATAGGTAGCGGGTCCCTGGTTCTCTCCATATGAACGTACGGCGAGAATCGGTGTTTAGGCTGAACCGGGACTCATCAGTGAAGAGAACGGTCGCCCATTGATCCATACTCCAATCTCTATGATGTCTGCACCATGATAAACGGATTCTCCTGTTCGTAGAAGTGAGCGGGACGCAAACAGCAGGTCTTCTTGCAAACAACCCTCTCTCATGAAGTCTTTTGGAAACAGTCACCCTTGCTACACGGGTTCCTGTGGCTGCATACAAGACACGAGAGAGCTGTAGCACTCCTGTTACGCCTCGCTATAATCGACAAATGGCAATCTTCTCTGGCCTTCGTGGCTCTTGGACGACCTTGCCCAGGCTTTCTCTCGATGTATCCGATATCCTGGAACTGTTTCCATCAGTTACACTCGACGCTGAGCGTTAAATTGAACTCTCTACAAATTTGGACTTGAGATTGGCCTTCTTCTAGCCTCCCCACAATTCGCCACCTCATTCCATCATCTAAACGTTGGTGGTTACTCATTTTTACTGTTACAATTTGAAATTAACCGATTGCTGCAAAATAGCACCAAGAAATTCGCTGAGGTGTGATAGCGAACGAAATGCGTCTTAACTTACACGCGCTTATAAAGCCTGTTTCTCTACCGGCTCCGTCTACACACACGTGTAAGCTTACGTATTTGACGTACAAGATTTGCATTATTGTCTAGAAGCAGTGGTTTTACATTCAGTTCAGTTCTTTTCATGAAATTCGATATACTATGCAAATTCTCTTAATTTATTTCATCAGTGTATATAAAAAGAAATAGACCATGGTCTTTACATTCCTTTAAATGTACCATTTCACCAGTTTCTTTTTTTACGCCGAATATCCACTTCTTATCCATCTTTTTGGAGACGTGATTTTAAACGATCGTGCGAATAAAATCTTTTCTCACATACATTGCATGAGAAAGGTTTCTCTTCTGTATGGGTGCGAATATGTGTTTTTAAATCAGACTGTACAGAATATCTTTTCTCACATACAGTGCATGAGAAAAATTTCTCTCCTGTATGGTTACGGAGATGTCTTTTTAATTTACACTGTTTAGAAAATGTTTTCTTGCATACATTACAAGCGTATTGGTTTTCTGAACGGGTACAGAGAGTATTTTCAGCAAGGTAGTACGAATGATGTGTACTTAAGGCGGCCAGTTGTGAAAATGTTTCTTCGCTTAAATTACATTAGAAAATTTCTTCGGTGCGAGGTCTGTGCAGTGGATCTTTTTACAATTAGACTAATTCTACATGTGTCACAGGAAGGGCGTGTCATCATCGGCTTCAGTACAGCTCTTCTCGCAGGAATGGCTTTCACTGGAAGGTCCTTTTACATTGGACATACACGACATTTGCTCTTCCGACATGCCGACGTTTCTTTACATGATGATCAGAAATCTGTGATTGCCAGCACTATATGTTGAACTTCTAAATTTGTGGACACCACAAACACATCTAACAATGGCCGAAACACTAAACTAAAATTTCATCTTCCGCCTTTTTGAAGGGGTTAAGGGAGATGTCAGGCCTGCTTAAAAGTGCTGTCGGTCTTTTAGCAGAGGCCGGGTAAATAGTATCGTAGGCCGGTAACGAATGAAGAATGAGGTCGGAATTTGACTTGTATCGCTATAGAACAAAATTTTGATAATATACCTCATAGAACTTCCAAGCTATTTTTTTTTTTAAATTTCTGGTAAAAAGAGCCTAATTCTGAGGTCAAGATGAATCTTGACCTGATTAGTGTCATTACTCACATACCACTCAGCGGAACTGGATGATCTGACGTCAAGATTGGTAATTATGGCACAGACTCAAACAATGCACCCCTAAGTAAGACTGGGTTGAAAGATGGCTTTATACAGTAACATAGTAAAGACCAGTTCACATAGAATCCGTTAGCGTAAGCTCTACTCGTATTGTCATATATTAAACTAATCAAGGACCATAACAATCTTGTGACTAATCATTTGGAGGTTTGTAATTGGTTAAATCTATTTTAATACGAGTAACGCTAACGCTAACAGATTCTATGTGAACGAGGCCCTAACAATTTGATTTTCATCGACAGGCGGCTAGTGAGAGTTAAAAAATATTTGAGGGAACCTTTGGCTTTCTTAGACTTCCGAACTAAGTCGTCGATATGGAGGCGCCAATCCCCCCTCCCCGCTAGGAATTATGAAATTCATTAGGCTTTGACTTTGGCAGCAGGTAACAGTTTTAAATCACAGGTAGCTGCTTCCATTTTGTCAGTCACAAATCGTTATTTAAAATCCTTAGTGGCAACAAGCGCGTTGTTTATGCTGCTGATTGTATTGAGTTCTTGATACCCTTGGTAATTAAATATAATAAGGCGAGAAACATTCGCACCATTTAAAAAGAGATCTGACTGATCTTGATACTAGAAGAATAAACAGTTATTAAAGTACGTTTTATTTACTGGTATTTTCTGTGTATTGTATGACAGAACTGTTTTGTTAAGATGTTGAAATTAATATCATATATGATTTTTACATTTTACGCTGTTTTCTTGTGAGTGAAGTAGAATGCTAATACAATGCATAAACTGTTGAGTGGGAGCATGTTCAGTCATGGTATATACTTTTCAATAAATCAATAGATTATTACTTTCAGGTCGATGTTGTCGTGCTATTAAAATACATACGCTCTACGATTTCAAGAGATGTCTAAAAGTTACCAATCCGATTTCTCCGACAATTTTAAATACAATTTTTTCCTAGGTTTATAAGTATATCATCATACAATGGAGACATAACGTATTTGGCAACCTTGAAGGTTATGTGTTATACAAATGTTTTTGAAGAGTTAATAATTGCGTGAAAAGATAAAATGTTCAGGGAAGAGTTCTATACCCTGTGACACTCGGCGGAAAGTTGTCAAATTTCGTCAAGTGGACCTCTCTTTGTGAGAAATTTAGGAAAATACTATTTCTTGCTATCAAACTTTTAGCCTGACAGTCAACACTCTGTATGAAAATTCAACAATAAGTAGCTAATAAACAGAATTAGAATATATTAGTAAAGGAAATATTTAATACAGCATTAATCTAAAATAAATAGTTTAAATAGCTTAAATATTTGCAAAGTGTCCAAAATGTTTATATTGGTTTAAGTATGTCAAAATTTGAATATTTTAAAACACATCATAGGATATCTCGTAGAAAATGTTGCAGAGAAACAATGTATTCAAAAAAAAAATTTTATTTTATTTTTACAAAAATAAACATGTAAATACTTCAAAATTAAGGCACATAAAGTACAAAAATAGTAAAAAAAATAGATAAAAGTACATAAAATTAAAATCATTTGGGGTAAGATTATTTCAACATTTATAGAAAAAAAAATGGAAGTATTACCAATGAATTTTTAGACAAAAATCAAAATTTACAATATTTCCAAAATATATAAATCAATTTATAAACTAAGATTAAAACTTTAATATTTTAGGGAAAGGGCAAAATTAAATAATTGCATAAATTATGAATCTTTATCTGAAAAATTAGATCTTAAAAAATACTGACCAAAGTGAACTGATGTACCAGAACCTGACGTAAGACCCATAATCTATATTTGAATAATTATGGGTAAGCTCTCTTCTTCCTGATTGTATTAATTGAAATAGAAGATAATGAAATACTATGTAAAAGAATTCAAAAAAGTTTTCGTTGTAATAATGTATAATTCATAAGGCGAAGCTAATTTACAATTTCAGTGGTTAAAAACATATAAATAATGTTTACAAAAAAAAGGGGTCGTTTTGAGGGGTGGCCAGCAAAAAGAGATTTCTTCCATAACATTGGCGGAACAGCTTTTTCTGACGTACCACCTCTGGCGACAAGTTGGTGCCAAAAGTTTTTGTCGCCACGGTACTTTCTGCAGACATGTTAAGCTTAAAGTGCAAAATGTAAACGAAATACGAAACAGATGTAGTAAATGTAATAAATTGGAAAAAAAACTTACTGCTGGCTTTATTAAACTTGTAGATGCACATGGGATCTTAAAAACACATAAATACAAAAAATAAAAGCTTAAAAATAATGAGAAATTTGTTAGGTGTGGGGCTGCCCTCCCCCTACCTAATCTCCCAGTTGAAAATAGGCAATATAATGCAACTAATAATAACTCATTTAAATAAACATAAAATACACCTTGGGTAAATATATATTTCTTCAGCAAACATAAATTTCAGCACAAATTCAGTTGAAAAAAATACGTTCACAATAAAATATAAAAAAAGGATCTATTTGCATTATATCGCCTCTATTTTAGACACTAAATCCCCTGATATTTCTCAATTACACTAAATACTACAGACATAATAAATAAAAGAAAAAAAAAAATTGAAAAATACAACCAGACTAATATGGATCCATGCTGCTTCCAAGCTCAAAGTTAAATGCCAAATTCAAACTCAGAATGCAAAATTCAAAAGTTGTTGCCACAACATAATATTACTGCACTAAAGAACATAAAAAAACCACTCACGGTGCCTATAAATGACGCAAAACACAAGACAACAAATCTGGCAACAGCAAATTCCTAAAAGCAACAAAAACACAAATTGGCAATACCAAAGTAAAAACCAGCATCCCTAAAATACCCGCCAAACCACCAACAGATTTGGCTAAAAAATCCCCCTTGGCATTTGTTGCATATACTACATCTCTACCCCGCCGCATTTTAAATCAGCCACAACGTTTTCAAAAACTGAAACGTAGAAACGCATAACACAACCAACATATAAATCCATCAAACCAAATCTAAATTATCCATTTAAATTAACATTTAATTTCAAATGAACCACAAAAAACCTCATTTAGCTTCCCACTTCATATCCCTAACAACCCCAACAGTATGCATATCTCACAAAAATCTACATCTAATAGTATCCAAAATACATCATTAATATTTTGCAACATGGCCGCCATATTATATCACGTAAACAAACGCCCACGACTAGCCATTCAAACTGGGTTGCCACAAAATAACAAAATCTCGCCAAAATCGCATGGTTACCACACCATACACAAAATCACTAAGCTTGGCAGCGTGGTGCATCTGAAAAAGCTGTACCACATTGGCTCTATGGAGACTATAATCGATTCTGAACAAAATATGGCCCTTTAGATGAGTGGCTAGCTACAGAAGTTTCACTGTATATAAGAGTATTGCAGTCACAGCTGTTTCTGTTATCTTCATTACGATGAGTGATGAGCATCAATGTTATTTGTTAAACCTTGTCATCAAAAACTTTTGACACTGAATGAATACAGAAATAAATAACATTAAAAAATATTTCTGAAGCAATTTTAAGCAAAACATTTCTCTGATAAAAGAAACCAATGTGTGTATATATGTGACAAAACTGCAGATAACTGCTCATGGTGCCCTGTGTAAACTTACCAAGTTTGGTGCCAGTACATCATTTATGTGAAAAATTTGATTATTTATTTAGTTTTACTTGTAAGTTTTGTATAAAATTTACAGCATATTTGGATTTAATTGTAAATAAAGGAATTTGATGTACATAAATGCTGCTTTGTTAACTAAGATAAGCATTACATGATTAAACAATTACCTAGAATATATATTTTTATCTAAATATATTTTAAGTATTGAATTAAAATAAAACACTCCAAATGCATTAATGTTAGGAAAAGTGCTGGATTTTTTATGGTCTCAAATGTGATGATTTTATTTTAAAAGGGGCTCCTCTGTTTATGTTTTTCTGCTCTAGGGTTGTGATTTTTATATTAAATATTTTTATTAATTAAATTCAATGGTTTAAAAGACTGCAAACCTGATTTAACTAAGCTTTGTGCTTATGTCACCAAAGGTCAATGATTATCTCTGAGAAATATCACTTCATTTTTTTCAATTTCAACTAAATGAATTTTTATGGCAATAACTGGTCACCATAAAGAAGTTTCACTGTATTCAGTCTTTTAGATCTATATCATTCATTATAATATGCTTGTTTAAATTTTTAAATCAATGTATTTCAAAGAGGATGATTTAAAAATAATGCTTGATATTTACAACTGAAATTCTTATTAAAAGCAAACGTAAGTTATTTAACACTTCAAAACTGTAATTGTAAATGCTTCCTTTTTTTTAACTGTACATAATTACCAGTATGTTCTATAGAAAAATGTTTAATTTTCTCTGCATCATGTATTCTAAAGATTTCTGTGTTAGAAAAATTTTGAGATTTAAAAATCTGTATTAAATTATATTTATGACAGCTTTAATATGGTTTTTAAATTTTTTTAATTGTAAAAATTACACTTGGATCAGTTTAGAAGAAGATTTTGTCTTATCTCCTACTGCTTTATTCTTTTTTTCTCAATGGATAATTTTGTACTGGCAAAATTTGTTTCTGCTTTTTTGCTGCTCAGGTCTTTGGTAATCTTCTAATCTACAGTTTTAGTCTTTGAGATGTGTCAGGGAAATTAATATTTGTTCGGTTTTAGGATTTAAGTATTCAGTCTTCCCTCTTTAGAGTAAAAAATTTTCCTTTAATAGAAAGTAATTGCAGTAAAAGAATCAAATTTACAGTTTTGAAAATTCTTGTGCACTTTATTTTCTCCCAAGTTCTCTAGAAATGTTGCTCTGTAATTATGCTATGAAAGAATAGGCCTCAAATGAATTATATTTCTGCATGAAAAGAAATGTAAATTATTTTTTAAGGATTATATGAAACCACTAATGTAAAAGATAACTTAGCCCAAAATATGAAAATATAGGTTGGTAAGTTCTCATTTTGAATAAGGGAGATATTCATGAACATTGTATTTAGGTTCATTCATGAAAACTTTTGGAAGAACATTTCTAAATATAAAGGAACCATTTACTTCCTTTACAGTCATTTTGACAGCTTAGCATTTCAAGTTCAACTTTCTTACTCGCTGTCAGTTTTGTTGACATTTTCATATAGCTGTTTTAAACATAATTATATAAATCTGATAAAAAAATTATGAGATTTTATTTGAGTTCTATATTTTAAACTTTAAAAATTTGGAAACTTCTATTTTAACTCAATATTCTAAGGTAACAGAGTATAACAGTTAATTACTTTATACTGGAAAGTCTAACATCTGAGTTCTTGTCATTCATGCCTTTGATAATTAACTTTTTTTACATCATTTCTACCCTTTAGATTAGTGCTCATTAAACAGGTGTTTGTTTACATTAGAAATATGTGTTGATCCACTCATTGGAATCCACCATATTTATAGAAAATAAAATATTCAATTGATAAAACATAGAAACAAACAAAATCTTTACACAATCATACATATTCTTTATACTGTATTTGCACTGTTTCATCCATATTTTATGTTAATGCATAGTGTTCCATAAGGTGTGTTATGATTGTTCATATCATATATCAAGAAAAGATCCGTTGGGGATCTTTAATTTACAGCCTCGGATGTTCGGGGTCTTTAGCTGAGAAAATGAAGGAACAGGGAAAGTATGCAATTAAGTTTTTAGAGGCTTTCTATATTTAGATTCTTGCAAGTATTATAAATTACATCTTGTATCTCACTACAATATGAGAATTTTTTTTGCTTTAGTTGTGTAAGAATAACAATAGATGACAGAAAGTTTCTGAGATGTAAAAAACAAAGACTTAAAAAAAAGAGAGAAAAAAAAAGTTTTTTTTTTTTTTTATTATTATTCAGGAAATCGCATGATTCTTCTAAATTGTGCCTAGTACCTCCTTGAAAAAGAAACAAGTTCTGAGCACCGTAAGGTTCTATTCAATTATTATATAAGCATGGTTTTAGTTTTTTTTTTACCCCTCCCTCTCCTTGTGAGCAATAATAAGCAAATGTCTGACCCGCTTCACCATTTTGCTTAGGTAAGATCTAGAAATTTTTGTGTTGCTGTTTAGTAGACCATTTAATTTTTTTTAATCTTTAAATTCATTGCACATATCTAAGAAAAAGTGGATGGATATTAAATCATTAACAGTAAATACATTGAACAATAACTCAAAAAAGTCAGAATTACATTAGTATTCTAAAGGTTTTGTTAATTCTTTTAAAGTAAATAATACAATACAAACATATGTAAATACCAATTCCTTGAAAGTTGATGTAGTCAGGAGTACATTGCAGTGTACTCTCTTGCTTGGATATTATCTGTTTTACTCAAGCATTGCTATGATCCCCTCCCTCCTCCCCCTCATCAGGAATTATAAACAAAGCTTGAACCCCCCTCCCCTCTGTAAATACTTATTTAATACTTGTAACATCCCCTAATTAAAAATGTTCAGAATGTGATATTTGTATTCAAAGATATATATGCAGTTGTGTTCACAACTTATTTAATGTAAATTTTTGATAGCATATTCACGCTATTGTGTGGTACTTTCTTGTACCTCATTTTACCCTTTTTATATCGCCTGATCTAATCTACTTTTAAGTGATGATTTTGTTGGGATACCTTAAAGTAGCTCTGAAGTTTATCAAAATCTTTTAAATAAAACATGAGGTTTGCAAATGAATACATGTTAATACAATTTTAGCATAATTACTTTGAATTTTCTGCTGAAATATATGAATGAGTTTAGCAATATATGTACTTGCAAAGTTATAAATGACTAAAAGCCATCTCCTCCTTCTCTGGCACCTGTTAGTAATCTTGTCTGTGCAGTGCTTCTCATAAATTCACTTCCAGTAAAGGCATATAATAATCAGCCTCTTGTACTCACTAATCTAGTCACAAATGTTATTGATTGTAACTTTAACTATAGAAATGGGTAGTTATGTTTTAATAGTTCTGAATGTTCCTAATCTAAACCCTATACCTAAAGTATTCTCAGTTTATTTATTTTTTATTTATTTATTTATTTATTTGTATTCTAGTATATGTTCAGCTTTCAATTATTGTTAACTGTCTAATACCAGTCTGTAAATGTTTGATACTCCAGTGAGATTTTTATAAAATATTTTGCCTTGCAATTTTTTTTTAAAGTAACAATAACTTGTTTGGATTGCAATATCTTTTTCTTTTTGTCACATGCTCATAAAGACAATAATGTTTTGTCAGTATCATCACCTGCGCTTATGTGCACAAAATAAAGAAAATTGTTTTTTTCTTATTCATATCAAGTGTATTTCTGCTAAGGATTTAAATTTATTATTGTATATAATATGCATGAAATTTCTTTCCTTTGGAAGGAGGGAAAGAATAAATTGTTCATGTATAGAGAGACCATAACATGTTTGTATGTGAACTAAACGGTTTACATTTCATCATTATAAGGAATTTTTATATGACTGTATATTTTTGTTTTTAACATATTTATACTTTTAAAAAATTTAATTCGTATGAGTATTACTGTTTTATATATTGCATATATATGTTTTTGTAATCACTTTTTTGTTACACCTGGTATTAAAGTTTTGCTGTTTCTCTTAGTGCACACATTTATGACTGAAGAATGAAATATTTCATACTCTATCATGAAAATTTATTTAATATTCACAATTGCAATTTTTGCACTTTGCTAATGAATAGGAATGTGGTATTTTCTCCAACCAACAAGTGTTATAATAGGTATAGTTTAATCTTCATCTGATTTCCTGTAGCACTGAACTGAATTGTAGAGTTCTGATCAGGGCTTGAAATGGATATGAACCGAAATGAAAAGTTCCAATCGAATTGGTTCAAGTGGAATTTTTTATTTATTTATACACAAGAAACTATTATTTTGAGATGGATTTGATTTTGTTCCAAACGATTTTTATCGTTCTTATTATTTATACGAGCCGGAGCAATTCATTTGCTCCGAGTAAGGAATTGTTTCGAGCCGGAACAAAAAATATCTGTCACAAACGATTTTGCTCCTTTTTCTCTTTAGCGAATTTTGAAAGATTATAAAGCTATTCCGATGTGTCTAAAATTTAAAATTTGGAATTTTCAGTATACATCTATACGGAAAATTGTTTTAATTATCCCAGGTCCCAGTGTAACCTAATAAACTTTACCATTTTTTGGTATGTGTACTATACTTAGATATAGATCTATATACCTATCGTCCGGTGCGATAACTCTTGAAGTTATAGATTGAAGTAGAGAGTTCAACTTTGGCACGAAAATAGTCTAGTAGAAGGAAGAGTTTACTGGCCAGCAAAATGCGGCCATGAGAAAATGGTGAAATTTCAATACAAAGTTTTCGAAATGTTCTCAAGATTGAGGTTTTTAACAAATGTCTCGAGTTGGGTGTCTGACAAGTCTATAGATTCAACTGGTTTGCGTAATTTGTTTAGAGTTAGAAGGATTCTGTTCACAACAGTGTTTTTAACAACGTGTGTTAAATTCGCTGCATAAACCTTGATTCGTTTCCAAAATATTGGCTTTTTTCGTTACGTATGGGTGCATATAATTTCTTGCATACAAGGCAGTAATTTCTTTTGTAAGAAATATATGTTTCTTCATGACATGGTATTTATTTTTAATTTTACAAATAGAAAATAGCATTCAATTCCATTATCAATCCGTCTTTTTGCCTACATCTGGGAAAACTGGGTAGTACACGTTAAATTCCAGTCTATGTATATATCTTGAAGTAATTCGACTTCATGCAGAAAATGAAAAATGTTATGAGATTACCTTAACCTGTAAGAACAAAATAATATTCCAATATGATCTGAAAATGCTCAAGATGGGAGTGCAGAAAGTGTATTTTTAAACTCATGATATAACATAGTCCTTTAAAGTTTTGTAGCATTTTTTAGTCTTCATTGTATAGTTAGGATCCTTGTAATTTCCTAAATATTTCTGAGTGATGTCTTTGAAAATAACTCATGCTTTTATCTCGATCGATTTCATTTTTTCCTCAAATTTTTTATCCTTTATTTACAGTCTTGTATCTGGGCCAACGAACACACCTTCTTTGATTTTACCTTCCGATAAATGTGGAAAACATTTAAATATTGAAAGCAATCACCATTTTTATCCAAATTGTTTTATCAATCCTAATTTTATGTGCAAGGATGGTAAGAAGACTTGTTTTGGATCCTCTAAGTTCTGCCGAATCACATTCTTTGATCCTCGATTTAAATTTTTCCTTAGAGGTCATTCTTTCCTTATCCTGTGTTGGTTTTTAGACCTACTATCTCACTCACATAGGAAACAAGGCATTTTTTTTTAGCCACCTTGCTGGCCTAATAACATGGTTAATATTTTGAAATTCCCACAAATTTTCCTTTTAAATTTTTAATATTTTATTTTAATGAGGAGGAAGTCAAGGTTTTTGTATGATTCTTTCAAAATTACCGAATGAGCTACCGATATTGAAGCAAAATCATTACCATTATGTAGTAAGACACCTTTTGAGTTTCTCTCACTAGAATCAAGTCTCCACTGAGATGGATCATGATCAGTGGTGGAAGCAGGAACGCGTAGAGGGGGGGGGGGGCAACTGGGGCACTTTGCCCCAGGCACCCAACTGCTGGAGGGGCCCCAAAAATTTTTTTTAAAATTTATTTATTAGATTTCTTCCGAAAGAAAATTCTAAAACTTATACCGTACTTCAAAATTCAAAATAATCTCCTGAAAAAAGGGGCCCCCTCCAAAAATAAAAATATTCGATTAATCAGATTTCTCTTACTACAAAATAGTCTTCTGAAAAATAGTCTTGTGGCCCCCAACAGAAGTTTGCCCCAGGCCCCGTAAAGTCTCTGGGCGGCCCTGGGTGGAAGATAAATAAGTTTAAGTCCTGAAATATATATACAGTATA
This sequence comes from Dolomedes plantarius, assembly GCA_907164885.2. Taxonomy (NCBI): domain Eukaryota; kingdom Metazoa; phylum Arthropoda; class Arachnida; order Araneae; family Dolomedidae; genus Dolomedes; species Dolomedes plantarius. Next base: position 152,234,623 of record OU015499.1, read on the forward strand.
CAAGTGATTTTTCTTGAGAAAAATACATGGTAAAATATTTTTTTCGATTTCTCTGCCAAGAAAATGTTCCTGTAGCAAGTGAATTTTTATTTTTAAGTCGCGATCCTAAAACTTGAGCATTTTCTTTTGAAAGATTTAAATCACCTTGTGTAAATTTTAATGATTCAATATTTGTTTCTGGGCTTGTGTACAAGATTTCGGTTTTACTACTGCTTAATTCTTCAGAATCAGATGAAAATGGATGTAGGAGGTACAGGCACGGGTAAATCAGGACCATGCGGTAAGGTAAATGCACCTATAATGGGCCGCCCTGTAGAAATGTCGAGAAATTAAGGGTCAATTGTTACCTAAGTCAGTAGAAGGGGTGGGGGCCCTCACCCCTTCTACTTCCTTAGGTAACAATAAATCCTTATTTTCTGGACATTTGTAAAGGGCGGCCCATTATAGGGACATGGCCCATTATAGATGCATTTACCTTACACGTCTAATCGCTGAAATGATTTTTGGGTACACAACCATTCCCTTTGTTTTTCCTATTGTAGCCTTTCATTTTGGTTAAACAGAAATAGCAATTTTCATGATTGGCTGGCTCTCGCCATACTATCGGAATAGCAAATAGAAGAGATTTTGTTTTACATTGAGTCAATTTCCGTCAATGTTCGACACATGTGTGACAGACTTTATGCGGTGACCATTTCTTTTCCTGGTCGCCAAGCTTCATAACGAAGAAAGCATAGTATGTCATTTTAGCAATACCGATTATGTTGCACTGCCTCTTCCTCACAACTTATTCACAACAAAAGTAGCAAAATGAGTCTGGGCTATTTATAAAACCTCTTACTGCCATATTGCTGTAAAAAATATTAATAAACGAACAAAATAAACGCGTGTTATCACTACGATATCTATAAATGAGCATAATAAACGTGTGTGATCAGTACACATGCGTGAGTGGAAAAGAGTCCCTTCACATGCAACGAGTCACTGACATAGTCACGCTATCTACAGTTTTATTTTATAATTTTACTTCTTTTAGTGTAGTATTGAATATTAGTAATGTATTGTATTTCTTTTAGTGTAGTATTGTATAAATGAATATAATAATATTTGTATTATTATATTCATTTTACTGAAAAATTAATTTTAAATTCTAATAACAATATATTTTATTCCATAATATTTCACAATTTTATGAAATATCCCCCCCCCCTTTTTTTTTTTAAATTTGATTTGTGAAAAATTCTCTGATGACGGAAGAAAAACAAATGCCATTTTTGTGATCAGCGTGTCTGATTTCCTAAAAAAATGGGACATTCTACAAATCCCAGAATTGTTTTGACCTGTGATAATGATGAAATTATTTTTAATTTCCGACAACTAAAATGGATATAAAGGGGGAAAATATTAGTATCGATTATTCATTATTGATTTGGTCGATATCAGCAGTTTTGTTGAAATCCTTACAAACCGAAAGATATCAAATCTCTGCACGTCCTTATGATCTACGTTGACAAAAAAAAAGGATAGCTGAGAAACCTCGTGCTCTAATTGCAATAAATTTAAAATGCTTAGTAGTTTAATTAATCCAGAACATGATTTAAAAATGTTTGTATATATCTCATTTCCTAGCAAAAATAATCTATTATATCTTACTGTTAATGTAATGCTAAAATACCAAAGAAGCTTTACCGAGGTTTTAGAAAACATTGTATGTATTGAAAACTTAGACTTGAGATGGGGTTTATAGTATAATAGTAATAGTATATTGCTCATATGTATCTCATTCACTTTCTTTCTCCTCTGTTTGCAGGTGCTCGATACAGATTGTTACGTGTGAAACTAAATGTTTGCGGTGTCCACAAATTTAGAAGTTTAACGTATTGCTGGCGGTTTCTTTCCTGATCGTCGTTTAAAAACCTTAGCATGCCAGAAGAGCAAAAGTCGTCTATATCCAGTGTAAAAGGACTTTCCAACAAATGCCTTTCCTGCGAGCAACACCTTACGGATGCCGGAGATGAATGCACTCGATGTAGCACATGTAGAATAACTCTAAATGTAAAAAGTTCCAGTGCACAGATTCCCCCTCGAGCCCAAGAAATTTTCAAATGTAATTTATCTGAAGGAACATTTTCACGGTTTACCGGCTTAAATACGCATCACCCGTACCACTTAACCATTAATCCTCTCACTACCCATGCAGAAAGACCTTTCGTCTGCACTGTATGTGAGAAAAGATTTTCTCGACAAGGTAGTTTAATAACACATCTCCGCATTCACACAGGAGAGAAACCTTTCGCTTGCAATGAATGTGGGAAAAGATTTTCTCTACAGGGAAATTTAAAAACACATCTCCGCACACACACAGGAGAGAAACCTTTCGCCTGCACTGTGTGTGAGAAAAGGTGTTCTTCACAGGGTGATTTGAAAAAACATCTCCTTACCCACACAGGAGAAAAATCTTTCGCCTGCACTGTATGTGAGAAAAGGTTTCATTTACAGGGTGATTTAAAAACACATCTCCGTACCCACACAGGAGAGAAACCGTTTGCCTGTACTGTATGTGAGAAAAGGTTTTCTCTACGGGGCAGTTTAAAAACACATCTCCGTACCCACACAGGAGAGAAACCTTTTGGCTGTACTGTATGTGAGAAAAGATTTTCTAAGCGGGGCAGTTTTAAAACACATCTCCACTCCCACACAGGAGAGAAACCTTTTGCCTGCACTGTATGTAATAAAAGATTTTCTCGACAAGATCATTTAAAAAAACATGTCCGTACTCATACAGGAGAAAAACCTTTCGCGCTGAACTGTATGGGAGAAAAGGTTCTCGTTACAGAGTGATTTCAAAAAATATCTCCGTACCCACACGGGAGATAACAACGGATACCCACACGGGAGATAAACATTTCCCGTGCACTGTTTGTGGGAAAAGTTTTTCTGTGCAGGGTAATTTAAAAATACACCTTCGCACCCACACAGGAGAGAACCTTTTCGCCTGCACTGTATATGAGAAGCGATTTTCTCGACAGGACGATTAAAAAAATCCCACCCACACTGGAGAGAAAGCTTTCGCTTCCTGTATGTAAGTAAAGATTTTCTGAACTCGGCCATTTAAAAAAACGCTCGTACCCATACAAGAGAGAAATTTTCTCCCTGACTGTATTGATGTAAGAAGAAATTTTCCGGAGAAGGTAATACGAAAATAAAAACCCTTCCGTGTGTAGCGTATGAGAGTAAGATTTATGTCTAGAAAACAGGTGAAAAAGACATTTCTCTAACCAATAAGGGCTGTAGCTAACTCCACGATTGTATGAAATGGGATTTTTTGGTGCAAAGAGACATTTTTGACCCATTCTAGGGAAAATTTCCTTAAAAATGGAATTCAAATCCAGTTTTACGTGGTTTACTCTTTTATTCTTCTTTTTTTAAAAGTGATATCGGCCGTAATTATGTTTTGGAATAAATCTGTTCTTATAGGACTTTTTTTAAAAAAATCTTCAATGTATCAGCTCTATACAGGTCATGATTTACGGCGATAATGGATGGGATTTTTGACGCACCAAAGTGATTAGTGTAAGAAGAAATAAATATTAACATTGATATTTCTTTTTAGTATTATGTATTGTTCCTCAAAGAAATAATGATTGTTTCTTGATACCTGTTACATTGCAGGAAAAGGTATGAAATGTAACTTATGCAATATATCTGGGTTTTTGTTTTTTTTCCAAATATGGAATTAAAATTTTTAAGATTAAACTGCTTTTTAGTACAGCTCCTGTGTTCTGTAAATAAGAAAGTCAATATGTATAATGATGTATAAATAAATATTTTATGTCTTTATATCGAGACTGAGTTAATTTTCGCTATTGCCTGTTTTTAATTATTTAGCTATTATTATTTTATTGGAAGGGTATTTTGTAATGTGCTGCCAAAGAAATATTTGATGCATGGAGCATCTAATTATACTTTTATGGTTGATATCGTCTCAAATTTTTAGGTATGAAATATATAATTTTAAACTTGAACTCAATTCTTGAAAAATGTTTAAACTTTTAAATTACACTAAATCTCGTCTATTAAATATTGGACTCTGTACTGAGTCTTGGGGAAAACCTTTTTTTTTATTTTCGTAGTCTACAAATTTAGGTGAGGAAGAATGTGGGTTTGGATTCACGACATCTGATTATTTCATCCCACCGGAATGATCTGGTAAATGCCAGAGACGAGAATTCGATCTTCTTTCCTCAGATGCGGTTGTGTGTGTTATAGTGTTTGACCAATTGAGAGAAAGGTGAAAGCTGTGAGGTTGACATTTGGATCAGGGAGTTCTGACAAAACTGCTTAGTTGATCCTCGAAAGGATTACTTCGCATTTTTGCTGGCAATAAGAGAACTAAAGAGTAGGAAGTTTAAGTATAGGGTAGTTAAATAAAAATGCTCAATGAGAGCTTAAATAATTAACGAACGTGGTTGTCAAAACATCCGTTGTCTTATCATGGCGCTCTGTGATCATGCTTACGACAAACTCGATATAAAGTTATCAAATTACGCGAATACTTTAGGCAGATCTTGCAAGCAAACTTCCGTTGATAAGTTAATTATTGAAGAAGAAGATGGAAGTTTCTTTTGCCTTCCAGATCCCTTTTCTATTAAAAAATGAACATTGGAAGGAGGACATTCCTCTATGCCCAGTTGTAAAGAAATCCGACATCGAACGACTTTTGCTCTTGGCACCAGGAGAAAAATTTTAGATCTCTTTGTTTGTTGTAACTTTGTTTTATAAAATTTTTTAAATACACTCATGTCCATAAATTAAGTATAATGCCAGTTCCGGCAAATAAAGGTTCAGAAACAAAACAAACGTGACTTATTCATGAAGCCCATTTATTAAACAAAATATAATGAAAAGATAACAAAAAAGATGGTGTATGTATGATACCATTCATAAAAACTACGATTTTTGCTCACTGGAGCAATTGTAAAAAATATCGCCTTTACAAAAACTTAATATTACATGGATGGTAAGATGGTTAATACATTGTATGTCTCTCATGCGATGAAATTCAGTCCATACAACACCTAGGCATGCTGAGTATCAAATTATCGAGCTGATCTTGGGGAAGATTACTCCACTCAGCGAGCAATGCTCTCCTAAGTTCCAGTACACATGTAGGAGGTGGTTGACGGGCTGCAACTCGTCGGCCAAGCATGTCCCACACATTCTCTATCGGATTCAAGTCAGGTGAGAATGCTTGCCATTCCATACGGGTGATATCCTCAAATTCAAGGCATTCGTTTACGATGTTTGCTCGGTGAGGACGGGCGTTGTCATCCATAAACACAATTTCTGCGCCCATGGCACCCCTAAACAAACATACATGTTGTTTCAGAATTATGTCCCGATAAATGTGGATGTTCATGGTTCGTATTTGAACATGCAGATCTGTTCTGGAGCCCAGTATAATTCCACCCCAAACGAGCAATCCTGCACCACCGTAACGGTGTTGTTTAATGATGTTGTCTTGATCGTAACGGGTACCTGGCGTTCTCCGTATGAAAGTCCGACGTAAATCAGACAAGCTAAACTTGGACAAGTCAGAAAACATCACACAAGCCCACTGTGACGATGTCCAAATTGCATGTTCTCTACTCCAGGCTAATCGCTGCCGACAGTGAGTTGCTGCGAGTGAAACACATCTGACATGCCTGCGAGTGTATAGACCAATATTTCCCAAACGTTTGTACACGTTTTGCCTTGAAACTGTGGTATCCGTGGCTGCAGATAGCTGACGAGACAGGTCGGATGCTGTCGATTTTTACCATGTTTTTATTAACTTGCTTTCTTGTGTGTTTGTTTGCGTGTGTGTTTGTCTAGTACAAATCTTGCAATCTAATTTTAACTAACTTCTCGACTAGTTAGACATTTGAAACTTTTAGAATAGCTCAGAACACGATGACAATGCATTTTTTAAATACTTTTAGCCATCTTTAAGCAGAATAAAATTAATTTTCAGTTATTTTCAGTTAATTTTGTTTTGTAGACTGTTGCAGCCATCTATTGGCCAGAAAGGGAAGTAGTGAAATGCAACAAGTCAAATGCAAGTTAACTTCCAATTAACTTCATTTTCTTTCAAGTTGATGGGATAATTCATCAAAAAAAAATTTTTAAAGTATTTATTAATACATAGAATTGTCAAGTTTATATGATTCAACAGAAAATTTAAACACGTGGTATATAAAAAGTCTTTCTATCTTGTAATTATTAGCCAATAATGGTAAAACTGTCACACGTGATTCATTGTGATCTTGAAAAGATTTTCTAGCTCTTGGAGTAAAGCTGTCGCTATTTTATGCCTCGTTGTAACTCTGCGCTGTAAAAAATGTTTAAAATTTGGGATTTACCAACTACAGAACAAGAAGCAGTAGAAAAAAAATATGCTCCGGTTTCTCTTCAAAAGTCGAGCTAATCTTTCGCCTTTTAGAAAGGAGCAGTAGAATTCTTTCAAAGGTATGGAATCTTACCGTCATCCAAAAAATGCGTTAATGGCCACGATATGGCGCTTTATTTAAAAACACAGATTCAATGGCGTTATAATATTAAGACTTGTCAGAAGCGAATATCCATTCTGAAAGATACATGGTTCGAGAGTTCAACCATTTCATTTGTGACTGCACTAAGATTTATTTATAGCTGGCGCAGAGAATTGACTACTATTGAATGGGGAAAGGAAGAATTAGAATCGAATGACAATACTGTTATCAATTGGAATAATTACTTAAGAGAAGTTTGTACACGCAGTCTTTAACAAGGCCAAAGAAAAAAATCAGAGGGGCCAACCTCATTGTCGAAATTGATAAGATCCTTTTCTCAAAGCGTAAAAACCATGCATGAAGAATAACGCCCGAGCAATGGTTGTTTGGAGACATTTGCAATGAAACCAGTGAATGTTTTATCGTAAAAGTTGCAGATAGGACGGCGATAGCGCTTATACAAGCGATAAAAGATAACATTGAAGAATGTTCTACAATATACTCGGACTCATGGAAAGCGTATAAAACCGACGAATTAAGAGCTGCTAATTTCGAACATTTCAAAGTCAATCATAAGTATAACATTGTAGATCCGGATACCGGCGTACATACACAAAATATTGAGCGATTGAGGGGTTCGGACAAGTGGCGGAATAACAGACAACGTGGGACAGCGTGACACTACTTAGATTTTTATATGGCTGAATTCATGTGGCGTCGTCTTCACATAGAAGAGGACATATTTGTTTCTATTTTGCGTGCAATTGCAGATTTTATGCTGCCAAAATGATTGGCGGCGGAAGTGGTCGGGAGGTTTGGCGGTTTTGCGCCAACTTTTATGGTCGACTGGATTTTCCGTGAGTATCCAATAGGTATATTTGTAAAACGGACAAATAATAAAATTCTGTATAGTAATGACAAATGACTTTTCTTTTATTACCTCATAACTACATTTGGGGCCATATTACTAAGTGCAGTACATATTTAAATAACATTTAAGTGTACGGCTTATAACACAATTAAGTAACCATTAAATTATTTCTGTTGGTGGAAGGCCTTTATACAAAGAAATATTTTCTGAATTATCTAAAATGGAATCTCTAAGTTATAAAGTTAAACAGTTTCATGCAGAACAATTTTATCTGCTCGTAATAAATGTGTTTCATCCTCGAAATGTTTTATTTTTTATTCCATGGATTTCACTTTATTTCTTAGTTTGTCTAATTCATCAAAATTTTCTTTATTTACAATTTCTTCCTGCTTCTGCTCATCTTTAGGTGTTTCAGGTTATGCATTAAAAATCTTAAGTCTAAATTCTAGGGGGAAAATAATAGAATAAATCAATAAAAAAATATTAGTTGGTGATATATAAAAAATTGAGATAAATTGAAACGAAAAGTAAAAGTCACTTAATTTCTTTTCTTATTTCTGTACCTTGTTGATATAATATCATATTCTACAAATATTCAATAAGCTTACCTTGTAAGAGCAATGATACTTCAACAGCTCTATCTCTTTTGAACTCTTAAGGCCAACTTCTCTAACGTGGCTCTTTTGTCATATAAACTTGCAGTGATTTTATTCTCCGAAAACGTGAACGTCGTAGGAACATAACCTGAGCCGCCAATCCCCTCTCCCCGCTAGGAATTGTGAAATTCATTCGGCTTTGACTTTGCCTTTGGTAGCAGGTAACAGTTTTAAATCACAGGTAGTTGCTTCCATTTTGTCAGTCACAAATTGTTATTTAAAATCCTTAGTGGCAAAGGTATCGCCGAAGCGCGTTGTTTATACTGCTTATTGTATTAAATTCTTGATACCCTTGGTAATTAAATATAATAAGCCGAGAAACATTTGCACCATTTAAAAAGAGATCTGATTGATCTTGATACTAGAAGAATAAACAGTTATTAAAGTAAGTTTTATTTACTGGTATTTTTTGTCTATTGTATGACAGAACTGTTTTGTTAAGATGTTGAAATTAATATTATATATGACTTTTACATTTTACGCTGTTTTTTTTTTTGTGTGTGAGTGAAGTAGAATGCTAGTACAATACGTAAACTGTTGAGTGGGAGCATGTTCAGTCATGGTATATACTTTTCAGTAAATCAATAGATTATTACTTTCAGGTCGATGTTGTCGTGCTATTAAAATACATACGCTCTACGATTTCAAGACATGTCTAAAAGTTACCAATCTGATTTCTCCGATAATTTTAAATACAATTTTTGTCCTAGGTTTATAAATATATCATCATACAATGGAGACATAACGTATTTGGCAACCTTGAAGGTTATGAGTTATACAAATGTTTTTGAAGAGTTAATAATTGCGCTAAAAGATAAAATGTTCATGGAAGAGTTCTATATCCTGTGACACTCGGCGGAAATTGTCAAATTCTGTCAAGTGGACCTCTCTTAATGAGAAATTTAGGAAAATACTATTTCTTGCTGTCAAACTTTTAGCCTGACAGTCAACAATTTGTATGAAAATTCAACAATAAGTAGCTAATAAACAGAATTAGAATATATTAGTAAAGGAAATATTTAATACAGCATTAATCTAAAATAAATAGTTTAAATAGCATAAATATTTGCAAAGTGTTCAAAATGTTTATATTCGTTTAAGTATGTCAAAATTTGAATATTTTAAAAACACATCATATGATATCTTCTGGAAAGTGTTGTAGAAAAACAATGTATTAAAAAAAAAAAATTTTATTTTATTTTTACAAAAATAAACATGTAAATACTTCAATATTAAGGCACATAAAAGTACAAAAATAGTAAAAAAATAGATAAAAGTACATAAAATTAAAATTATTTGGGGTAAGATTATTTCAACATTTATAGAAAAAAAAATGAAAGTATTACGAAAGAATTTTTAGACAAAAATCAAAATTTACAATATTTCCAAAATATATAAAGCAATTTATAAACTAAGATTAAAACTTCAATATTTTAGGAAAAAGGGCAAAATTAAATAATGACTAAAATTATGAATCTTTATCTGAAAAATTAGAACTAAAAAAATACTGACCAAAGTGAACTGATGTACCGGAACCTGACGTAAGACCCATAATCTATATCTGAATAATTATGGGTAAAATCTCTTCTTCCTGATTGTATTCAATGAAAAGAAGATAATGAAATATTATGTAAAAGAATTCAAAAAAGTTTTCATTGTCTTAATGTATAATTCATAATGCGAAGCTAATTTACAATTTCAGTGGTTGAAAATATAAATTATCGCAATAAAAATTCATTTAGTTGAAATTGAAAAAAATGAAGTGATACAGAGGCTGTTTGTACATTTTTTAGATGATTTTGGTAAGCGGTAATAAAAACTTGTTTGCTGCAAAAGAAATAATTGCAATTGTACTATGTTTTTAAAAGTCAAAATTATCGTCTGCAGCTTGAAAGTTTTGTTTTTATTCAAAATGGCGTTTTTAACAAAGCAGTGATTTGAAGGCTACATTTATGCTCTTTCAAAAGAGAAATATGCATACTCTGTTATCCAAAACCGATGTGAGAGTCATGGTTTTATGATTTCTAAAGCATCGATAGGTAATATCGTCAACGAGAAGGAAAAAAAGGTCAAATTGGAGCCTCAAGTAGGATAAAAATTCCAAACAAGTATCCAAGGAAAAAAGCGGACATCTTCGACTATTGCAAAGGTACGTTGTTTAATGTTAAAAGAAAATCCCCCTAGTCAAAGGACAGTTGCAAAATCAATAAAATGCTCGGTTTCCACTGTAAACAAAATGATAAACGTTGATTTAAATCTTAAGAAAGCGAAAAAATGCATTATGCATCGTCTTTTTCCAAATCATATCGCTGAATGCAGGACAGGCTGCAGAATTCTATATGAGAAACACTTATCCAAAGAAAAATGGAAAAAAATTGTCACAATAGATGAATCATTGGTGTATTTAAATGATTGCAACAAAAAAAAAGAGCCATTTATTATCATAAAAGGGGAGAAAAAAATATAAGTACATGGTTCATAGAATCGAAAGAAAGTTTTTCTAAGGGATTCATGATTGTTGCTGGTTTTTCTTATAATGGCAAGTTAAAAATAAAGAGAGTGGAAAAAAAATGTCAAGATTAACTCCAAATACTATCAGGAACATATTTTATTGCCAATTTTTCTGAATGAAATACCATCGCTTTACCCACAGTGCCATTAATCTGTGCTTAAAATATATTTAGATAATCAATACTTAAAATATATTTAGATAAAAATATATATTCTAGGTAATTGTTTAATCATAATGAAGATAATAGAAACAGCTGTGACTGCAATACTCTTATATACAGTTAAACTTCTGTAGCTAGCCACTCATCTAAAGGGCCATATTTTGTTCAGAATCGATTATAGTCTCCATAGAGCCAATGTGGTACAGCTTTTTCAGACGCACCACGCTGCCAAGCTTGGTAATTTTGTGTATGGCGTGGTAACCATGCGATTTTGGCGAGATTTTGTTATTTTGTGGCAACCCAGTTTGAATGGCTAGTCGTGGACGTTTGTTTACGTGATATAATATGGCAGCCATGTTGCAAAATATTAATGACGTATCTTGGATACTATTAGATGTAGATTTTTGTGAGATATGCGTACTGTTGGGGTTGTTAGGGATATAAAGTGAGAAGCTAAATGAGGTTTTTTGTGGTTTATTTGAAATTAAATGTTAATTTAAACGGATAATTTAGATGTGGTTTGATGGATTTCTTTGTTGGTTGTGTTATGCGTTTCTACATTTCAGTTTTTGAAAACGTTGTGGTTGATTTAAAATGCAGCGGGGTAGAGATGTAGTATATGCAACAAATGCCAAGGGGGATTTTTTAGCCAAATCTGTTGGTTGTTTGTCGGGTTTTTTAGGGATGCTGGTTTTTACTTTGGTGTTGCCAATTTGTGTTTTTGTTGCTTTTAGGATTTTGCTGTTGCCAGATTTTGTTTTGTCTTGTGTTTTGCATCATTTATAAGCGCCATGAATGGTTTTTTTATGTTCTTTAGTGCAGTAATATTATGTTGTGGCAACAACTTTTGAATTTTGCATTCTGAGTTTGAATTTGGCATTTAACTTTGAGCTTGGAAGCAGCATGGATCCATATTAGTCTGGTTGTATATTTCAATTTTTTTTCTTCTTTTATTTATTATGTCTGTAGTATGTAGTTTAATTCAGAAATATCAGGGGATTTTAGTGTTTAAAATAGTGGCGATATAATGCAAATAGATCCTTTTTTTATATTTTATTGTGAACGTATTTTTTTCAACTGAATTTGTGCTGTAATTTATGTTTGATGAAGAAATATATATTTACCCAAGGTGCATTTTATGTTTATTTAAATGAGTTATTATTAGTTGCATTATATTGCCTATTTTCAGTAGGGAGATTAGGGCGGGGGCAGCCCCACACCTAACAAATTTCTCATTATTTTTAAGCTTTTATTTTTTGTATTTATGTGTTTTTAAGATCCTGTGTGTGTCTACGAGTTTAATAAAGCCAGCAGTAAGTTTGTTTTCCAATTTATTACGTTTACTGCATCTGTTTCATATTTTGTTTACATTTTGCACTTTAAGCTTAACATGTCTGCAGAAAGTACCTTGGCGACAAAAACTTTTGGCACCAACTTGTCGCCAGAGGTGGTGCGTCTGAAAAAGCTGTTCCGCCAATGTTATGGAAGAAATCTCTTTTTGATGGCCAACCCTCAAAACGGCCCCTTTTTTTTGTAAACATTACTGGTCACCATAAAGAAGTTTCACTGTATTTATCTTTTTAGATCTATATCATTCATTATAATATGCTTGTTTAAATTTTTAAATCAATGTATTTCAAAGAGGGTGATTTAAAAATAATGCTTGATATTTACAACTGAAATTCTTATTAAAAGCAAACGTAAGTTATTTAACACTTCAAAACTGTAATTGTAAATGCTTCCTTTTTTTTAACTATACATAATTACTAAAATGTTCTATAGAAAAATGTTTAATTTTCTCTGCATTATGTATTCTAAAGATTTCTGTGTTAGAAAAATTTTAAGATTTAAAAATCTGTATTAAATTATATTTATGGCAGCTTTAATATGGTTTTTAAATTTTTTTAATTATAAAAATTGCACTTGGATTAGTTTAGAAGAAGATTTTGTCATCTCTCCTACTGCTTTATTCTTTTTTTCTCAATGGATAATTTTGTACTGGCAAAATTTGTCAACATTAATGCATTTGGAGTGTTTTATTTTAATTCAATACTTTAAATATATATTCTAGGTAATTGTTTAATCATGTAATGCTTATCTTAGTTAACAAACCACCATTTATGTACATCAAATTCCTTTATTTACAATTAAATCCAAATATGCTGTAAATTTTATACAAAACTTATAAGTAAATCTAAATAAATAATCAAATTTTTCACATAAATGATGCACTGGCACCAAACTTGGTAAGTTTACACAACTTGGCACCATGAGCAGTTATCTGCAGTTTTGTCACATATATACACACATTGGTTTCTTCTATCAGAGAAATGTTTTACTTAAAATTGCTTCAGAAATATTTTTTAATGTTAATTATTTCTGTATTCATTCAATGTCAAAAGGTTTTGATGACAAGGTTTAACAAATAACATTGATGCTCATCACTCATCATAACGAAGATAACAGAAACAGCTGTGACTGCAATACTTTTATATACTGTGAAACTTCTGTAGCTAACCACCCATCTAAAGAGCCATATTTTGTTCAGAATCAATTATAGTCTCTATAGAGGCAATGTTAGGGAAGAAATCTCTTTTTGATGGCCACCCCTCAAAACGGCCACTTTTTTTTGTAACATTAATGGCCACCATAAAGATGTTTCACTGTATTCATCCTTTTAAATCTATATCATTCATTATAATATGCTTGTTTAAAGTTTTAAATCAATGTATTTCACAGAGGATGATTTAAAAATATTACTTGATATTTACAACTGAAATTCTTATTAAAAGCAAATGTAAGTTATTTAACACTTCAAAACTGTAATTGTAAATGCTTCCTTTTTTTTAACTGTACATAATTACTAGTATGTTCTATCGAAAAATATTTAATTTTCTCTGCATCATGTATTCTAAAGATTTCTGTGTTAGAAACGTTTTAAGATTTAAAAATCTGTATTAAATTATATTTATGACAGCTTTAATATGGTTTTTAAATTTTTTTTTACTGTAAAAATTGCACTTGGATCAGTTTAGAAGAAGGTTTTCTTTTCTGTCCTATTGCTATATTCTTTTTTTCTCAATGGATATTTTGTACTGGTAAAATTTGTGTCTGCTTTTTTGTTGCTCAGGTCTTTGGTAATCTTCTAATCTACAGTTTTAGTCTATAAGATCAGTGTCAGGAAAATTAATATTTGTTTGGTTTTAGGATTTAAGTATTCAGCCTCCCCTTCTTCGGGTAAAAAATTTTCCTTTTATAGAAAGTAATTGCAGTAAAAGAATCAAATATACAGTTTTGAAAATTCTTGTGCACTTTATTTTTTTCCAAGTTCTCTAGAAATGTTGCTCTGTAATTATGCTATGAAGGAATAGGCAACAAATGAATTATATTTCTACATGAAAAAAATTTTAATTATTATTAAAGGTTTATATCAAACCACTAATGTAAAAGATAACTTAGCCCAAAATATGAAAATATAGGTTGGTAAGTTCTCATTTTGAATAAGGGAGATATTCATAAACATTGTATTTAGGTTCATTCATGAAAACTTTTAGAAAACATTTCTAAATATAAATGAACCATTTACTTCCAATACAATCATTTTGACAGCGTAGCATTTCAAGTTCAACTTTCTTACTCGCTGTCAGTTTTGTTGACATTTGCATATAGCTGTTTTAAACATAATTATATAAATCTGATTAAAAAAATTATGAGATTTTATGAGAGTTCTATATTTTAAGCTTTAAAAATTTGGAAACTTCAATTTATATCAATATTCTAAGTTAACAGAGTATAACAGTTAATTACTTTATTCTGGAAAGTCTAACATCTGAGTTCTTGTCATTCATGCCTTTTATAATTAACTTTTTTTGCATAGTTTCTACCCTTTAGATTAGTGCTCATTAAGCAGGTGTTTGTTTACTTTAGAAATATGTGTTGATCCACTCCTTGGAATCCACCATATTTATAGAAAATAAAATATTCAATTGATAAAACATAGAAACAGACAAAATCTTTACACAATCATACATAATATTTATACTGTATTTGCACTGTGTTTCATCCATATTTTATGTTGATACATAGTGTTCCATAACGTGTGTTATGATTGTTCATATCATATATCAAGAAAAGATCTGTTGTGGATCTTTTATTTACAGCCTCGGATGTTCGGGGTCTTTAGCTGAAAAAATGAAGGGAGAAGGAAAGTATGCAATTAAGTTTTTAGTGGCTTTCTATTTTTAGATTCTTGCAAGTATTATAAATTACATCTTGTATCTCACTACAATATGACAATTATTTTTTGCTTTAGTTGTGTAAGAATAACAATAGATGACAGTAAGCTTCTGAGATGTAAAGAACAAAGGCTTAAAAAAAGGGGGGGGGGAAATTTTTTTTGTTTTCTGGAAATCGCATGATTCTTCTGAATTATGTCTAGTACCTTTTTGAAAAAGAAACAAGTTCAGAGCACCGTAAGGTTCCATTCAATTATTATATAAGCATGTTTTTAGTTATTTTTGACCCCTCCCTATCCTTGTGAGCAATAATAAGCAAATGTCTGACCCGCTTCACCATTTTGCTTAGGTAAGATCTAGAAATTTTTGTGTTGCTGTTTAGTAGATCATTTAATTATTTTTAATCATTAAATTCATTGCACATATCTAAGAAAAAGTGGATGGATATTAAATCATTAACAGTAAATACATTGAACAATAACTGAAAAAAGTCACAATTACATTAGTATTCCAAAGGCTTTGTTAATTCTTTGAAAGTAAATAATATAATACAAACATATGTAAATACCAATGCATGGAAAGTTGATGCAGTCAGGAGTACATCACAGTGCACTCTCTTGCTTGGATATTTTCTGTTTTACTCAAGCATTGCTATGATCCCCTCCCTCCTCCCCCTCATCAGGAATTATAAACAAAGCTTGAACCCTCCTCCCCTCTGTAAATACTTATTTAATACTTGTAACATCCCCTTATTAAAAATGTTCTGAATGTGATATTTGTATTCAAAGATATATATGCAGTTGTGTTCACAACTTATTTAATGTAAATTTTCGATAGCATATTCACGCTATTGTGTGGTACTTTCTTGTACCTCATTTTACCCTTTTTATATCGCCTGATCTAATCTACTTTTAGGTGATGATTTTGATGGGATACCTTAAAGTAGCTCTGAATTTTATCAAAATCTTTTAAATAAAACATGAGGTTTGTAAATGAATACATGTTAATACATTTTTAACATAATTACTTTGAATTCTCTGCTGAAATATATGAATGAGTTTAGAAATATAAGTACTTGCAAAGTTATAGATGACTAAAAGTCACCTCCTCCTTCTCTGGCACCTGTTAGTAATCTTGTCTGTGCAGTGCTTCTCATAAATTCACTTCCAGTAAAGGCAGATAATAATCAGCCTCTTGTACTCACTAATCTAATCACAAATGTTATTAATTGTAACTTTAACTCTAGAAATGGGTAGTTAGGTTTTAATAGTTCCAAATGCTCCTAATCTAAACCCTATACCTAAAGTATTCTAAGTTTTTATTTATTTATTTATTTTTTATTTTTATTTATTTATTTGTTATTATTATTGTTATTTTTTTTTTTTTTTTTGCATTCTAGTATAAGTTCAGCATTCAATTATTTTTAACTGTCTTATACCAGTCTGTAAATGTTTGATACTCCAGTGAGATTTTTATAAAATATTTTGCCTTGCAATTTATTTTAAAAGTAACAATAACTTGTTTGGTGGGCAATATCTTTTTCTATTTGTCACATGCTCATAAAGACAATAATGTTTTGTCAATATCATCACCTGCGCTTATGTGCACAAAATAGAGAAAATTGTTTTTTCTTATTCATATCAAGTGTATTTCTTCTAAGGATTTAAATTTATTATTGTATGTAATATGTATGAAAATTCTTTTGTTTGGAAGGAGGGAAAGGATAAACTGTTTATGTATAGAGAGACCATAATATGTTTATATGTGAACTAAACGGTTTACATTTCATCATTATAAGGAATTTTTATATGACTGTATATTTTTGTTTTTAACATATTTATCCTTTTAAAAAATTTAATTCGTATGAGTATTACTGTTTTATATACTGCATATATATGTTTCTGTAATCACTTTTTTGTTACACCTGGTATTAAACTTTTGCTGTTTCTCTTAGTGCATGCATTTATGACTGAAGAATGAAATATTTCATACTCTATCATGAAAATTTATTTAATATTCACAATTGCAATTTTTGCACTTTGCTAATGAATAGGAATGTGGTATTTTCTCCAACGAAGAAGTGTTATAATAGGTATAGTTTAATCTTCATCTGATTTCCTGTAGCTCTGAACTGTGTTGTAGATTTCTGATCAGGGCTTGAAATGGATATGAACCGAAATGAAAAGTTCCAATCGAATTGGTTCAAGTGGAATTTTTTATTTTTTTATACACACGAAACCATTATTTTGAAATGGATTTGATTTTGTTCCAAACGATTTTTATCGTTCCGATTATTTATACGAGCCGGAGCAATTCATTTGCTCCGAGTAAGGAATTGTTCCGAGCCGGAACAAAAAATATCTGTCACAAACGATTTTGCTCCTTTTTCTCTTTAGCGAATTTTGAAAGATTATAAAGCTATTCCGATGTGGCTAAAATTTAAAATTTGGAATTATCAGTATACATCTCTACGGAAAATTGTTTTAAGCATCCCAGGTCCCAGTGTAACTTAATAAACTTTACCATTTTTTGGTATGTGTACTACACTTAGATATAGATCTATATACCTATCGTCCGGTGCGATAACTCTTGAATAGGTTGAAGTAGAGAGTTCAACTTTGGCACGAAAATAGTCTAGTAGAAGGAAGAGTTTACTAGGGGCCCCCCAAACCCCCTTGGTGTAGCCCATGGATAGTTCTTATTTTTATAAATGTTCGTAAGAAGGGACCTCCAAATAGCATCTGCCCAGGGGCGTCCATAATCGGGCCCTGGCTCTCGCCATACTATCGGAATAGCAAATAGAAGAGATTTTATTTTACATTGAGTCAATGTTCGACACATGTGTGACAGACTTTATGCGGTGACCATTTCTTTTCCTGGTCGCCAAGCTTCATAACGAAGAAAGCATAGTATGTCATTTTAACAATACCGATTATGTTGCACTGCCTCTTCCTCACAACTTATTCACAACAAAAGTAGCAAAATGAGTCTCGGTTATTTATAAAACCTCTTAGTGCCATATTGCTGTAAAAAATATTAATAAACGAACAAAATAAACGCGTGTTATCACTACGATATCAATAAACGAGCATAATAAACGTGTGTGATCAGTACACATGCGCGAGTGGAAAAGAGTCCCTTCACATGCAACGAGTCACTTACATAGTCACGCTATCTACAGTTTTATTTTATAATTTTACATCTTTTAGTGTAGTATTGTATAAATGAATATAATAATATTTATATTTTTATCTTCATTTTACTGAGAAATTAATTTTAAATTCTAATAACAATGTACTTTATTCGATAATATTTCATAATTTTAAGAAATAGCCCCCCCCCCTTCCTTTATTAATTTGATTTGTGAAAAATCTTTGATGGAAAAAAAGCAAATGCCATTTTTGTGATCAGCGAGTCTCATTTCCTAAAAAATGTGACATTCTACAAATCCCAGATTCGTTTTGACCTATGATAATTAATGATGAAATTATTTTTAATTTCGGACAACTAAAATGGATATCAAGTGGGAAAATGTGAGTATCGCTTATCCCACATTGATTTGGTCGATATCAGCAGTTTTGTTGAAATCCCTTCAAACCGAAATATATCAAATCTCTGCACGCCCTTATGATCTACGACAACAAAAAAAGGATAGCTGAGGAACCTCGTGCTCTAATTGCAATAAATTTAAAATGCTTAGTAGTTTAATTAATCCAGAAGATAATTTAAAACGGTTTATATGTATCTCATTTCTTAGCAAAAATAACCTTTTATATCTTACTGTTAATTTAACGCTAAAATACCAAACAAGCTCTACCGAGGTTTTAGAAAACATTGTATGTATTGAAAACTTAGACTTGAGGTGGGGTTTATAGTATAATAGTAATAGTATAGTGCTCATATGTATCTCATTCACTTTCTTTCTCCTCTGTTTGCAGGTGCTCGATACAGATTGTTACGTGCTAAACTAAATGTTTGCGGTGTCCACAAATTTAGAAGTTTAACGTATTGCTGACAGTTAGTTTCCTGATCGTCGTATAAAAAGCCTTAGCATGCCAGAAGAGCAAAAGTCGTCTATATCCAGTGTAAAAGGACTTTCCAGCAAATGCTTTTCCTGCGAGCAACACCTTACTGATGCCGGAGATGAATGCACTCGATGTAGCACATGTAGAATAACTCTAAATGTAAAAAGTTCCAGTGCACAGATTCCTCCGCGCGCCGAAGAAATTTTTAAATGTAATTTATCTAAAAGAATATCTTCACGGTTTGCTGCCTTAATTACGCATCACCCGTACCACTTAACAGTTAATCCTCTCACTACCCATGCAGAAAGACCTTTCGTCTGCACTGTATGTGGGAAAAGATTTTCTGTACAAAGTAGTTTAATAACACATCTCCGCATTCACACAGGAGAGAAACCTTTCGCTTGCAATGTATGTGGGAAAGGATTTTCAATACAGGAAAATTTAAAAACACATCTTTGCATACACACAGGAGAGAAACCTTTCGCCTGCACTGTGTGTGAGAAAAAGTGTTCTTCACAGGGTGGTTTGAAAAGACATCTCCGTACCCACACAGGAGAAAAACCTTTCGCATGCACTATATGTGAGAAAAGGTTTCATTTACAAGATAGTTTAAGAACACATCATCGCATTCACACAGGAGAGAAACCTTTCGCTTGCAATTTATGTGGGATAAGATTTTCTCAACAGGGAAGTTTAAAAACACATCTCCGTATCCACACAGGAGAGAAACCTTTCGCCTGCACTTTGTGTGAGAAAAAGTGTTCTTCACAGGGTGGTTTGAAAAGACATATCTTTACCCACACAGGAGAAAAACCTTTCGCCTGCACTGTATGTGACAAAAGGTTTCATGTACAAGTTGATTTAAAAATACATCTCCGTACCCACACAGGAGAGAAACCTTTCGCCTGTACTGTATGTGAGAAAAGATTTTCTCTTCGGGGCAGTTTAAAAACACATCTCCGTACCCACACAGGAGAGAAACCTTTTGGCTGTACTGTATGTGAGAAAAGATTTTCTGTGCGGGGCAGTTTTAAAACACATCTCCGCACCCACACAGGAGAGAAACCTTTTGCCTGCACTGTATGTAATAAAAGATTTTCTCGACGGGATCATTTAAAAAAACATGTCCGTACTCATACAGGAGAAAAACCTTTCGCGCTGAACTGTGTGAGAGAAAAGGTTTTCGTTACAGAGTGATTTCAAAAAATATCTCCGTACCCACACGGGAGAGAAACATTTCCCCTGCACTGTTTGTGGGAAAAGATTTTCTGTGCAGGGTAATTTAAAAATACACCTTCGCACCCACGCAGGAGAGAACCTTTTCGCCTGCACTGTATATGAGAAGAGAATTTGTCGACAGGGCGATTTAAAAATATCACATCCACACGGGAGAAAAACCTTTCGCTTCCACTGTATGTAACTAAAGATGTTCTGAACTCGGCCATTTAAAAAAACGCACGTACCCATACAGGAGAGAAATCTTTCTTCCTGACTGTATTGATGTAAGAAGAAATTTTCCGGAGAAGGTAATACGAAAATAAAACCCTTCCGTGTGTAGCGTATGAGAGTAAGGTTTATATCTAGAAAGCAGGTGAACAAGACATTTCTCTAACCAATCAGGGCTATAGCTAACTCCACGATTGTATGAAACGGGATTTTTTTCGTGCAAATAGACATTTTTGACCCATTCTAGGGAAAATTTCCTTAAAAATTGAATTCAAATCCAGTTTCACGTTGTTTACTTTTTTATTCTTTTTTTTTAAAGTGATATCGGCCGTAATTATGTTTTGGAAACAATTTGTTTTTATAGGACTTTTTTTAAAAAATCTTCAATGTATCAGCTCTATACAGGTCATGACTTACGGCGATAATGGATGGGATACTTGACGCAAAGTAATTAGTGTAAGAAGAAATAAATATTAATATTGATAATTATTTTTACTATTATGTATTGTTCCTCAAAGAAATAATGATTTTTTCATTATACCTGTTTACATTGCAGGAAAAGGTGTCATGAAATGTAACTTATGCAATATATCTGGGTTTTTTTTTTGCCAAATATGGAATTAAAATTTTTAAGATTAAACTGCTTTTTTAATACAGCTGCTGTGTTCTGTAAATAAGAAAGTCAATATGTATAATGATGTATAAATAAATATTTTGTCTTTATATCGAGACTAAGTTAATTTTCGCTATTGCCTGTTTTTAATTATTTCGCTATTATTATTTTATTCGAAGGGTATTTTGTAATGAGCTGCCAAACAACTATTTGATGCATGGAGCATCTAATTATACTTTTATGGTTGATATCGTCTCAAATTTTTAGCTATGAAATATGTAATTTTAAACTTGAACTTAATTCTTGAAAAATGTTTAAACTTTTAAATTACACCAAGTCTCGTCTATTAAATATTGGACTATACTGAGTCTTGGGGATAAAACTTTTTTTTTATTTTCGTAGTCTACAAATTTAGGTCAGGGAGAATGTGGGTTTGGATTCAGGACATCTGATTATTTCATCCCACCTCAATGATCTGGTAAAGGCCAGAGGTGAGGGTTCGATCTCCTGTCCTCAGATGCGGTCATTAACACTCATGGTAGAAAAGAGTAAATCATTGCGGAAGCAATGTGTCCAAATTCTACCTCTCCGACATATTTCCGCAAATCAGTGGCTTTTATTCAGATAAAATTCCGTCAGCCGTCCCTTGAGAGTGGGATCATCGACTATCCCCATGGAAACAAATCAAATGACAGCGACTATGTATACTTTCAGTGCCCCCGTTAACCTACTACAATGTTAATTTTAAGTGTTGGTCAAAATATTACACTAGATTCTTAGTTCAAGCGAGAACAACGCCAATGGAGCCAGTGAAAATATGAACAACTCAGAAAATAAAATCCCTTTCTGTGCCATGAATCCTATGAAAGTACCATTTCTAGTTATTGACAATAATAGGTCAGCGAGTTGTACATTGAGATCCTAGGCACGGTCTACTGACCATGAAAAATGTTGATGTTGTGCTGGTGTGCATATTTGCATTGGATTAGTAGGTAAATCCGGACGCTAACACTGTTGCTGTCATCTTCAGGACCACCAGGAAAAATTTGGTATCTACGTTCTATGGGCCGAACCCTCCAACCTAGGTGTGCACAGTGTTTGACCAATTGAGAGAAAGGTGAAAACTAATAGGTTGGCTTTTGGATCCGGGAGTTCTGACAAAACTTCTTAGTTGATCCTCGAAAGGATTACTTCACATTTTTGCTGGCAATAAGAGAACTAAAGAGTAGAAATTTTAAGTATAGGGTAGTTGAATAAAAATGCTCACTGAGTGCTAAAATAATTAATAGAGAGAAATACATTTTTATGTTTAATTGTACCACAAACGTGGTACAATAAGATTTTTTAATGATTTTTTTATAATATTTTACGATATTTTATACTTTTTTTATTTAAAATTTTCTTGGAATGACAAAAAAACACAAACAAACCAAAAGTTCACTTTTGCGTTTACTTCCATAGGAATTATCGATAACCATATTTGCATGGTATGGCCGAGAGAATTTTGTATCGATACGAGCTCACGTTTTCCAGCTATCTTGAATAAATACGTCAGGAAATTTAGACAATGGCAGTACAGAAAATACACTTTGATGTGTGCACATTAAAAATCTGTTCCAATCTGCATGCAAATCTGTTCTTCGCGCATCAAAGATATAGACCGAGTATATAATCCTAAAATATATTAGTATTTTATTATACACTCTTATAAACGAACTTGCCTTTGACTATACACACTTCAAATTTGTATTTGCTTGCGTTCTGCAACATTGAAGTGACGTGCATCTGTTCCATAGGTGCTCCAAAAATAAAGGCATAGTTTACTCCGTTTGGCCGATTTTTTTATGACCACCTGAGAGTTATGCAAATCAGCTATGACGCCACGCTGTTCCTGCTTGTGGATGAGACTGTTTAAAAAAGGATTGCTGGGTGATTGTAAAGACATGAATTGTACCGCCTGAGAACAAATGACTTGAAGACGAGATTTAATAGGCTTTGAATGTGGAATGATTGTGGTCTTAGAAGTAGTGGAGGTACTATCAGCGAAACTGCTTCGCTTGAGAAATGTTCAAGAACTGTTGATCTTTTCAAGGAGTTGGTTACCAAACGAAAACCAGATCTCGATTTAAGGCGTGTGGTCGTCATTGGCTACTGGATGCTCGAGCTCAAAGGAGAGTTTCCAGATTTGTCTAGTCCAATAGAAGGGCAAACAGACACTGTGACCCCGAACGCTGGTTGTCAAAACATCCGTTGACTTATCATGGCGCTCTATGATCATGCTTACGACAAATTCGATATAAAGTTATCAAATTATGCGAATACTTTAGGCAGATCTTGGAAGCAAATTTCCGTTCATAATTTAATTATTGAAGAAGAAGATGGAAGTTTCTTTTGCCTTCCAGATCCCTTTCTTATTAAAAAATGAACATTGGAAGGAGGACATTCCCCTATGTCCAGTTGTAAAGAAATCCGACATCGAACGACTTTTGCACTTGGCACCAGGAGAAAAATGTTAGATCTCTTTGTTTGTTGCAACTTTGATTGATAAAATTTTCTAAATACACTCATGTCCATAAATTAAGTATAATGCCAGCTCCGGCAAATAAAGGTTCAGAAACAAAACAAACGTGACTTATTCATAAAGCCCATTTATTAAACAAAAGACAAATAACAAAAAGATGGTGTATGTATGATACCATTCATAAAAACTACGATTTTTGCTCACTGGAGCAATTGTAAAAAATGTCGCCTTTGCAAAAACTTAATATTACATGGTTGGTATGATGGTTAATACATTGTATGTCTCCCATGAGATGAAATACAGTCCCTACAACGCCTAAGCATGCTGAGTATCAAATTATCGGCTGATCTTGGGGAAGATTACTCCAATCAGCGAGCAATGCGCTCCTAAGTTCCGGTACACATGTAGGTGGTGGTTGACGGGCTGCAACTCGTCAGCCAAGCATGTCCCACACATGCTGTATCGGATTCAAGTCAGGTGAGAATGCTGGCCATTCCATACGGGTGATATCCTCAGATTCAAGGCATTCGTTTACGATGTTTGATCGGTGAGGACGGACGTTGTCATCCATAAACACAAATTCTGCGCCCATGGCACCCCTAAACAAACGTACATGTTATTCCAGAATGATGTCCCGATAAATGTGGCCGTTCATGGTTCCGATTTGAACATGCAGATCTGTTCTGGATCCCAGTATAATTCCACCCCAAACGAGCAATCCTACACCACCGTAACGGTGTCGTTCAGTAATGATGTCTTGGTGGTAACGGGTACCTGATGTTCTCCATATGAAAGTCCGACGGGAATCAGACTGCAAGCTAAACCTGGACTCGCCGGAAAACATCACACAAGCCCACTGTGACGATGTCCACATTGCATGTTCTCTACTCCAGGGTAATCGCTGCCGACAGTGAGTTGCCGTGAGCGGAACACATCTGACATGCCTGCGAGCATATAGACCAATATTTCCCAAACGTCTGTACACGTTTTGCCTTGAAACTGTGGTACCCGTGGCTGCAGATAGCTGACGAGACAGGTCGGATGCTATGCTCCGTCTGCTTCTTTTGGCAGTTACTGTCAAATACCGGTCTTCATTCGGCGTTGTAACTCGCGGGCGACCTGTAGTGTAACGTCTACTGACATTTCCATCATATTGGAATCGTTGCCAAAGCCTAGAGAGGACACTTTGGGCAATTCCAAGTTCATCGGATACTTCCATCTGAGTACGCCCACATTCCAGGCGGCCGATAATTCTACCACGTAAAAAATCCTCTACATACGTCCTATGTGTCATAACTATGCGGTTATGGCACTAAGCGCCTTACAGAACGATAGTGAACAATTTTACTTCTTTGCCACAGTTCCTTGTATACCCCATTCTTACACTCACGTCATTGTGACGTACTATCGGCGTCATCTGGTGGCTTCCTGTAATTTGCATATTATTCTTGAAGATGTGTGTGATAATTCTACAGGTGAAATTTTTTCTTTAGAGTTCGATTTC
This sequence comes from Dolomedes plantarius, assembly GCA_907164885.2. NCBI lineage: Eukaryota > Metazoa > Arthropoda > Arachnida > Araneae > Dolomedidae > Dolomedes > Dolomedes plantarius. Next base: position 152,259,696 of record OU015499.1, read on the forward strand.
CGTGTGATTCTGAATTGTCCTTAATTTATGGACATGAGTGTATTTAAAACTGTCGATAACTATGCTGATCTTACTTCGCACGTCTTGAATTATGTGTAAATTTTACCGTAGTATCTATTCTATTCTTATTATGTATTTATGACGATTTCATTTTACTAAAAAATTAGTTTGTAATCCAGAATATTACTGTAATTAGTTAAATTTTTTATTTGATGCACTCTTTTTTTTCAAATAGTTAAAATTTTATATCACTTTATCCTTTTTTCTGGAATAAAGGGTAAATGAATATAATACATGGCATTACACAGTGAATTAACATGTAATATTGCTGCGAATAACACCATTTGAATTCATTGTGTACAGTGATGTAAATTTTTCCGTTTCCTATCCTGGACATTATTGCTTGCATTAATGATGAAAATACTCAGTTGGAAATACTTTGACCGATTAAGTTGTTTAAAGTTCTAGGTATTTATATTTTATTGTTCTGAATGTTTTGATAAATAAATGCTCTTTTTTTTAATGGGAAAGTACACCAAGTAAAAATTAATATTCCAAATGTACTGCCACATTTTAAAATAGCATCAGCCTTTCTGCAACCATTACAGCTACTGAATACGGATGGTCAATTTTCAAAATTGAGGTGTTGTGTAATAAACCTTCAAATTAACATAATAGCTCGGATCTATAGATATTTATCTTAGTTCCTGTAATTAAATATTAGAGAGTACGATTTCAATGTGGAAAATTAGACTGTATGTAAATTCAAGCATATGGTTAAAGCTTGTTAGATTAATTTTGTTAATGTAACGTTGTGGGGGAAAGACTATTATGTAAATAAGTTCAGTCCTTCAAATTTTAAAAAGTTTCTACAAATTTCAATATTAATATTTGCATGGTTTAAAAAAAAAATTATAAATAAAATATTATCGAGAGATAGTATTTTGTAAACAATAAATTTTTATGTCTTAAAAGAGGTTATATATTTGTTCTCTATGTAGTATCTTCAGGTGTCATGGATGTGTATTCCTCATCAATAATTAAAAAGAGCTTAATCTGTATAAAATTTTTGTCATGTGCCTAAATTAGGATTGTATATTCTGTATGTTAAAATTTTTGTAAATATATTTTAATTAAATAAAACGAAAATGCTAGAAAAGCATTGTTTAAGAGACTCAGTCTGCAACAGTGGCGCACCCAGGGGGGTCCCAAGGGGCCTGGAGCCCCCCCCCCCCCCCAGAGAAATAGAAATTGCACTATGAATATTGATTTTACATTATAAATATTTTTATCCGTTCATCTCGCCCCCCCCCCCCTCCAAGAAAATATCCTGAGTGCGTCACTGGTCTGCAAAGAATGCTATCTGATATGCGAAATATATAATCTTTCCAAAATGTGCCAGTCTGAAGTGTACAGTTTTATTAATTAGGTTACGTTCACATATTAATTTGATTAAAACGACTTGTATGTGTTCACTTAAACTGTATTGCTTTAAAATGATTTATACTAGATATCAAAGTTACATTTTCTTTGAATTAATCTATGGTTTAACACTTTTTAAGTTATGTCAGCATTAATTTGGCTTGTACATTGAACTATTGATCATATGCATGTATCGATAATTTTTAAAATACAAGATTACAAGTAAATTCTAAGATGTGTTCTGTATTTAATGTCCTTTGTGGTACTTACGGAAAATCCAGTCGACCATTTTCGTCAAATGAGAGCAATGGCACCAAGAGGCGATTTTTACAATGTTTTTATTAACTTGCTTTCTTGTTTGTTTGTTTGCGTGTGTGTTTGTCTAGTACAAATCTTGCAATCGATATTTAACTAACTTCCCGACTAGTTAGACATTTGAAACTTTTAGAATAGCTCAGAACACGATGACAATGCATTTTTTAAATACTTTTAGCCATCTTTAAGCAGAATTAAATTAATTTTCAGTTATTTTCAGTTAATTTTGTTTTGTAGACTGGTGCAGCCATCTATTGGCCGGAAAGGGAACTAGTCAAATGCAACAAGTCAAACAAGTCAAATGCAAGTTAACTTCCAATTAACTTCATTCTCTTTCAAGTTGATGGGATAATTCATCAAAAAAAATTTTTTTAAGTATTTATTAATACATAAAATTGTCAAGTTTATATGATTCAACAGAAAATTTAAACACATGGTATATAAAAAGTCTTTTTATCTTGTAATTATTAGCCAATAATGGTAAAACTGCCACACGTGATTCATTGTGATCTTGAAAAGATTTTCTAGCTCTTGGAGTAAAGCTGTCGCTGTTTTATGCCTCGTCGTAACTCTGTGCTGTAAAAATTTTTTTAAATTTGGGATTTACCAACTACAGAACAAGAAGCAGTAGAAAAAAAATGCTCTGGTTTCCCTTCAAATGTCGAGTTAATCTTTCGCCTTTTAGGAAGAAGCAGCAGAATTCTTTCAAAGATTTGGAATCTTACCGTCATCCAAAAAATGCGTTAATGCCCACGATAAGGCGCTTTGTTTAAAAACACAGATCCAATGGCGTTATAATATTAAGACTTGTCAGAAGCGAATATCCATTCTGAAAGATACATGGTTCGAGAGTTCAACCATTTCATTTGTGACTGCACTAAGATTTATTTATAGCTGGCGCAGAGAATTGACTACTATTGAATGGGGAAAGGAAGAATTAGGGCATGTTCACATAGGAGTCCGTTGCGTTGCGTTAAGGAAAAGATGATGTTGAGACGAAAATAAACCAATCATAGGACTCCAAACGATTAGCAATGAAATTTTTAACGCCTATGATTGGTTTATTTTCGTCTCAACGTCTTCTTTTCCTTAACGCAACGCAACGGACTCCTGTGTGAACAGGCCCTTAGAGTCGACTGACAACACTGTTATCGATTGGAATAATTACTTAAGAGAAGTTTGTACACACAGTCTTTAACAAGTCCAAAGAAAAAAAATCGGAGGGGCCAACCTCATTGTCGAAATTGATAAGATCCTTTCCTCTTCAGCGCGACACTACTTAGATTTTTATACGGCTGAATTCATGTGGCGTCGTCTTCACAAGGAAAAGGACATATTTGTTTCTATTTTGCGTGCAATTGCAGATTTTATGCCGCCAAAATGATTGGCGGCGGAAGTGGTCGGGAGGTTTGGCGGATTTGCGCCAACTTTTATGGTCGACTGGATTTTCCGTGAGTACCTAATAGGTATATTTGTAAAATGGACAAATAATAAAATTCTGTATAGTAATGACAAATGACATTTCTTTTATTACCTTATAACTACAGATGGGGGCATATTACTCAGTGCAGTACATATTTAAATAACATTTTAGTGTACGGCTTATATCACAGTTAAGTAACCATTAAAATTATTTCTGTTGGTGGAAGGCCTTTATACAAAGAAATATTTTCTGAATTATCTAAAATGGAATCTCTATGTTATAAAGTTAAACAGTTTCATGCAGAACAATTTTATCTGCTCGTAATAAATTTGTTTCACCCTCGAAATGTTTTATTTTTTCTTCCATGGATTTCACTTTATTTCTTAGCTTGTCTAATTCATCAAAATTTTCTTTATTTACAATTTCTTCCTGCTTCTGCTCATCTTTAGGTGTTTCAGGTTATGCATTAAAAATCTTAAGTCTAAATTCTAGGGGAAAAATAATAGAATAAATCAATAAAAAAATATTAGTTGGTGATATATAAAAAATTGAGATAAATTGAAACGAAAAGTAAAAGTCACTTAATTTCTTTTCTTATTTCTGTACCTTGTTGATATAATATCATATTCTACAAATATTCAATAAGCTTACCTTGTAAGAGCAATGATACTTCAACAGCTCTATCTCTTTTGAACTCTTATGGCCAACTTCTCTAACGTGGCTCTTTTGTCGTATAAACTTGCAGTGTTTTTATTCTCCGAAAACGAGGAGTTGCTCGGGGTAGCGAATTGCTCATCACAGATCCGTAGTCTGCTGTCTCATGAGTACTGTAGCGCCATCTATTGCATAGAATATTTTTACTGTTTTGTAAACTTTCGGACCACGTGTTTCATGCGTAGTACATTATAAAATGGATAATCAAAACAATTTCAATTGTACATATTGTAATAAAATCTTTTCGCGTCATTTCAATTTGACTCTTTGATACCATTCCGATTTGATATATGATCACTCATATAACGAATAAATATCTGTTTGAATAATAAAAAAAAATTTAAAAATTATGTCTCCATAGTTATTTTGATTTCTTTAATCACTTTTTCTGTTTCTATCTAATTGACTTTGAAATTAAAAATTAAATGAAAATCTATGTAAAGAAAACTTTGCCTAAGGCTTTAAAATTTTTAAATGAAGTATTTAATTTTTAACATCTATCTGATGTGCTGACTCTTTTCTCTTGATATAAAAGTAAAAATCGTATTAAATAACCTTTCTAAGCATTGTCATTTCATCTGATTTCTTGTTGCTGCATAGGTACATAAAAAAGTGTCTTTCTAAGATGGATCTAGAAAAAAAAACAGGACTTGGTACCCATCTTTAAGTACAGAAATTCCTCCAAGATTTTATTTTATATTTACCACATACTTTTGAGTTCATGCTGATACATTTTAAAATTTTATTGCATTTGCAACCTCAGCTACAACTGTTACAACAAATATCAATCATTCGTTGTGATTTTCTGATAAAGACCATTCCAACAATGAAAGCTACTTAATAGCTTCGCCGTATCACTGTTAAGCAATTATATGTATTGTTTAAAAAATTTACAATTCATATTGTTTACTAGTTTTACTTACATAGCTCAAACAGATCCAACTACAGTGTAAATACTAACTTTTTTTCTTATATAGCTTATAAAAAAAAATTTAATTTCAAGATGTCTGGTACATGACAAAAAAAGAAAAAAACTTTTATATTCAACAAATTTGTAGAGTTACTTGTACCTAAGGCAGTGTGCCTAAAAAATCATAAGTTATAATCATATAATTTATATAGTTGTTATGAAATAAAATTATAAATTTATTTACCTCAGTTAGTATATAATTTGATAACTTAAAAATATATATTTTCTGGAATATTTGGCCAGAATCCAATTAAAGTTCTATATATTATCATTAAAAAATGCAAATTAAAAATAATTAACTAGAACCAGTTGTATAAAGTTAATTTCAATTTTTGTATTTTCTAAATTTATTGAAAGAAGTAACTTTTTTCTGCGTCAGTATATGTTGAAAACTTAGCATTTACTCAATTAAATGAAAAAAATATATTTTCTGGAATATTTGGCCAGAATCCAATTAAAGTTCTATATATTATCATTAAAAAATGCAAATTAAAAATAATTAACTAGAACCAGTTGTATAAAGTTAATTTCAATTTTTGTATTTTCTAAATTTATTGAAAGAAGTAACTTTTTTCTGAGTCAGTATATGTTGAAAACTTAGCATTTACACAATTAAATGAAAAAAATATATTTTCTGGAATATTTGGCCAGAATCCAATTAAAGTTCTATATATTATCATTAAAAAATGCAAATAAAAAATCATTAACTAGAACCAGTTGTATAAAGTTAATTTCAATTTTTGTATTTTCTAAATTTATTGAAAGAAGTAACTTTTTTCTGCATCAGTTTATGTTGAAAACTTAGCATTTACACAATTAAATAAAAAATAGTATTGGAAAAGTTTGTAATTTTTTCCCGATTATTCATACTCGTATCTTACATGTTAAGCAATTGTTAATTATTCTCTCCAGTAGATGGCGATAGCAGCGTAGACCCAGAGAGACGTCGTGAGCAATTCGCTACCCCGAGCAACTCCTCGAAAACGTGAACGTCGTAGGAACATAACCTGAGCCGCCAATCCCCTCTCCCCGCTAGGAATTGTGAAATTCATTCGGTTTTGACTTTGGCTTTGGTAGCAGGTAACAGTTTTAAATCACAGGTACTTGCTTCCATTTTGTCAGTCACAAATTGTTATTTAAAATCCTTAGTGGCAAAGGTATCGCCGAAGCGCGTTGTTTATACTGTTTATTGTATTAAATTCTTGATACCCTTGGTAATTAAATATAATAAGCCGAGAAACATTTGCACCATTTAAAAAGAGATCTGATTGATCTTGATACTAGAAGAATAAACAGTTATTAAAGTAAGTTTTATTTACTGGTATTTTTTGTCTATTGTATGACAGAACTGTTTTGTTAAGATGTTGAAATTAATATTATATATGATTTTTACATTTTACGCTGTTTTTTTTTTTGTGTGAGTGAAGAAGAAGAATGCTAGTACAATACGTAAACTGTTGAGTGGGAGCATGTTCAGTCATGGTATATACTTTTCAGTAAATCAATAGATTATTACTTTCAGGTCGATGTTGTCGTGCTATTAAAATACATACGCTCTACGATTTCGAGACATGTCTAAAAGTTACCAATTTGATTTCTCCGACAATTTTAAATACAATTTTTGTCCTAGGTTTATAAATATATCATCATACAATGGAGACATAACGTATTTGGCAACCTTGAAGGTTATGAGTTATACAAATGTTTTTGAAGAGTTAATAATTGCGCTAAAAGATAAAATGTTCATGGAAGAGTTCTATATCCTGTGACACTCGGCGGAAAGTTGTCAAATTCTGTCAAGTGGACCTCTCTTAATGAGAAATTTAGGAAAATACTATTTCTTGCTGTCAAACTTTTAGCCTGACAGTCAACAATTTGTATGAAAATTCAACAATAAGTAGCTAATAAACAGAATTAGAATATATTAGTAAAGGAAATATTTAATACAGCATTAATCTAAAATAAATAGTTTAAATAGCATAAATATTTGCAAAGTGTTCAAAATGTTTATATTCGTAACGTCATCCTAAAACCCTTACAGGACTCTGGAAAGCTGTTCAGGAGGAATGGGATAGAATACCTCTTCTGACACTTCAAAAGGCAACTGAAGTGTCCTGGAAATTGCGGTGTCGAAAGATAGTTCAGAATAAGGGATGTGAAATAGAACATTTAAAACACAAGAATTTTATGTAATTTAGTTTTGTGAATACAATATACATTGTCTAAAAAATGTGTGAACAGCCTCTGTATTTCTCAGAGATAATCATTGACCTTTGGTGACATAAGCACTAAGCTTAGTTAAATCAGGTTTGTAGTCTTTTAAACCATTGAATTGATTAATAAAAACATTTAATATAAAAATCACAACCCTAGAGCAGAAAAACATAAACAGAAGAGCCCCTTTTAAAATAATATCATCACATTTGAGACCATAAAAAATCCAGCACTTTTCCTAATATTAATGCATTTGGAGTATTTTATTTTAATTCAATACTTAAAATATATTTAGATAAAAATATATATTCTAGGTAATTGTTTAATCATAATGAAGATAATAGAAACAGCTGTGACTGCAATACTCTCATATACAGTTAAACTTCTGTAGCTAGCCACTCATCTAAAGGGCCATATTTTGTTCAGAATCGATTATAGTCTCCATAGAGCCAATGTGGTACAGCTTTTTAAGACGCACCACGCTGCCAAGCTTGGTAATTTTGTGTATGGCGTGGTAACCATGCGATTTTGGCGAGATTTTGTTATTTTGTGGCAACCCAGTTTGAATGGCTAGTCGTGGACGTTTGTTTACGTGATATAATATGGCGGCCATGTTGCAAAATATTAATGACGTATCTTGGATACTATTAGATGTAGATTTTTGTGAGATATGCGTACTGTTGGGGTTGTTAGGGATATAAAGTGGGAGGCTAAATGAGGTTTTTTGTGGTTTATTTGAAATTAAATGTTAATTTAAACGGATAATTTAGATGTGGTTTGATGGATTTCTTTGTTGGTTGTGTTATGCGTTTCTACATTTCAGTTTTTGAAAACGTTGTGGTTGATTTAAAATGCAGCGGGGTAGAGATGTAGTATATGCAATAAATGCCAAGGGGGATTTTTTAGCCAAATCTGTTGGTTGTTTGTCGGGTTTTTTAGGGATGCTGGTTTTTACTTTGGTGTTGCCAATTTGTGTTTTTGTTGCTTTTAGGATTTTGCTGTTGCCAGATTTTGTTTTGTCTTGTGTTTTGCATCATTTATAAGCGCCATGAATGGTTTTTTTATGTTCTTTAGTGCAGTAATATTATGTTGTGGCAACAACTTTTGAATTTTGCATTCTGAGTTTGAATTTGGCATTTAACTTTGAGCTTGGAAGCAGCATGGATCCATATTAGTCTGGTTGTATATTTCAATTTTTTTTCTTCTTTTATTTATTATGTCTGTAGTATTTAGTTTAATTCAGAAATATCAGGGGATTTTAGTGTTTAAAATAGTGGTGATATAATGCAAATAGATCCTTTTTTTATATTTTATTGTGAACGTATTTTTTTCAACCGAATTTGTGCTGTAATTTATGTTTGATGAAGAAATATATATTTACCCAAGGTGTATTTTATGTTTATTTAAATGAGTTATTATTAGTTGCATTATATTGCCTATTTTCAGTAGGGAGATTAGGGGGGGGGGGCAGCCCCACACGTAACAAATTTCTCATTATTTTTAAGCTTTTATTTTTTGTATTTATGTTTTTTTAAGATCCTGTGTGTGTCTACGGGTTTAATAAAGCCAGCAGTAAGTTTGTTTACCAATTTATTACGTTTACTGCATCTGTTTCATATTTTGTTTACATTTTGCACTTTAAGCTTAACATGTCTGCAGAAAGTACCTTGGCGACAAAAACTTTTGGCACCAACTTGTCGCCAGAGATGGTGCGTCTGAAAAAGCTGTTCCGCCAATGTTATGGAAGAAATCTCTTTTTGATGGCCACCCCTCAAAACGGTCCCTTTTTTTTGTAAACATTACTGGTCACCATAAAGAAGTTTCACTGTATTTATCTTTTTAGATCTATATCATTCATTATAATATGCTTGTTTAAATTTTTAAATCAATGTATTTCAAAGAGGATGATTTAAAAATAATGCTTGATATTTAAACAAATTGTAAATGCTTCCTTTGTAAATGCTTCCTTTTTTTTAACTATACATAATTACTAAAATGTTCTATAGAAAAATTTTTAATTTTCTCTGCATTATGTATTCTAAAGATTTCTGTGTTAGAAAAATTTTAAGATTTAAAAATCTGTATTAAATTATATTTATGGCAGCTTTAATATGGTTTTTAAATTTTTTTAATTATAAAAATTGCACTTGGATCAGTTTAGAAGAAGATTTTTTCATCTCTCCTACTGCTTTATTCTTTTTTTCTCAATGGATAATTTTGTACTGGCAAAATTTGTCAACATTAATGCATTTGGAGTGTTTTATTTTAATTCAATACTTTAAATATATATTCTAGGTAATTGTTTAATCATGTAATGCTTATCTTAGTTAACAAACCACCATTTATGTACATCAAATTCCTTTATTTACAATTAAATCCAAATATGCTGTAAATTTTATACAAAACTTATAAGTAAATCTAAATAAATAATCAAATTTTTCTCATAAATGATGCACTGGCACCAAACTTGGTAAGTTTACACAACTTGGCACCATGAGCAGTTATCTGCAGTTTTGTCACATATATACAAACATTGGTTTCTTCTATCAGAGAAATGTTTTACTTAAAATTGCTTCAGAAATATTTTTTAATGTTAATTATTTCTGTATTCATTCAGTGTCAAAAGGTTTTGATGACAAGGTTTAACAAATAACATTGATGCTCCTCACTCATCATAACGAAGATAACAGAAACAGCTGTGACTGCAATACTTTTATATACTGTGAAACTTCTGTAGCTAGCCACCCATCTAAAGGGCCATATTTTGTTCAGAATCAATTATAGTCTCTATAGAGGCAATGTTAGGGAAGAAATCTCTTTTTGATGGCCACCCCTCAAAACGGCCACTTTTTTTTGTAACATTAATGGCCACCATAAAGATGTTTCACTGTATTCATCCTTTTAAATCTATATCATTCATTATAATATGCTTGTTTAAAGTTTTAAATCAATGTATTTCACAGAGGATGATTTAAAAATATTACTTGATATTTACAACTGAAATTCTTATTAAAAGCAAATGTAAGTTATTTAACACTTCAAAACTGTAATTGTAAATGCTTCCTTTTTTTTAACTGTACATAATTACTAGTATGTTCTATAGAAAAATATTTAATTTTCTCTGCATCATGTATTCTAAAGATTTCTGTGTTAGAAACGTTTTAAGATTTAAAAATCTGTATTAAATTATATTTATGACAGATTTAATATGGTTTTTAAATTTTTTTTTACTGTAAAAATTGCACTTGGATCAGTTTAGAAGAAGATTTTGTCTTCTGTCCTATTGCTATATTCTTTTTTTCTCAATGGATATTTTGTACTGGTAAAATTTGTGTCTGCTTTTTTGTTGCTCAGGTCTTTGGTAATCTTCTAATCTACAGTTTTAGTCTATAAGATCAGTGTCAGGGAAATTAATATTTGTTTGGTTTTAGGATTTAAGTATTCAGCCTCCCCTTCTTCGGGTAAAAAATTTTCCTTTTATAGAAAGTAATTGCAGTAAAAGAATCAAATATACAGTTTTGAAAATTCTTGTGCACTTTATTTTTTTCCAAGTTCTCTAGAAATGTTGCTCTGTAATTATGCTATGAAGGAATTGGCATCAAATGAATTATATTTCAACATGAAAAAAATTTAAATTATTATTAAAGGTTTATATCAAACCACTAATGTAAAAGATAACTTAGCCCAAAATATGAAAATATAGGTTGGTAAGTTCTCATTTTGAATAAGGGAGATATTCATAAACATTGTATTTAGGTTCATTCATGAAAACTTTTAGAAAACATTTCTAAATATAAATGAACCATTTACTTCCAATACAATCATTTTGACAGCGTAGCATTTCAAGTTCAACTTTCTTACTCGCTGTCAGTTTTGTTGACATTTGCATATAGCTGTTTTAAACATAATTACATAAATCTGATTAAAAAAATTATGAGATTTTATGAGAGTTCGATATTTTAAGCTTTAAAAATTTGGAAACTTCAATTTATATCAATATTCTAAGTTAACAGAGTATAACAGTTAATTACTTTATTCTGGAAAGTCTAACATCTGAGTTCTTGTCATTCATGCCTTTTATAATTAACTTTTTTTGCATAGTTTCTACCCTTTAGATTAGTGCTCATTAAGCAGGTGTTTGTTTACTTTAGAAATATGTGTTGATCCACTCCTTGGAATCTACCATATTTATAGAAAATAAAATGTTCAATTGATAAAACATAGAAACAGACAAAATCTTTACACAATCATACATAATATTTATACTGTATTTGCACTGTGTTTCATCCATATTTTATGTTGATACATAGTGTTCCATAACGTGTGTTATGATTGTTCATATCATATATCAAGAAAAGATCTGTTGTGGATCTTTTATTTACAGCCTCGGATGTTCGGGGTCTTTAGCTGAAAAAATGAAGGGACAAGGAAAGTATGCAATTAAGTTTTTAGTGGCTTTCTATTTTTAGATTCTTGCAAGTATTATAAATTACATCTTGTATCTCACTACAATATGACAATTATTTTTTGCTTTAGTTGTGTAAGAATAACAATAGATGACAGTAAGCTTCTGAGATGTAAAGAACAAAGGCTTAAAAAAAAAGGGGGAAGAAATTTTTTTTGTTTTCTGGAAATCGCATGATTCTTCTGAATTATGTCTAGTACCTTTTTGAAAAAGAAACAAGTTCCAACAAGCACCGTAAGGTTCCATTCAATTATTATATAAGCATGTTTTTAGTTATTTTTGACCCCTCCCTATCCTTGTGAGCAATAATAAGCAAATGTCTGACCCACTTCACCATTTTGCTTAGGTAAGATCTAGAAATTTTTGTGTTGCTGTTTAGTAGATCAATTAATTATTTCTAATCATTAAATTCATTGCACATATCTAAGAAAAAGTGGATGGATATTAAATCATTAACAGTAAATACATTGAACAATGACTGAAAAAAGTCACAATTACATTAGTATTCCAAAGGCTTTGTTAATTCTTTGAAAGTAAATAATATAATACAAACATATGTAAATACCAATGCCTGGAAAGTTGATGCAGTCAGGAGTACATCACAGTGCACTCTCTTGCTTGGATATTTTCTGTTTTACTCAAGCATTGCTATGATCCCCTCCCTCCTCCCCCTCATCAGGAATTATAAACAAAGCTTGAACCCTCCTCCCCTCCATAAATACTTATTTAATACTTGTAACATCCCCTTATTAAAAATGTTCTGAATGTGATATTTGTATTGTGATATTTGTAAGATATATATGCAGTTGTGTTCACAACTTATTTAATGTAAATTTTCGATAGCATATTCACGTTATTGTGTGGTACTTTCTTGTACCTCATTTTACCCTTTTTATATCGCCTGATCTAATCTACTTTTAAGTGATGATTTTGATGGGATACCTTAAAGTAGCTCTGAATTTTATCAAAATCTTTTAAATAAAACATGAGGTTTGTAAATGAATACATGTTAATACAATTTTAACATAATTACTTTGAATTCTCTGCTGAAATATATGAATGAGTTTAGAAATATAAGTACTTGCAAAGTTATAGATGACTAAAAGTCACCTCCTCCTTCTCTGGCACCTGTTAGTAATCTTGTCTGTGCAGTGCTTCTCATAAATTCACTTCCAGTAAAGGCAGATAATAATCAGCCTCTTGTACTCACTAATCTAATCACAAATGTTATTAATTGTAACTTTAACTCTAGAAATGGGTAGTTATGTTTTAATAGTTCCAAATGCTCCTAATCTAAACCCTATACCTAAAGTATTCTCAGTTTATTTATTTTTTATTTATTTATTTGTATTCTAGTATATGTTCAGCGTTCAATTATTGTTAACTGTCTAATACCAGTCTGTAAATGTTTGATACTCCAGTGAGATGGTTATAAAATATTTTGCCTTGCAATTTATTTTAAAAGTAACAATAACTTGTTTGGTGGGCAATATCTTTTTCTTTTTGTCACATGCTCATAAAGACAATAATGTTTTGTCAATATCATCACCTGCGCTTATGTGCACAAAATAGAGAAAATTGTTTTTTCTTATTCATATCAAGTTTATATCTTCTAAGGATTTAAATTTATTATTGTATATAATATGTATGAAAATTCTTTCATTTGGAAGGAGGGAAAGGATAAACTGTTTATGTATAGAGAGACCATAACATGTTTATATGTGAACTAAACAGTTTAAATTTCATCATTATAAGGAATTTTTATATGACTGTATATTTTTGTTTTTAACATATTTATCCTTTTAAAAAATTTAATTCGTATGAGTATTACTGTTTTATATACTGCATATATATGTTTCTGTAATCACTTTTTTGTTACACCTGGTATTAAACTTTTGCTGTTTCTCTTAGTGCATGCATTTATGACTGAAGAATGAAATATTTCATACTCTATCATGAAAATTTATTTAATATTGACAATTGCAATTTTTGCACTTTGCTAATGAATAGGAATGTGGTATTTTCTCCAACGAAGAAGTGTTATAATAGGTATAGTTTAATCTTCATCTGATTTCCTGTAGCTCTGAACTGTGTTGTAGATTTCTGATCAGGGCTTGAAATGGATATGAACCGAAATGAAAAGTTCCAATCGAATTGGTTCAAGTGGAATTTTTTATTTTTTTATACACACGAAACCATTATTTTGAAATGGATTTGATTTTGTTCCAAACGATTTTTATCGTTCCGATTATTTATACGAGCCGAAGCAATTCATTTGCTCCGAGTAAGGAATTGTTCCGAGCCGGAACAAAAAATATCTGTCACAAACGATTTTGCTCCTTTTTCTCTTTAGCGAATTTTGAAAGATTATAAAGCTATTCCGATGTGGCTAAAATTTAAAATTTGGAATTATCAGTATACATCTCTACGGAAAATTGTTTTAAGCATCCCAGGTCCCAGTGTAACCTAATAAACTTTACCATTTTTTGGTATGTGTACTACACTTAGATATAGATCTATATACCTATCGTCCGGTGCGATAACTCTTGAATAGGTTGAAGTAGAGAGTTCAACTTTGGCACGAAAATAGTCTAGTAGAAGGAAGAGTTTACTAGGGGCCCCCCAAACCCCCTTGGTGTAGCCCATGGATAGTTCTTATTTTTATAAATGTTCGTAAGAAGGGACCTCCAAATAGCATCTGCCCAGGGGCGTCCATAATCGGGCCCTGGCTCTCGCCATACTATCGGAATAGCAAATAGAAGAGATTTTATTTTACATTGAGTCAATGTTCGACACATGTGTGACAGACTTTATGCGGTGACCATTTCTTTTCCTGGTCGCCAAGCTTCATACCGAAGAAAGCATAGTATGTCATTTTCCCTATACCGATTATGTTGCGCTGCCTCTTCCTCACAACTTATTCACAACAAAAGTAGCAAAATGCGTCTGGGTTATTTATAAAACCTCTTAGTGCCATATTGCTGTAAAAAATATTAATAAACGAACAAAATAAACGCGTGTTATCACTACGATATCAATAAACGTGTGTGATCAGTACACATGCGCGTGTGAAAAAGAGTCCCTTCACATGCAACGAGTCACTTACATAGTCACGCTAACTACAGTTTTATTTTATAATTTTACATCTTTTAGTGTAGTATTGTATAAATGAATATAATAATATTTATATTTTTATCTTCATTTTACTGAGAAATTAATTTTAAATTCTAATAACAATGTACTTTATTCGATAATATTTCATAATTTTAAGAAATAGCCACCCCCCCCTTCCTTTATTAATTTGATTTGTGAAAAATCTTTGATGGAAAAAAAGCAAATGCCATTTTTGTGATCAGCGATCAGCGTGTCTGATTTCCTAAAAAAATGTGACATTCTACAAATCCCAGATTCGTTTTGACCTATGATAATTAATGATGAAATTATTTTTAATTTCGGACAACTAAAATGGATATCAAGGGGGAAAATGTGAGTATCGCTTATCCCACATTGATTTGGTCGATATCAGCAGTTTTGTTGAAATCCCTTCAAACCGAAATATATCAAATCTCTGCACGCCCTTATGATCTACGACAACAAAAAAAGGATAGCTGAGGAACCTCGTGCTCTAATTGCAATAAATTTAAAATGCTTAGTTGTTTAATTAATCCAGAAGATAATTTTAAACGGTTTATATGTATCTCATTTCTTAGCAAAAATAATCTTTTATCTCGTACTGTTAATTTAACGCTAAAATACCAAACAAGCTCTACCGAGGTTTTAGAAAACATTGTATGTATTGAAAACTTACAGGCTTGAGGTGGGGTTTATAGTATAATAGTAATAGTATAGTGCTCATATGTATCTCATTCACTTTCTTTCTCCTCTGTTTGCAGGTGCTCGATACAGATTGTTACGTGCGAAACTAAATGTTTGCGGTGTCCACAAATTTAGAAGTTTAACGTATTGCTGACAGTTAGTTTCCTGATCGTCGTATAAAAAGCCTTAGCATGCCAGAAGAGCAAAAGTCGTCTATATCCAGTGTAAAAGGACTTTCCAGCAAATGCTTTTCCTGCGAGCAACACCTTACTGATGCCGGAGATGAATGCACTCGATGTAGCACATGTAGAATAACTCTAAATGTAAAAAGTTCCAGTGCACAGATTCCTCCTCGCGCCGAAGAAATTTTTAAATGTAATTTATCTAAAAGAATATCTTCACGGTTTGCCGCCTTAATTGCGCATCACCCGTACCACTTAACTGTTAATCCTCTCACTACCCATGCAGAAAGACCTTTCGTCTGCACTGTATGTGAGAAAAGATTTTCTGTACAAGGTAGTTTAATAACACATCTCCGCATTCACACAGGAGAGAAACCTTTCGCTTGCAATGTATGTGGGAAAGGATTTTCAATACAGGAAAATTTAAAAACACATCTTTGCATACACACAGGAGAGAGACCTTTCGCCTGCACTGTGTGTGAGAAAAAGTGTTCTTCACAGGGTGGTTTGAAAAGACATCTCTTTACCCACACAGGAGAAAAACTTTTCGCATGCACTATATGTGAGAAAAGGTTTCATTTACAAGATAGGTTAAGAACACATCATCGCATTCACACAGGAGAGAAACCTTTCGCTTGCAATTTATGTGGGATAAGATTTTCTCAACAGGGAAGTTTAAAAACACATCTCCGTATCCACACAGGAGAGAAACCTTTCGCCTGCACTTTGTGTGAGAAAAAGTGTTCTTCACAGGGTGGTTTGAAAAGACATCTCTTTACCCACACAGGAGAAAAACCTTTCGCCTGCACTGTATGTGACAAAAGGTTTCATGTACAAGTTGATTTAAAAATACATCTCCGTACCCACACAGGAGAGAAACCTTTCGCCTGTACTGTATGTGAGAAAAGATTTTCTCTTCAGGGCAGTTTAAAAACACATCTCCGTACCCACACAGGAGAGAAACCTTTTGGCTGTACTGTATGTGAGAAAAGATTTTCTGTGCGGGGCAGTTTTAAAACACATCTCCGCACCCACACAGGAGAGAAACCTTTTGCCTGCACTGTATGTAATAAAAGATTTTCTCGACGGGATCATTTAAAAAAACATGTCCGTACTCATACAGGAGAAAAACCTTTCGCGCTGAACTGTGTGGGAGAAAAGGTTTTCGTTACAGAGTGATTTCAAAAAATATCTCCGTACCCACACGGGAGAGAAACATTTCCCCTGCACTGTTTGTGGGAAAAGATTTTCTGTGCAGGGTAATTTAAAAATACACCTTCGTACCCACGCAGGAGAGAACCTTTTCGCCTGCACTGTATATGAGAAGAGAATTTCTCGACAGGGCGATTTAAAAATATCACATCCACACGGGAGAAAAACCTTTCGCTTCCACTGTATGTAAGTAAAGATGTTCTGAACTCGGCCATTTAAAAAAACGCACGTACCCATACAGGAGAGAAATCTTTCTTCCTGACTGTATTGATGTAAGAAGAAATTTTCCGGAGAAGGTAATACGAAAATAAAAACCCTTCCGTGTGTAGCGTATGAGAGTAAGGTTTATATCTAGAAAGCAGGTGAAAAAGACATTTCTCTAACTAATCAGGGCTGTAGCTAACTCCACGATTGTATGAAACGGGATTTTTTTTCGTGCAAATAGACATTTTTGACCCATTCTAGGGAAAATTTCCTTAAAAATTGAATTCAAATCCAGTTTCACGTTGTTTACTTTTTTATTTTATTTTTTTTAAAGTGATATCGGCCGTAATTATGTTTTGGAAACAATTTGTTTTTATAGGACTTTTTTTTAAAAATCTTCAATGTATCAGCTCTATACAGGTCATGACTTACGGCGATAATGGATGGGATACTTGACGCAAAGTAATTAGTGTAAGAAGAAATAAATATTAATATTGATAATTATTTTTACTATTATGTATTGTTCCTCAAAGAAATAATGATTGTTTCATTATACCTGTTTACATTGCAGGAAAAGGTGTCATGAAATGTAACTTATGCAATATATCTGGGGTTTTTTTTGCCAAATATGGAATTAAAATTTTTAAGATTAAACTGCTTTTTTAATACAGCTGCTGTGTTCTGTAAATAAGAAAGTCAATATGTATAATGATGTATAAATAAATATTTTATGTCTTTATATCGAGACTAAGTTAATTTTCGCTATTGCCTGTTTTTAATTATTTCGCTATTATTATTTTATTCGAAGGGTATTTTGTAATGAGCTGCCAAACAAATATTTGATGCATGGAGCATCTAATTATACTTTTATGGTTGATATCGTCTCAAATTTTTAGCTATGAAATATGTAATTTTAAACTTGAACTTAATTCTTGAAAAATGTTTAAACTTTTAAATTACACCAAGTCTCGTCTATTAAATATTGGACTATACTGAGTCTTGGGGAAAAAACTTTTTTTTTATTTTCGTAGTCTACAAATTTAGATGAGGGAGAATGTGGGTTTGGATTCAGGACATCTTATTATTTTATCCCACCGGAATGATCTGGCAAAGGCCAGAGGCGAGAGTTCGATCTCCTCTCCTGAGATGCGGTCATTAACACTCATGGTAGAAAAGAGTAAAATCATTGCTTATACAATGTGTCCAAATTCCACCTCCCCGACATATTTCCGCAAGTCAGTGGCTTTTATTGAGATAAAATTCCTTCAGCCGTGCCTTGAGAGTGGGATCATTGATTATCCCCATGGAAACAAATCAAATGACAGCGACTATGTATACTTTCAGTGCCCCCATTAACCTACTACAACGTTAATTTGAAGTGTTGGTCAAAAGATTACCTTGGATTCTTAGTTCAAGCGAGAACAACGCCAATGGAGCCAGTGAAAATATGAACAACTTAGAAAATAAAATCCCTTGCTATGCCATGAATCATATGGAAGTACCATTTCTAGTTACTGACAATTATAGGTCAACCAGTTGTACATTGAGATCCTAGGCACTGTCTACTGACCATGAAAAATGTTGATGTTGTGCTGGTGTGCATATTCACATTGGATTAGTAGGTAATTCCGGACGTTAACACAATCGCTGTCATCTCCAGGACCACCAGGAAAAATTTGGTATCTACGTTCTATGGGCTGGGCCCTCCAACCTAGGTGTGCAAAGTGTTTGACCAATTGAGAGAAAGGTGAAAGCTTAGAGGTTGACATTTGGATACGGGAGTTCTGACAAAACTGCTTAGTTGATCCTCGAAAGGATTACTTCGCATTTTTGCTGGCAATAAGAGAACTAAAGAGTAGAAATTTTAAGTATAGGGTAGTTGAATAAAAATGCTCACTGAGTGGTAAAATAATTAATAGAGAGAAATACATTTTTATGTTTTATTGTACCACAAACGTGGTACAATAAGATTTTTTAATGATTTTTTTATAATATTTTATGATATTTTATACTTTTTTTAATTAAAATTTTCTTGGAATGACAAAAAAAACACAAACAAACAAAAAGGGCACTTTTGCGTTTACCTCCATAGGAATAATCGATAACCATATTTGCATGGTATGGCCGAGAGAATTTTGTATCGATACGAGCTCACGTTTTCCAGGTATCTTGAATAAATACGTAGGAAATTTAAACAATGGCAGTACAGAAAATACACTTTGATGTGTGCACATAAAAAATCTGTTCCAATCTGCATGCAAATCTGTTCTTCGCGTATCAAAGATATAGACCGAGTATATAATCCTAAAATATATTAGTATTTTATTATACACTCTTATAAACGAACTTGCCTTTGACTATACACACTTAAAATTTGTATTTGGTTGCGTTCAGCAACATTGAAGTGACGTGCATCTGTTACATAGCCCAGTATATTTCCACCCCAAACGAGCAATCCTACACCACCGTAAAGGTGTCTTTCAATGATGTTGTCTTGGTGGTAACGGGTACCTGACGTTCTCCATATGAAAGTCCGACGGGAATCACACTGAAAGCTAAACCTGGACTCGTCGCGAAACATCACACAAGTCCACTGTGACGGTGTCCTCATTGCATGTTCTCTACTCCAGGCTAATCGATGCCGACAGTGCATTGCCGTGAGTGGAACACATCTGACATGCCTGCGAGCATATAGACCAATATTTCCCAAACGTTTGTACACGTTTTGCTTTGAAACTGTGGTACCCGTGTCTGCAGATAGCTGACGAGACAGGTCGGATGCTGTGCTCCGTCTGCTTCTTTTGGCAGTTACTGTCAAATAACGGACTTCATTCGTCGTTGTAACTGGGAGGCGACCTGTACTGTAACGTCTACTGACATTTCCATCATCTTGGAATCGTTGCCAAAGCCTAGAGAGGACACTTTGGGCAATTCCAAGTTCCTCGGATACTTCCATCTGAGTACGCCCACATTCCAGGTGGCCGATAATTCTACCACGTAAAAAATCCTCTACATACGTCCTATGTGTCATAACTATGCGGTTATGGCACTGAGCGGTTTACAGAACGCTTGTGAAAAATTTAACTTCTTTGCCACCATTCCTTGTATACCCCATTCTTACACTCATGTCATTGTGACGTACTATCGGCGTCATCTGGTGGCTTCCTTTAATTTGCATATTATTCTTGAAGATGTGTGTGATAATTCTACAAGTGAAATTTTTACTTTAGAGTTCGATTTCCGTGTGATTCTGAATTATCCTTAATTTATGGACATGAGTGTATTTAAAACTGTCGATAACTACGCTGATCTTACTTCGCATGTCTTGAATTATGTGTAAATTTTACCGTGGTATCTATTCTATTCTTATTACGTATTTATGACGATTCCATTTTACTAAAAAATTAGTTTGTAATCCAGAAAATTACTCTAATTAGTTAAATTCTTAATTGGTGCTCTCTTTTTTTTCAAATTGTTAAAATTTTATATCATGTTAACCTTGTTTCTGGAATAAAGGGTAAATGAATATAATACATGGAATTACACAGTGAATTAACATGTAATATTGCTGCGAATAACACCATTTTTATTCTTTGTGTACAGTGATGTAAATTTTATTGTTTCTTATCCTGGACATTTTAGCTTGCATTAATGATGAAAATACTCAGTTAGAAATACTTTGACCGATTAAGTTGTTTAAAGTTCTGGGTTTTACATTTTATTGTTCTGAATGTTTTGATAAATAAATGCTCTTTTTTTTAATAGGGAAAGTACACCAAGTAAAAATTAATATTCCAAACGGACTGCCACATTTTAAAATAGCATCAACGTTTCTGCAACCATTACAGCTACTGAATACGGATGGTCAATTTTCAAAATTAAGGTGTTGTGTAATAAACTTTCAAATTAACATAATAGCTCGGATCTATAGATATTTATCTTAGTTCCTGTAATTAAATATTAGAGAGTACGATTTCAATGTAGAAAATTATACTGTATGTAATTTCAAGCATATGGTTAAAGCTTGTTAGATTCATTTTGTTAATGTAATGTTGTGGGGGAAAGACTATTATGTAAATAAGTTCAGTCCTTCAAATTTTAAAAAGTTTGTAAAAATTACATTATTAATTTTTTGCATGGTTTAAAAAAATTATAAATAAAATATTATCGAGAGATAGTATTTTGTAAACAATAAATTTTTATGTCTTAAAAGAGGTTATATATTTGTTCTCTATGTAGTATCTTCAGGTGTCATGGATGTGTATTCCTCATCAATAATTAAAAAGAGCTTAATCTGTATAAAATTTTTGTCATGTACCTAAATTATGATTGTATATTCTGTAAGTTAAAATTTTTGTAAATATATATTAATTAAATAAAAAGAAAATGCTAGAAAAGCATTGTTTAAGAGACTCAGTCTGCAACAGTGGCGCACCCAGGGGGGCCCAAGGGGCCTTGACCCCCCCCCCCCCAGAGAAATAGAAATTACATTATGAATATTGATTTTGCAGTATAAATATTTTCATCCATTCATCTCCCCCCCCATGCATTATAAATATTTTTATCCGTTCAACTCACCCCCCCCCCCTCCAAGAAAATATCCTGGGTGCATCACTGGTCTGCAAAGAATAAATGATATGCGAAATATATAATCTTTCGAAAATGTGCCAGTCTGAAGTGTATAATTTTATTATTAGGTTACATTCACATATTAATTTGATTAAAGCGACTTGTATGTGTTCACTTAAACTGTATTACTTTAAAATGATTTATACTAGATACCAAAGTTACTTTTCTTTGAATTAATCTATGGTTTAACACTTTTTAAGTTATGTCAGCATTAGTTTGGCTTGTACATTGAACTATTGATGATATGTATGTATCAATAATTTTTAAAATACAAGATTACAAGTAAATTCTAACATGTGTTCTGTATTTAATACCCTTTGTGGTACTTACGGAAAATCCAATCGACCATTTTCGCCAAATGAAAGCAATAGCACCAAGAGGCGATTTTTAGCCAATAATGGTAAAACTGCCACACGTGATTCAATGTGATCTTGAAAAGATTTTCTAGCTCTTGGAGTAAAACTGTTTGTGTTTTATGTCTCGTTGTAGCTCTGCGTTGTAAAAAATGTTTAAAATTTGGGATTTACCAACTGCAGAACAAGAAGCAGTAGAAAAAAAATATATGCTCCGGTTTCCCTTCAAAAGTCGAGCTAATCTTTCGCCTTTTAGGAAGAAGCAGTAGAATTCTCTCAAAGATTTGGAATCTTACCGTCATCCAAAAAATGCGTTAATGTCCACGATATGGCTCTTTATTTAAAAACACAGATTCAATGGCGTTATAATATTAAGACTTGTCAGAAGCGAATATCCATTCTGAAAGATACATGGTTCGAGAGTTCAACCATTTCATTTGTGACTGCACTAAATTTTTTTTATAGCTGGCGCAGAGAATTGACTACTATTGAATGGGGAAAGGAAGAATAGAGTCGAGTGACAAGACTGTTATCGATTGAAATAATTACTTAAGAGAAGTTTGTACACACAGTACACTAATATTTAAATAACATTTTAGTGTACGGCTTATATCACAGTTAAGTAACCATTAAATTATTTCTGTTGATGGAAGGTCTTTATACAAAGAAATATTTTCTGCATTATTTAAAAAAGATCGGAGGGGCCAACCTTATTGTCGAAATTGATAAGATCCTTTTCTCAAAGCGTAAAAACCATGCAGGGATAATAACGCCCGAGCAATGGTTGTTTGGAGACATTTGCAATGAAACCAGCGAATGGTTTATCGTAAAAATTCCAGATAGGAAGGCGTTAACGCTTATGCAAGCGATAAAAGATAACATCGAAGAAGGTTCTACAATATACTTGGACTCATGGAAAGCTTATAAAACCGACGAATTAAGAGCTGCTAATTTCGTACATTTCAAAGTTAATCATAAGTATAACTTTGTAGATCCGGATACCGGCGTGCATACACAAAACATTGAGCGATTGAGGGGTTCGGACAAGTGGCGGAATAACAGACAACGTGGGACAGCGCGACACTACTTAGATTTTTATATGGCTGAATTCATGTGGCGTCGTCTTCACAAAGAGGACATGTTTGTTTCTATTTTGCGTGCAATTGCAGATTTTATGCCGCCAAAATGATTGGCGGCGGAAGCAGTCGGGAGGTTTGGCGGATTTGCGCCAACTTTTATGGTCGACAGGATTTTCCGTGAGTACCCAATAGGTATATTTGTAAAACGGACAAATAATAAAATTCTGTATAGTAATGACAAATGACATTTCTTTTATTACCTTATAACTACAGATGGGGCCATATTACTAAGTGCAGTACATATTTAAATAACATTTTAGTGTACGGCTTATATCACAGTTAAGTAACCATTAAATTATTTCTGTTGATGGAAGGTCTTTATACAAAGAAATATTTTCTGCATTATCTAAAATGGAATCTCTAAGTTATAAAGTTAAACAGTTTCATGCAGAACAATTTTATCTGCTTGAAATAAATTTGCTTCATCCACCAAATATTTTATTTCTTCTTCCATGAATTTTACTTTATTTCTTAGCTTATCTAATTCATCAAAAAAATTTTTATTTTCAATTTTTTCCTGCTTATTCTCACCTTTAGGTGTTTCAGGTTATGCATTAAAAATCTTAGCTTTAAATTCTAGGGGGGAAAAAAAGAGAATAAATCAATTAAAAAATATTAGTTGGTGATATATAAAAAATTAAGATAAATTGAAACGAAACGTGAAAATCAAGTAATTTCTTTTTTTATTTCTATACCTTGTTGATATAATATCATATTCTACAAGTATTCAATAAGCTTACCTTGTAAGAGCAATGATACTTAAACAGCTCTGTCTCTTTTGAACTCTTATGGCCAACTTCTCTAACGTGGCTCTTTTGTCATATAAACGTGCAGTGTATTTTTTTTCTCCGAAAATGGGAACTGCGTAGTAACATAATCTGAGTGGTACTTGTCTAAGCTAAGTTTTCTTGTAAAGAATTACAACAACAACATCAGATCCTTTTTGGAACCTGAATATGCATCTATAAGCAACACAACTCACTACTATTATGATATTTTAAATGAATAAGCAATTTCATACGGATAAGATAATGGTGGGTGAACTACAGGTTCACAAACGTGTGCACGATGCAAAATTCCGAATATTTTCCGAGCCAGAGGACGCTGCTTAAGCGTGACGTCAATTCAAGTCGATTCCAGAGCAGCGCTTATTTATGAGTGATTAATCTTTATTTATAATCAATTGTGGCAACGGTATCGCCTAACCGCGTTGTTTTTGTTTATGCTGCTTATTCCCGAAGCTACAGAGCTTATAGCTTCAGGTGCTTGTTGCATTGAATTCTAGATACACTTCTTAATCAAATGTGGAAAGGTGGTTACCTTGGAGAGAAACTTTCGCACCTTTTAAAAAAAGATCACAGACTTAACTTGATACTAGAAGAATAAACAGCTATTAAAGTAAGTTTTATTTACTGGTATTTTTCTGTGTATTGTATGACAGAACTGTTTTGTTAAGATTGTGAAATTATCATTATTTTTACACTTTACACTATTTTTTGTAAGTGAAGCAAAATGCTAACACAATACATAAACAGTTAAAGGGAGCATGTTCAGACATGGTATTTACTTTTCAGTAAATCAATAGATTATTACTTTTAGGACGATGTTGGCATGTTATTAAAATATATGCACTACGATTTCAAGAGATCGCTAAAAGTTACCAGTCTGATGTCTCCGACAATTTGACATACAATTTTTATCCCATATTTATAAATATATCATCATAAAATGGAGACTTAATGTGTTTGGCAAATTTGAAGGTTATGAGTTACAAATGTTTCTGAACAGTTGATGGTAATTGCGGTAAAAATAAAATATTTACCAAATATTCGGGGTACAGTCCAATATCTTATGCCGTTCGTCGAAAAATTGTCAAACTCAGCCAACTGGAGTTCTCCTGATGAGAAATTTTGGTAAATACTATTTCCTACTTTAAAACTTTTAGCCTAACAATCAACACTTTGTATGAAAATTCAACAATAAGTAACTGATACTCAAAATTAGACTATTTTAGTTAAGAAAATATTGAATACAACATTAACCTAAAATAAATAATTAAAATAACCGAAATATTTGTAAAGTGTCAAAAATGTATTAATCGGTTTCAAAAAGTGTGTCAAAATTTGAATGTTTTGAGAACTCGCTGTAGGATATCTAGAGGAAACTGTTGTAGAGAGCCTTTGTTTGTTCAGAACTGATTATAGTCTCCATATAGCCAATGTTATGGATAAAACCTCTTTTTGACAGCCACTTCTGAAAATAGCCAATTTTATTTGGAATTATTACTGGCCACCATACAGAAGTTTCACTATATTAATTGTGTCAGGTATATCATTTTTTATAATATCCTTGTTTTAAGTTTTAAATGAATGAATTTCATAGAGGATGATTTTAAAATAATACTTGATAGTTATAATTGGAATTCTTGTTTCAACAAACGTAAAATATTTAACTCTTAAACTGTAATTGTAAATGAACCTTTTTTTTACTGTACATAATTACTAGCAGGTTACATAAAAAAAATGTTTATTTTTCTTATTTTTGTATGGCCATCCTTGGAAACGGCCATTTTTTGTGGAATCGTACTTGCCACCATAAGAAAGTTTAACTGTATTCATCCTTTTATGTACATCAATTATTATAAGAGTCATTCTCAGATAAAGAAAAATTTTAGCTATGAAAAGTTTTTTTTTATTTTTTTTAATTACTTTTGTGCTAAAGGAATGTTTGAATGTCTGGCATTATGAGAAAAATATCAGCAGAAATCATTTGCCTGATGTATGGCTTTAATTTATTAATTTGTTTTCTATTATGGCAGGGTAATGATAATCCAAAGCATGGTATTGACATGTAAAAAAACCATACTTATTATATTTTAAGTAATTTATTACCTTTTATGATATTAGAAACACCTAATGTTTTAAAATTTCGTGTTTCTGCAAAAAAATTTATTTTATAATATATCAACATCAACACTTTCGACAAAAGCAAAATGACGGGATGATAATGATTTGGTGCTGAAAGTATCGAAATGATATTTGTTACAGGTATCTTCAGGCAATCTTTCTTAATATGCCATTCAATCCTGGGAAGTACTTTACAATTTCTTTGGTGAGAAGGTAAAACTTTACTTTATTCCGATATTAGTTTGTTGGTAAATCACTTATGAAGGGATTTACCAACAAACTACTTACTTTTAACATGAGGATTTAATATTAGAATAAGATTAAAAATTGGCTTTAAATGACCCCATATACTGCATGGGTCAAGACGTAAGCTTCCTGAAATAGTGCAAAACCCTTGTTTTACATATTTGTCAATTGTTTTATAATAAATCATTCCTGTATATATTGTGACTTGCTTTTGAGAACTGCCAAAATGAAAATATTGGGGTTCTGCAATTAATTTACAAGAATAATTTTCTCTGTAATCTTAATGAAAAACTACTTCATCTTTAGAAATATTATTTTTCACATTTATTAAAACTTCATATTGATGTCTATGACTTCCTTCATGTTTCAATAGTTTCTGAATAAATTCTGTGAAAACATTTATTAGTTTTCCAGTGGTACTGCATTTCTTTTCTTTTTCTGTTACTAAAAAATAACCTAACCTTTTATTGAAGTAGAGGCATGGAGCACAAACATGAAGCACAAATTCTCATGTTTAGTGCATGAGCAGTATCTCTTTTATTAACATTAGGATGAATTATATGAAATGGCTTTAATTCACAAAGAGTTGAGTATCCTATTTTGATATTTATTTCTGAAACATTTGTTGTGTTATTTATCAAAGTATCATTCAGTTTTCTTTTTATTCATCTCTGCTTATTCAAAGTAACTGTGCATTTTTCCCCGGGGCATTGGGTGCTGTTTATATTAGCTTCTAAAAAATCCCCAACTCATTTTTGAAATCTGATTGACAATGATGATCTTTGATTCCTTTCATAACTGAACAATGATTCATGATTCACATTTTTTTAGTACTTTTTAAAAGGGAGGATATCTATACAAGAATTTAACATTTTATACTTTTTTTAAAATTTTTCCTCCTATGGCCTTTGTAAAAGGTGCTTTGCTTTATTTGTTTTACAGTTGATGTAACTTTTCTGCAATTGACTTTTCAACAACTCACTTTGCAGTAACTTCATTCTAATTTCAGTTGGAATATTTCTATTATTGTTAAGAATTTTTTTAACAGCCTTTCTTGGAGATGCTTGACTGGCATTTAAAAGTCATCTATTTTTCCCTTCTTGACTTTTCAACCCTCAGTTCAGCCTGAATCTTTATCAATATTCGATATAGGTAAGATCTATCCCTCTGAATTATTTTTCTACCAGCATGAACTCTAGATATACTTTGTGGACTTTCAGAAGAGTTAGTTGGTGGAATTACATCTGAGTTATTTTGTGATGACAAAGAACTTTTAAGAAATTTCAAGAAGGTTATCAACATTTTCACATGTTGCTCGTGTTATAATAGTCACTTAATTTGGAATGTTTTGCATCTGCTTATATTTAGCTGCTGCAGTTCACTATCTTTTTCTTGTCTGTCTCTCATCTCTTGCTGATAGACTTGATCTTCTTTTCTTCCTTTCTTTTTAAATACCTTTCATGCTCTTATTTTAGTTTAAACAATATGTCAGAAAAATTAAAATGTTTGCATCAACTGAAATTTATATATAAAATATTGATCTTAAATTTTATGGAAAAATATTAGAAAATTAAAAAAATCTTCAAATTTGTCATTTCCATGGTCTGTTGGTCATTACTATGTTTTCAAAAAGACATGGTAGTGACATTTTTAATGTTAAGCTCATTTTAGGCTTAATTATAACAATTTAAGGCTTATAGTATATTTACTTTTAAAATAGTCCCAGAGCTCCTTATAATTCAATCAATAATGTTATTAGTTTTTATTATATTTTAGTAATATGAAACATTGTAATGACACATAAAAACACATTGTTCCCAATTTTTTAATAAAAGTATCAAAATGAAACAGTTCTTACCTATTGCAACAAAGAAAAGCACTTCTGCTTGTTAGGACATCTGTTACCCTGCAATGTAGCAACTTAAGTGATGATTTAAGTGACTTTAAGATTATTTTAGCGCCCTTTAGTGATGAGCTAAGAAAGCAAACACTTTGCACCATGATAATGGCAATTAATTCCAGGGACAAAGTTTAATTAAAAAATATTGTGTATTGGAGCTAAAATGCAAATTATATTATAAGCAGACAGATGAAAATTCATTATGCTAATGTTGTCCTTGCTCTAAGGCTTTCCAGCACTTCAAACTATAATTTTGAATTATTAAATTTGAAGTTAAGGACAAGTCATGGAAATGACATTTGCAACTTTTGAATTTTTAAAAATGTTTAAATTTTAAATTAAAGTTCGAATTTAAATATCCAACTTTTTTTAGGGGAGGGGGTGCATATCACCTGCCCCTGTCTTGAAAATTTCAGTGTTTCCATCCTTTTTTTTTTCTCTATGAAAAAATGTTAAAATTATTATTATAAAGGATTTTATTAAACCATTAATATAAAAGATAACTTAGTTTAAAATATGAATATATAGGCAGATAAGTTTTCATTTTGCATAAGGGTTATATTCTTAAGCATTGTTTAGAAAACTTTTGGAAAAAATCTTCTAAATATAAGCAAACCATTTTCTTCATTTGCAGTCATTTTCACAGCTTAGTATTTTGTGTTCTTTCCTGCTCACTACGAGTTTTGTTGACATTTGCATATACAGTCGGACCTCTATTTAACGAAGTCGCTAAATCCCAAAAAAAAGTTCGTTATATCGAAAATTCGTTAAATGGAGATTTACCTTTTAAAATTCTTTAAACTACACAACACAGATTTTAAATTCATAAACACTAAATATTATTAATAAAAGTAATTACTCACACCTTTATTTTGTAAATTAATGTCTATTTGTTTTATATATCTTACCCATCAAGCAGAAATCTGCAAGGAAAACAAGAATAAAGCAAAACATTGTCCGGGAATACACTGTGTTTTCAATTTTAAAAAATTATATTAAAATATAATGAATTTTAATAGCATTATCGCATTTATTATAACATGTAATTTTAAGCTTACACTACCACATGCGTCCTTAAAATTAATTATTGGTAAAGATTGTTAATTTTGTGTGAGTTTTTTGTTTGAAAAAGTGCTTTATCTCACAATACGTCTCGCATCTTTGCAATGCACCAAAACCCCTTCAGGCGTATTTTCTTCAAACTGTAATCCGCGACGGAATGTGTTAAAAGAAAGAATTAGTCTGAAATGTTCAGAAATATGGAGAAAAAAATATTGGATCACAAGAAAAAGTTCGTTAAATAGAGAATGCACTTCGCTATTTGGAGGTTATTTTACGAAGAAATTTCTCAAAATGCTCTTGGTTCCAAGGAAAAGTTCGCAAAATAGAGGTTTGTTAAATAGAGGTCCGACTGTAACTGTTTTAAACAGAATTTATATAACTCTAATAAAAAAAATTATGAGATTTTATGTGAATTCTATATTTTAAGCTTTAAAAATCTGCATTCTATATTAACTGAGTATTTTAAGGTAACAGAGTATAAGAGTTAATTACTTTATACTGGAAAGTCTAACATGAGTTCTTGCCATTCATCCTTTGCTAATTAATTTTTTTATTATATTTTCTATCCTTTAGATTAATGCTCATTAAATGGGTGTTTGTTTACTTTAGAAATATAAGTGTTGAACGACTCCTTGGAATCCACCATATTTATATAAAATAAAGTATTCAATTGATAAAACAAAGAAACAAACAAAATCTTTACACAATCATGCATAATCTTTATACTGTATCCATACTGTGTTTCATCCCTATTTACTGTCCATGCATGGTGATCGTGTGTTATAATTCTTCATATCATTTCAGTTCAGAAAATTGTGGTGAGTTTGATTTCACAGACTTTTATAATAAATTATAAAGAAAGCACTACCTAGAAGCCAAAATTTGTTGTCTACAGTAAAAAGTAATGTTAGAAGAATTCTTAAGGCTACAAAACGTTTGGAAATTGGCATTCAAAATTTATTTCTCATAATCTCAAAATGAGTAGTTTCTAAAAAATAGTTTAAATATTCGCTGATATTTGTATATTTTTAGGAATTTCGTCATGCACTTGATTAAACTGTTAATATATAATTTTTTTTATTTGTTAAAAATTTCGTATTTTTACCATGTTTTTATTAACTTGCTTTCTTGTTTGTGTGTGTGTTTGTCCCTTACAAATCTCGCAATCGATTTTTAACTAACTTCCCGACTAGCTAGAGATTTGAAACTTTTAGAATAGCTCAGAACACGATAGCAATTCATTTTTTTAATACTTTTAGCCATCTTTAAACAGAATTAAATTAATTTTCATTTAATTTTGTTTTGTAGACTGGTGCAGCCATCTCTCGGCCGGGACGGGAACGAAAAGTTTAACGCAAGTTAACTTCCAATTCATTTTCTTTCAAGTTGATGGGATAATTCATCAAAGAAATTTTATACAAGTATTTATTAATACATAGAATTGTCAAGTTTATATGATTGAACAGAAAATTTAAAAGCATGGTATATAAAAAGTTCTTTTTATCTTGTAATTATTACTCTCTCATTTTGGCGCCTCTTTCAATTCGGCGCCCGAGGCAGTCGCCTTGCTGGCTCGTCTATAAGACCGGCTCTGCTTGCGAGTATTATAAATTACCTCTTGGTTCTCACTAAAATATGACAATTATTTTAACTCAGGATTACGTTCTTCAATAGCGCTCCTCCGGAAAGAAAAAATTCAGAGTCCGTCGCGAGTTATAATTTTGGCAGCATGCCAAACCCAGTAGGAGTAAGGGGCCCAGTAGGAGTAATGAGTCCGATAGCGGAAGCGTTAAAGTATCTCTATACAGAGGTTGTTCACACATTTTTTAGACGATGTACTATATTGTATTCACAAAACTAAATTACATAAAATTCTTGTGTTTTAAATGTTCTATTTGACATTCCTTATTCTGAACCATCTTTCGACACCGCAATTTCCAGGATAATAATGGCTTTTGAAGTGTCAGAAGAGGTATTCTATCCCATTCCTCCTGAACAGCTTTCCAGAGTCCTGTAAGGGTTTTGGGACGACGTTTGGATAATGCACATTTTAAAAGTCCGAAAGCACAAAAATCCATAGGTCATACATCGGGAGATTTAGTAGGGATATCAGTGAAGGGGATGGCCTTGATACCAGTTTTTGTTCCATTTCTTTTAGGAAATTTACAGTGGATTTTGATGTGTGACTACTAGCTTTGTCCTGATGGAGTCTCACAGATTGATGGCACTGTGGGTAAAGCGATGGTATTTCATTCAGAAAAATTGGCGATAAAATATGTTCCTGATAGTATTTGGAGTTAATCTTGACATTTTTTCCCACTCTCTTTATTTTTAACTTGCCATTATAAGAAAAACCAGCAACAATCATGAATCCCTTAGAAAAACTTTCTTTCGATTCTTTGAACCATGTACTTAAATTATTTTCTCCCCTTTTATGATAATAAATGGCTCTTTTTTTGTTGCAATCATTTAAATACACCCATAATTCATCTATTGTGACAATTGTTTTCCATTTTTCTTTGGATAAGTGTTTCTCATATAGAATTCTGCAGCGTGTCCTGCGTTCAGCGATATGATTTGGAAGAAGACGTTGCACATTGCGTTTTTTCGCTTTCTTAAGATTTAAATCAACGTTTATCATTTTGTTTACAGTGGACACCGAGCATTTTAATGATTTTGCAACTGTCCTTTGACTAGGGGGATTTTCTTTTAACATTAAACAACGTACCTTTACAATAGTCGAAGATGTCCGTTTTTTCCTTGGATACTTGTTTGGAATTTTTGTCCCACTTGAGGCTCCAATTTGACGTTTTTTTCCTTTCTTGTTGACGATATTACCTATCGACGCTTTAGATATCACAAAACCATGACTCTCACATCGTTTTTGGATAACGGAGTATGCATATTTCTCTTCGGAAAGAGCATAAATGTAGCCTTCGAACCACTGCTTTGTTAAAAACGCCATTTTGAATAAAAACAAAACTTTCAAGCCGCAGACGATAATTTTGACTTTTAAAAACATAGTACAATTGCAATTATTTCTTTTGCAGCAAACGATTTTTTATTACTGCTTACCAAAATCGTCTAAAAAATGTCCGAACAGCCTCTGTATATAAAACAGTTCCGTAACTGACTCACTGACTGACATACAACACACAGACCAAACCGCTGGACCTAAAGGGCTGAAATTTTGCATGGCGATTCTTCTTATAGTGTAGGGGTGCACTAAGAGAGATTTTTGAAAAATTCTTCTTAGATTTTTTAAAATTAAATTTTTAAGCTGTTTTAGTAACTTTTTTTAAGTTTGCATTTAAAATAATAATTTGAGGGTTATAAAATTTATATCACGAGAAAGATCGTAAAAATTCTTTTGAAATGAGATCTTTTTCGAATCTTTACCTCTATTTTCTGATTTTTGGTGAATTTTTAAAGATTCCTTTTTAGAATTTAATTTATTAAATGCTGATCACGTGATTTCTTTTTCTGGTACTTTAAATAAATTTATCGTCACGTGCATAACAACTAAATAGACAAAAAAAAAATTTTTTCTTGCTAATGCGGCAGACGATTGGACATTATTTTGTCTATAAAAATATCCCTTACGATTTTTTTATAAATATATATTTTTTTCCTACATCAATTGTATATATTGATCGTCGTATTTATTATAAATAAATATATATATATATGTATATATATTTATTTTTTGGGGGGAATTAATTGCATACATTGACCGTTGTTTTTAATTTGAATGTACTCCGTAGCGAAGTGCGGGTTTTCAGCTAGTTGAAATATATTTAACCAATGACTAACCTCCAAACGATTAGCAACGAAATTTTTAACGTCTATGATTGGTTTATTTCCGGCTCAGCGCCATCTTTTCTTTTACACTTCCGTTACCGGACTCCTATGTGAACAGGCCTTTAACAGTTAAACAGAAAAGTACCTAAATTCGTCAAAACAAAAAAAAAATAGGTAAGCAACGATAAGTAATCCTACGTTAATAACCCGCGGAAGTTTCGTTACAAGTGTCTACCTGAATTTTTTTTTCTTTTAGTTGTGTAAGAATAACAATATATAACAGAAAGCTTCGGAAATATAAAAAACCGAGGGGGAAAATTTTTTCCAGGAAATTGGTTAATTCTACTGAATTGTGTCTAGTATGTAAGCACATATTTAGTCATTTTAAAATCGTCCCTCCCCTTTCTAGAAAAAAAAACGAAATGTCTGACCCCCCCTCCCGATTTGCTTACGTAAACCAAATGATTTTCTTTGATCATAAAATTCATCGCACATTTCTAAGAAAAAGTGGATGGATATTATATCATTAACAGTAAATACATTGAGCAATAACTGAAAACAGTCAAAATTGCATCCGCATTCTAACGATTTCGTTAATTTTTTTAAACAAAATCTCTCTATTCTAAAAAAAAGTAACTCCCGCTGCCGCTGGCTACAGCTTGTCACGCTATCTCCTCCGAAACCGCTGGGGGTATGGGGTCGAGAGCGATACCAATGGATGAAGGAAAATGGGGGGACCAAAGTAAGACATGTCTCATCTTCGTCGGACTTTTAAGTTTTTTTTTAATTTTACTAGGGGCTTCGCCCCTAGGCTCGCTACGCTCGCTCCTCTGGTGAATCAAGTGAATGAATGACTCAATAGTTGTTTACAGCGATTGAGTCATTCATTTTGTTTACAGTTGAAGCTTCCCCCCCCCTCTCGACGAAATGGATGAAGCCCGGCGAAATGGATGAATGGGTGAAAAATTGGATCTTCTTTCAAAGGAAGCGAATGAGAAGATTTTTTTTGAAGTATTTCTTTAAAATTCAATTAAAAATCGAAATTTTAAGATAGATACTTGAAATGAAGTTTATATGAATGAAAAAGCTTTCATCTTCCAGTTGATATAAATATTTTCTTTGTAACATAATAAGTCTGAGAGCATCGAATTTATATATCTCGAAACGCATCAATTTTTCCAAAAAGTGAGTTTTCAATTTTAATAAAAATATCAGTCTGTTTTAAATTATTTTTAAACAAATGACGTCTTGTTTGAAGGAGAAATGTCTGTAGTCTTAGATTGTAAAAAAAAAATTCTACGATCCTTTTTTGGCGAGTTATCGTAATCTGAACATGAAAAAGTCAATATTTTTCCACAAAACATAAAATAAAAAAAAACTTAAAGTCCGACGAATATGAGACATGTCTTACTTTCTTCCCCACATTGTTCTGCATCGATTGGTATCGGTCTCGACCCCATAGCCCCAGCGGTTTCGGAGGAGATAGCGTGACAAGCTTTTGACAGCGGCGGCGGCGGCAGCGCCAGTTACTTTCTTTTAGAATAGAGAGATGTTTTGTGGTAAAATATTGACTTTTTCATCTTCAGATTACGATAACTCGCCAAAAAATGATCGTAGAATTTTGATCTTTTTACAATCTAAGACTACAGACATTTCCCTTTCAAACTAGACCTCATTTGTTTAAAAATATTTTAAAACAGACTAATATTTTCATCAAAAAATGAAACACAGTTTTTCAAGAAATATCGTCCCCTATGTGGATGTAATATCGATGTTCCTCGAGTTTTTATCTTACAAAGAAAATATTTACATCATCTGGAAGCTGAAAGCTTTATTATTCATTTAAACCTTATTTCCAGTCTCTATCTTAAAATTTCGATTTTTCTTAATTGAATTTTAAAGCTGATAATTCAACAGTGCTGAAAAGCCCTTCGCATAAGGATGACAACAGTAAATGGATGGAGGCTGTTACATTGCCCGAGAACCACCCCTATGTATCTCGCTATTAGCCATAACAGGGGAGCGAGCCTACGGGCGAAGCTCCTAGTAGTTTAATAAAAAAAGTATGTAAATACCGATGGCAGGAGAGTTGATGTAGTGAGGAGTACATCACAGTGCACTCTCTCTTGCTTGCATAATTTCAAGGATAAGGTCTTTGAAACGCACAAACAAAGCGTTAAAACAATTGCTATGAATTCATTAATCATTTATTGCGAAGCGAAACAGACGACATTTCATCACGATAATATCCCGTTCATAAACAAACACCCTCCCGCACGTCATGAAACGTGCGCTTATGGTTACCTTAGGCTACGGCCAGACGAGCGTTTTTTCCCGCTGGGTCTTTCCCCACAGCTTGAAAATCTACACAAGCCGCTAGAAAAATAGGTCTGGTTCTATCCTCCAGCGGGCGACCTTGAGAACGCGACAGATCGCGCGAGAAAAACAGCTGCGTTTGGCCACCCCTATGTTACAGAAGCTTATCTATATGTGCTTGTTTTCTCGCCGCGTTTCTGCGGGAAAAAACTCTCGTGTGGCCGTAGCCTTCAAGTCGGAAACCGCAGCGAATTTTTCACAGACCTCTTCGCGCATTGTATGTGTCCTACTTCAGCCAAAATTTTAATTAGACAGATCTGTAACTGAAGTGTAAATGTGTGTGTTTTCTCTCTCCCTCTCTCGCTTTCCTGTAATACCGAGCTGTTTCAAGTCGCTACATGATTGGTTGAGTCTCAAATCGTACCCCGCGTTCATGTCTTATTTACAGCCCGGAGAGTCTAAAAAAGTTTCAAAATTTAATTGCGTGAGAGATAACAGGAGTAAAATTGTTATTACAGGTAATTTGTAGGGAGAATATCATGATAGCCGTGTAGATTTATTTTGTTTAGAACTTTTGTGACGTGCTTATAATTTCGTAATACAATATTTAAAAGGCGTTGGTCTGAAAAAGACCTTGTCAGCCGCGTATTCCTGTCGTATGTCTCAGACTACAAGAGGCCCCGAGATAACTGTTTTGAAATATTTGATTCAGATTATTTGAAGAATCATATAAACGCACTTATTGTACTGCAGATGAGCGAAAAGTAATTTGAAGAATTTATACTATTGTCAATTCTATTATGTATTTTGCTAGCAGAAAACCCGCGCTTCGCTACGGAGTACATTCAGATTAAATACAACGGTCAACGTATGCAATTTATGCCAAAAAATAAATATATATATTTATAATAAATGCGATGATCAATGTATACAATTGATGTAAAATATATATCTATCTATATATATATATTTATAAAAAAATCGTAAGGGATATGTATTTTTTTTGGATAATATCCAATCGTCTACTGCATTAGAAAGAGAAAAAAAAATTTTTTTTGTCTATTTAGTTGTTACGCACGTGACGATAAATTTATTGAAAGTACCAGAAAAAGAAATCACGTGATCGGCATTTAATAAATTAAATTCTAAAAATTAATCTTTAAAAATTCACCAAAAATCAGGAAATGGAGGTAAAAGTTCGAAAAAGATTTCATTTTGAAGGAATTTTTATGATCTTTCTCGTGATATAAATTTTATAACCCTCAATGTATTATTTTAAATGCAAACGTAAAAAAAGTTTAAAAAACAGCTTAAAAATTTAATTTAAAAAAATCTAAGAAGAATTTTTGAAAAATCTTTCTTAGTGCACCCCTACACTATTAGAAGAATCGCCGTGCAAAATTTCAGCCCTTTAGGTTCAGCGGTTTGGTCTGTGCGTTGTATGTCAGTCAGTGAATGAATGAGTCAGTTACGGAACTGTTTTATATATATAGATTAGTTTTATGAATTTTTTAATCTTGGTAAACGAGCTTTTTAATCAGATTCTAAACTCTGGAATTTCTGGAAGCATTCCACTTAATAATAATTAATGATGCAGCTACTTTGAATTGCGAACAACTAAAATTAATGTTAAAGGGGAAAAAAATTAGTATTCCTTATCCATTATTGATCGGACCGATCTCAGTATTTTTATGGAACCCCCTTCAAACCGAAACATATCAAATCTGTGCACGTCCCTATGATCTACCACGGCAAAAAAAGGATAGCTAAGGAACCTCTTGCTCTAAATGCAATAAATTTGAAATCCTTAGTAGTTTAATTAACCCAATCAATAATTTGTAACAGTTTATATATCGCTCACTCCTTTCAACAACATCATATATCAAAAATCGGCAATTTTTAGTTATGCTTGTCTTCAGTATGCCCTGAAAGAGTAGTATATCCCTGCAAGATCGTCCTATCTCACCGCTCAATATTTAGCCGCTAGAGAGCAAAATTGAAATTTATTTTCAATGCATTTCAATGTACTTTTAAACTTTCAAATCACGCTCCTGAAAAATATTGTTTTTTCAATTCCTACTATTAGTTCACACTCTCTCTATATATATCTTGTTCAAATTTTCAATCGTTAATAAAAGTACTTTTTATTCATCCACTCAAGTTCAAATACATTTTTTTAAACTTGTAGTGGATGACACTTGATGTTAATACAGTTTTTTCAAATATTAATTCATTAATTAAATTTAATTAATCAATTTTAGTTTAAAACCTAGAGCGTCTCTTGCTCTTGAATAGTAATTTCCCTCTTGTTACTGTGTAAACGGTAGCACTGCGGTATCGCGGGCTTCTCCCGTCCTGTAGGTTGCGAGATCGAATCCCCAACCTGACAAACTTTTTCTCTCTCTTTCCCTCCGCCCTCCTAATCTCGCACAGTAGGCAAGGTTCTGGCAGGCAATCCTTTTTTTCAATTCCTACTATTAGTTCACACTCAAATTTTTCTTTATTGACCTAAGTAGGAATTGACTTTAAAAGTTTTTTTTTATATATTACTTGTTTTTAGATATGACGTTGTTGAAAGGAGTGAACGATATATATATATATATATATATATATATATATATATATATATATATATATATATATATATATATATCACATTTCCTACCACAAACAATCTTTTATATCTTACCGTTAAATTAATGGGAAAATGCGAAACAAGGTTCACCGACGTTTTGGAAAGCATTGTATGCATTGAAAATTGAGACTTGAGAGTGTTGTTTATAGTATAATAGCAATAGTATATTGTTCATGTGCATATCATTCACTTTCTTTCTCCTCTGTTTGCAGGTGCTCCGTACAGATAGTTAACTGCGAAAATAAATTTCTTGCGGTGCCCACAAACTTAGAAGTTCAGCGTATTGCTGGCAGTTACAGTTTTCTGATCATCGAGTAAAGAGGCGTTAACATGCCAGAAGAGGAAATGTCGTGTATTTCCAGTGTAAAAGGACTTTCCAACAAATGCCATCGCTGCGAGAACAACTCAGCGGAAGCCGAACATGAATGTAACACATGTAAAATAAGTCTAAATATAAAAAGTCCCAGTGCACAGAGTCCCCCTCTCGCCCAAGAAAGTTTCAAATGTAATTTATGTGAAGGGACATTTTCACAGTTTGCCGCCTTAAATACGCATCATTCGCACCAGATTACTGATAGTACTCTCTGTACCCATACGGAAAAACCTTTCGTTTGCACTGTATGTGAGACAGGATTTTCTACACAGAGTAGTTTAATAGCACATTTCCGCACCCACACAGGAGAGAAACCTTTCGCTTGCACTCTATGTGAGAAAAGATTTGCGTTACAGAATAACTTAAAAATACATCTCCGCACTCATACAGGAGAAAAACCTTTCGCCTGCCCTGTATGTGATAGAAGATTTTCTGTACACAGTAGTGTAATATTGCATCTCCGCGCCCACACAGGAGAGAAACCTTACGCTTGCACTGTATGTGAGAAAGGATTTTCTGTACAGACGAGTTTAATAACACATCTCCGCACCCACACAGGAGAGAAACCTTTCGCTTGCACTGTATGTCAGAAAAGGTTTTCTACACCGACTGGTTTAAAATCACACTTTCGTACCCATACAGGAGAGAAACCTTTTGCCTGCACAGTATGCGAGAAGAAATGTTCTTTATCGGGTGATTTAAAAAGACATCTCCGTACCCACACAGGAGAGAAACCTTTCCATTGCACTGTATGTGAGAAAAGATTTTCTCGACAGAGTCATTTAACATCACATCTCCGCACTCACACCCAACGTGAGAAACCTTTCGCCTGCACTGTATGCGAGAAAAGGTTTTATTTACAATGTGAATTAAAAACACACATCCGTACCCACACAGGAGAGAAACCTTTTGCATGCTCTGTATGTAAGAAAAGGTTTTCTCTACCGGGTAGTTTAAAAATACATCTCCGTACCCATACAGGAGAGAAACCTTTCGCCTGTACTGTGTGTGAGATGAGATTTTCTGAACAGGGCAGTTTAAAAACGCATCTCGTCACACACTCCGGAGAGAAACCTTTTGTCTGCACTGTATGTAAGAAAAGATATTCTCGGCGGGATCACTTAAAAACACACCTGCGCGCCCATACGGGAGAGAAACCTTTCGCCTGCACTATATGTGAGAAAAGATTTTCTGTGCGGGATGATTTCAAAAAACATTTCCGAACTCATACAGGAGAAAAACCCTACTCCTGCACTGTGTGTGAGAAAAGGTTTGCTTTACAGGGTGATTTCAAAAAACATCTCCGTATCCACACAGGAGAAAAACCTTTCGCCTGCACTGCATGTGAGAAAAGGTTTAGATTGCAGGGTCAATTAAAAGGCCATCTCCGCACCCACACAGGAGAAAAACCATTTGCATGCACTGTATGTGAGAAAAGATATTCTCGGCGGGATCATTTAAAAAAACATCTCCGCACCCACACAGGAAAGAAATCTTTCGTCTGAACTGTATGTTAGGATAGGTTTTTTTTGCAGGTAGTTTGAAACGTCTCCATACGCACAGAGGTGAGAAACCTTTCGTCTGCATTGTATGTAAGAAAAGATTTTCAGGAGAAGATCGGTAATTTAAAAAGAAAAACCCTTCCATCTGTAGCGTATGAGAGTAAAGTTTATGTAAACGCAGATGAAAAAAATACTTTAGGGATATATCCAACTCTCGTATAAAACGGGACTTTTTCCTTGCAAAGAGATTTTTTGTGATATTTTAGGAGAAAATGTCCTTGAAAATCGAATTCAAATCCGGTTTGAGGTAGTTTAATTTTTTATTTTAAGTCATGCCGCCCGTAGTTATGTATTAGAATAAATTTAGTGTTTATAACTTTCTTTCGAAAAAAAATTTCAATGTGTCGACGCGATATCGATCATGACCTATGGTAATCGATGAGATACTTGACCCGATAAAGTGATTGGAGTAAAAAGAAATAAATATTAGCATTGATAATTATTTTTAGTATTATGTATTGTTCCTGAAAGAAATAACGATAGTTTCATTTTACCTGTTTACATTGCAGGAAAGAGTGTCAGGAAATGTCACTTATGCAATACATCTGGTTTTTGTTGTCTAATATGAAATTATACTTTTCAAGATTAAACTGCTTTTTCTATATCTGCTGTGTTCTGTAAATGAAGAAATAAATATGTATAATGATATATGAATAAACATTTTATGGCTTTATATCAAGACCGAGTGTATTTTCACCTTTGCCTCTTTTTTAATTTATTGGAAAGGTATTTTGTAATGTGCTGCCAAGGTAATATTTGGTGCCTGGAGTACATCTAATATTACTTTTATATTAGATATCGTCTCAGATTTTTGTGTACGAAATATGTAATTTTAAATTTGAATTTATGGGCGTGAATTGGGTAGCGTTCCCAAATCGCAATCTACTGTCCTGCCTCCTAAAAGGTTTATGCAGATTTCTAGCTAAAAGTACGTTAGCATCAAGCATAAAACCTCACATATATAAAACTTCGTTTCCACACCCTCTCACGATGCTTTTTGATGTGTTGTGTAGCTGTCAAGTAACTGACGAGCTTGCTCGTCATTTTTCAAATTAAGGCTACTGAATAAAGTTGTTAGTTGTTTATAAGGTATGGGGGATGCTGGTGGTTCAGTATTTTCTTGGTTCTTTCTTCTTGTTAATACTTCACCTTAAGTACACAATAATTTCTGATCACGGGTTCGCACATAATACGCCTTTATTATACATATTATTTACACGCATGCCTTTGAGTACAGAACAGTGCGGTGCTAATCCTTGCTACCGCGTTTCGCTTCGAATCTGCGTCGCATCTGAATGTCCGAGTGGGGTTACAAAACTATAGAGTGGCAGCGCCATCTAGCATAACAATTTCCCACACACTCCCCACCTGGACTCTTTTAAGAGTACATAATTATTACAATCAATATTTAACACTTTTCAAAATAAACAATATCTAAATTCAAGTACAATAATATTCTAATAGAAACATATTCAAATTCGAATGTTTCAATGAAATTGCATTAAACATATATATATATATTTTAATATTAAATCAAATTAAATCCACATATCAATATGAGAAAATCAAATTGCAAAGAAATAAACTCAAATTATCGCATATCATACTTAAATTGTAAAAAGTGAACTACTTCATGTAAATTGACTATTTATAAGATAAAAAAGATTAATTTTAAAATTCAACATTTTATGCAGAGAAATAATATTTAAACAATGCAAAAAAAGAAAACATATAAAAATCAGCTTTAAACACTTAAAGTTACATAATTAATCATTCAAGTAGAATCCAATTCAAAAGGATACAACAGTTGTACTGGTTTTCTGAACAATCCCTTTGAAGTTTTTACCATACATGCTCTAATAAGATTGTCTCTACCATGAATAATGTCTAGAATTATTCCCAAGTCCCATAACAGTTTGGATTTGGAAGTCCCGTCTACCAGTACAATGTCTCCGACCTGGAGATTTCGGTGTTTTTCTGCAGTTTTATAACGATGGGCAGAGTTCAAATGGAATAAATATTGTTCCTTCCATTTAGTCCACAGCTGTTTCAATAATCTTCCTTCGGATTAAATTCTCTTTAGTGGAAAGTTTATTTTCCAGTTCAGCAAAATGGAGGGGATAACTAAAGTCCTGTCTACCGAAATGGAGGAAATGAGCTGGTGTGAGGGGCTCAGATTCTCCAAATTCACTGGTTGTGTAAGTCGGAGGTCGCATATTGAGAACGGCTTCAATTTCCGTTAAAATTGTCGTTACTTCCTCAAATGAAAGGAGAGGTCGTCCCAAAATCTTCCGCAATGGGTCTTTTACACATTTTACCATTCTCTCGTAGAAGCCTCCCCACCATGGGGCACGTTCCACGATGAACTTCCATTTCACACCTTGGCTGGAAATGAAATCTTGTAGTTCGCGCTCTTTTATGATCTTATGAAAATTTTGAAGCTCGTTATCCGCAGCCTTGAAACTTTTAGCATTATCTGAGTATATTACCTTACAAGTGCCACGTCTTGACAGAAATCGCCGAAAGGCCAAAAGAAAGGATTTTGTGGTCATGTCTGTTGACAGTTCTAAATGGACAGCTCTGGTTGTGGCGCAGGTGAATAATACGATGTACGATTTTGAGGTATCGTTTTTATCTCTTCTTATGAAAATCGGTCCTGCAAAATCTAACCCGATTACACTGAATGGTGGTGATTCTGTTATTCTGTCTCTTGGGAGTTGACCTGTTAATTGGTTGGATGGTTTTGCATTATATTTCTTACAAAGTAGACATTTTCCGATGATTTTTCTGACAAATTGTCGTCCTTGCGGAATCCAAAATCGTTTTCTTATTTTTGTTAGGGTCAAAGTAACTCCGCTATGCATCATTTTTTGATGTTCTTGCATAACCAACAATTCTGTGAATCTTTCATTTCTAGGTAATAGAATTGGATTTATCACACTCGGACTAAAATTACCTTGATTGAGTCTACTTCCTATTCGTATTAAATTATTGTCATCTAAATATGGGTATAAACTGTAAATTTTTGAATTTTTCTTAACGTGCTCATTATCTTTTAAGGAATCAATTTCTTCTTTATAAACTTTCATTTGCACTTCTTTTATCATGAACTCTTCGGCTTCTTTCATTTCTTCAACTGATAAGGTTCCTTCACGTTTAGTCGAATTTCTTGAGTTAAATATGAACCTTTTTATCCATGCTACTATTCTAGTTATCTTCAGTAACGAACTAAAACGCTCCATCTCTATAAATTGTTCTTGAAAATCTGATGTACAAAAATTCTGAGAAATTATCTTTCTAGTTTCTTCCTGCTTAAATTCGTCTTCTGCTTCTTTTGCTTCTCTGGGCCAAAATTCAATATCTTTAATCAGCCATGGAGGACCAGACCACCATAACTTATCATTTTCGAGGTCCGTAAGATTGAGTCCTCTTGTAAGTCTATCAGCAGGATTATCACGACCAGGACAATGTCTCCAGTCTTTTGGGTTAGTTAGAGTTTGGATTTCAACAATCCTGTTACTCACGAAGGGTTTCCATGTACTAGAGGAGCTCTTAACCCAGTGAAGAACAATGTTCGAATCTGTCCACAAATATTGTTTTTTAACACTAAACTTAAGGATTGACAGTACACGGTTGATCAGCCTAGCGCCAATCAAGGCACCCATAAGTTCTAATCTTGGTAATGACAAACGTTTTATTGGAGCTAGTCTGCCTTTTGAAGTAACAAAGCTTGTCTTCACATCGTTATCCTTTTCGAATCTAAGAAAAATCACAGCACCAAAGGCCTTTTCGCTTGCATCACTAAAACA
The DNA here is from genome assembly GCA_907164885.2 of Dolomedes plantarius. Classification (NCBI taxonomy): domain Eukaryota; kingdom Metazoa; phylum Arthropoda; class Arachnida; order Araneae; family Dolomedidae; genus Dolomedes; species Dolomedes plantarius. The sequence continues at coordinate 152,303,364 of OU015499.1, forward strand.
GTGAATTTCTACGTTGTCATAAGTGCCCTGTAAATCTCGGAAATAGTACCTGGGTATTTCTATCTTACTAAGGTGTGGAAGTTGTGCACACCAGCTATCCCATTTGTTCTCTAGATTTTCTGGCAAATTTTGGTCCCAATCGATACCCTGTTCCCACAATGACTGGAATATAATTTTTATAATGACTGTAAACGGAGTTAGGAATCCAACTGGATCAAAAATTCTCCCAGCCGCACGAATTACGGTTCTTTTAGTTTTTTCCTGACAATTAACAAATTCCGAAAGATTGTGATTATCTAATCTGAAAATATCTTTATTGTTATCCCATATTAATCCCAAAATTTCAAATGGGGTTGCACTAAGTGATGTGTCGAGACATACATCCAAATTTGATGTTCGTAAATATTCCTTTAAAAGAGGAGAATTACTTTGCCATTTGCGTAGGGACATGTTAGCTTTTAGAAAAATGTCGAATGACTCTTTTGATAGCTTTAATGCCTCTTCCACTGTAGATGCACCTAACAACAAATCATCTACATACATTGAATTATTGATTACAGAGCAAGTTTCGGGATATTGACTTTCGAATTCTTTTACATGGTGTTTAATTACAGCTCCTAACAGAAACGGACTAGATGTCACACCAAATAATACACGCGTCATTTTCATTATTACAAATTCCAACGGAGAATCTGCATTTTGTGGAAGTTGATCAATCCACAAAAATCGGGTCAAATCTCTATCACTTTCTGCAAGGCTTATTTGTAGAAATGCCTTTTCTATATCTGCCACTACTGCGATGTTATTACTCCTGAATTGTAAAATTAAATGAAATAAATCTGAATTTAAATTTGGACCTGGAAGAAGTACGTCATTTAGAGATAACTGAGAAGGAGAATGTGCCGAAGCATCAAAAACAATGCGCAGTTTCGTAGTTTGTTTATCTTTTCGAATTACCGGGTGATGGGGTAAATAGTAGGTTAAATTGCCATTAGTTGAGTTTACATCCTGGGGTTCAACTATCTCTACTATTCCTGATGACAGATAATCTTCAATGACGGCTTTGTACTCTTTAAATAAAGTAGGGTTATTTCGAAATCTTTTAACTAAAAATTCAAATCTCTTTTTTGCAAAATCATAATTATTTGGAAGATCAATTGCACCGAATCTCATAGGTAACTTGACTTCATATCTATCATTCTCAAATTTAATATTTCTTTTAAATTTTTCTAAGGTTTGTTTATCGCATGCTTTTGTGTCTATGGGTTCATCCCTAATTCCTAATGATTCAAGTTCCCAAAACCTTTTGAGTTCAATCGATGCTTTATCCTCATCGTTATTTTCCTCCCAAATAGAAACATACATTGCTCCCACTAAATTACTCGAATTAATTTCATTAGAAAATCTTCCGTGAAGTGTCCATCCAAATTTTGTTTCGTTCAAAACAACAGTTGGTGAAAGACGTTTAATTTTTCCTGTCATAATTGACCAATAATAATCACTACCTACTAATAAGTCTATTTCATTTCCTTCTTCGTTTAATTCATCAGAAACATCTGACAAATCAATCCCCAATTTTTTAATTTCAGCGCGCAATTCAACGTTAGGCACTCCTATTATATCCGGACAAATGCTTTCTGATTCTAAAGCTTCTAGACTAAACATATAATCCGAATTCGTATCTTTCAATAACACACGTACTCGATTTTGAGAGCTCACTGGTGGGTTTGGACCGCCTGCAAAAGTGTGAATTCTGAGTGACTCATGACCTGTCACCTCCAATTCCAATTTACGTGAAACAGTTTTGTTTATGAAGCTCCGATGAGCGGCGGAATCGAGCAATAAGCGAACATTAAGGCCCTTTTCAGACGAGGCACATAGTTGATCAAACTGATTTCCGGGCGGCTGTCAAGGATTGTAGCCACCATGCAAATGTATGGAAATCGCCGAAACCTTTTCACACGGAGTGAATTCTGTGCCCAGACATTTCGACATCTGACACTTGTGCCGCTGGCGCTCTCACCCCGATGAGTAGACTCAACACAAAAGACATTACTGAAGGTACGCTCTTCACACCAGCCGCCAAGCTGCATGAGCTCAGTTCAGTATTGAAAGCGTTTCAATTGCAAGTTTGAATGTGGAACAATTCATCGAAGAAATTCGTATTACTCCCGCGATATGGGACATGAGGTGTGATGAATATAGCGATAAAATTAAAAGGGGTGAAGCTTTGAGGGAATTGGCACGCAAATTTTATTCCGACTTCAAAAAAATTTATTTTTGAATTTGTGGCTTAAAAAATAGAGCAGATTCTTCAGATTACAAATATATATAATTTATGTACTTTTTGACACTCTAACAACAATTATTAGCAACTTAAAAATGTAAACATACATTTAAATCCCATATAATGGGAAAGTATTTTTTGCGTTTTTCTCAAAATGTGATTTTTTCATGTAATGGTACACTTTCTCCAAAATCTGTTGCAAGTACATCTCTGTAATTTTAAACGTCAATAGAATAAGTGCTCTTGTATCAATATAACCTATATTTTTATTTTTAAACCTTAAGATATTTTTGTAAATGGTGAAAATGTATGACAAAAATATGTAGATTTCTGATAAGTGAAATTTATAATTTTTTTTAAAAAATTTAAAATAGTCTAACAAAGATTTAAATGGGTTAACTATATAAAATAAACTGTGTTTGATCATCACACAAGATTTCAAGGTAAGATTTTCACTAAATTTTTGAAAAAGTGTTACAAAGTGAATACCTCAAAAATTTCAGGGGGAAAAGTATGTTTGTTTATATTGTTATTTTAAATTTACCTTTCAATCCAAAAAGAATTTTTTTTATCTTAAAATATTCATAAAGGTCTTACTAAATTAACATAAAAAATCATAATGATACATGCATATTTGTATAAGATATGGGCTTTAAAGAATAGCCCAAATTTCCAACTTCTTAGTTGTCGCAGACGTCCCAGTCCCCTTGCAAATATCGATATAAATAAATACAAATGCCTGCTCAATAAAGTAGTCGGTACCATTCAAATTTAAAAGTTCATTTGTTATTTTGTTAATGGTGGTTAAAAACTCCAAAATTAAAAAAACATTTTTAACTTTTTTAGAATTTTTTTAAAAATTTATTTAGAAGCCGCATTATCATTAAAAAAATGAACAGAAATATTTATTTGGTCATTTCAACGAAATATATTCTTTATCATTGGTTGTTTATTTGATGTTTCTATGGTGACATACGTCACTCTCTTTACATTACTTGTCAAACAGCATTACATCGATTAGTACAGGTTATGACTGTTACACTTAAAAATATATGTGGGAGCACCAAATTGCGCGAATTTACCCATTATTTATTAAATTTATCTAGATTCGGAAATGTGAACGTTGCCTACAATTTGAATAGTTTTCATATGAGGAAGGTTTTTGCATTAACCCTTTCAGGTGTGCAATTTAACTATTATAATTTTTTTTTTAAAGTAAGAATGAGGTATAGTGGTCCTACAAATAAAAGAAATGCGATTTAAAAAATTTGCAGAGCAAATATAAAAATAATACATTTTGTATTTTTCTAAGTAAAAACCTGAGTGCCATGTTATGATGCTTTCTTAAATCTATATTCCCCTACATCATTATAAATCAAAGACCAATATTGTGTTATAAAATTGGTGTAAAAGAAAGGTATTGGTAGAAGAAAAGTATAATATTTAAGTTAAAGTTTTTGAAATTTAAAAATGTAAGGAGGGAAATCACCTTAAAACCTTAAAAAAACTCAATTTTTTATTATGATTTAATTATGAAGAATGGAATAAAAGGAATCTTATGAAAAAAATGAAGTCGATATTACAACCGATTTTATGGCCAAATGTATAAAGCTAATAGTAAAGTAATTTATAGAAAATTTAAACTTTAAATGGTTTTTTCTAAAAACTGTTATTTTGAAACTTGTGCGCACTATTTCTTCAAAACTAATCGTCCCAAATTGCTAAAATTTTGTATACATGTATATCTTCTATGTTTATACAAATTCTATCTAGATTTAGTTAAGTACATATCACTAATTTTTTACAGCAATTTTTTTTCCTTTGATATTTTTTGTAGATTACAATACATTTGCCTGAAAAATATTTTTATGGGGAAAATTGTAATTATTTTAGGTGTAGATTAAAGTATGGCCTATGGATAGAATATATACACATAATTTAATGTAGTAAACTGTCTTCCACATCATTTTTGAGTCGCGTTTTCGCCTGTTACGCAGGCGAAAACGCGACTGAACGAAGCTGCTGACGAAGCGTTGCCACAACCCCAGAAGAGAAGGTTTCGCCTTGAATTGAGCGCCGCGCCTCGTGTGAAAAGAACCTCACACGGCAGTCAACTACATGAAAATAAACAATGCAAGTCAGTTGGATCAAGAAATGTGCCTCGTCTGAAAGAGGCCTAACAATTTCGTTTCTGCCGACAAGCTTACAACGTATCGTTTGAAAGTAAACATAAGAGTCGCCGGTTTCGCACTTGTTTTTATTATGTGGTTGATGAATCAGAGACGAAACTATCACTTGTTTCTCGCTCGTGGAAGGTTTAACTGGATGTTTTGTCTGCATATTTTTCTCGCATAAGGATTTTTGGTGCCTCTTTGACAGGCAATTAGTACATTGAATATGGGTCGAACGGCACTGGTTTGCACGATGGAATTGTTTATAGCATTTGAAACATTTCGCTTGCTTACGTAAGGAATCCTTCCTCTGCTCTAAATTTAAGTTACAATTTTCAGATTCATGTTTTTCGCTACAAAATGCACAATGATTTACTGTTACAGTATTTAAAGTAAATGCAGATGGGGTCTTATTTTTTACCTGATAAGAATATTTCGTCGGAAAGTTTTGTTTAGTTCTATTTTCAAAAGGCTTTGTGCTTTCGAAGTTACAAGTTGTTACATTTAGAGATTTTTCGCGCGCTTCTGTTTCTTTTTTAAGGTAATTTAGTAAGTCGGTTACATTCGTTTCTTTTTTATCACTTTGCTCCCTATGGAATTGCAAGACAAGATCATTTGGAAAACATTTGTACAATATAGGCAACAATAAACAATTGTACGAGTCAGACTTAATTTCTAGGGATTCAAGACTTCGTATTTGTACAGATATTTCATCGTATAATTTTCTTAATGCAGTTACATCGTTTGATCTACGCACAGGCTCTAAATTTAGAAGACGGTTGGTATGTGACGCAATTAATACGTCTCTTTTCCCATAACGGTTAGTTAAAATATCGACCGCCGTTTTATAGTTTTCAGCAGTTAAGGGCAGACCACTTATGGCGGTAGCCGCTGAATCGCTAAGCAAAGTTTTAAGATAGTTAAATTTTTCTATATCCTGAAGTGTTTCGTTTTCGTGAATTGCCACTTTATATTGAGGCCAAAACTCTTGAAATTTACATATGTCACCTGTAAAATTATTTAGGGATATACGAGGTAATTTCGTATTAGTTTTCAATTTTCTATCGCCTATTGTTTCTGTACTAGATCGATTTAGATCTGTATTACATTGATTTGAAATCGAATCTTTATTTAATTTACTCAAGTACCTATTTGCACGCGATCTATAGAGCACAATTGACTGATTATATTCAACCGAATATTCTATTTCCGATTGTAAATCTTTAGTTTCAGTTTGGTTTTCAATGATCTCATCCAAACCAGTTAATGCAGTTTTGTGTTCTAAAAGAACATCGAGGGAATCTTGAACAACTTCTGGGTTTGAATCTTGTTTATTTATTTCATCATCAATTTTCTTAATTAATTTAGTAATTAAACTTCTAATTGTTCCCCTTTTGTTTTGTTACGTTTTAGCGAATCTTCTGTACTCATCTTTATTCTTCTACAAATTTCAGAAAACAGAAATAAATTCACTTACCCGATGATCTTCAATCAAAATTTTTACCTCTAATGGGTATCTAATCATCTAATCTGTGTATCCAAAAGAAAGGTGATATTAACAAATTCCCGGCCGATTCACCAAATTATATGGGGGATGCTGGTGGTTCAGTATTTTCTTGGTTCTTTCTTCTTGTTAATACTTCACCTTAAGTACACAATAATTTCTGATCACGGGTTCGCACATAATACGCCTTTATTATACATATTATTTACACGCATGCCTTTGAGTACAGAACAGTGCGGTGCTAATCCTTGCTACCGCGTTTCGCTTCGAATCTGCGTCGCATCTGAATGTCCGAATGGGGTTACAAAACTATAGAGTGGCAGCGCCATCTAGCATAACAATTTCCCACACAACAATTTCCCACATAAGGTACGTGTTGTTTTAATTGTGTCAGCTAGTGTGCCGTTCTACAAACAAGACACCTGCTCCACTACAGTGTTCGACTCGGTGCGTACAGTTCTTTACAGACTCAATTCTTGAAAAATGCTTAAAGTTTATAAATTACACCGTCTCGTCTATTGAATGAAGGACTCTGTACTGAGTCTTGGAAGATGTGAATAAAATTTAATTTTTTTCTCTTAGACTACAAATTTAGGTGGGGGAGAATGTGAGAGTTTGGATTCACGATATCTGATTGCTTCACCTCTCCGGAATGATCTGTAAAAGGCCACGGTGCGATTCTTCTCAGAGGTTGTTATAACTACTCATAGTAGAAAGAGTGAAATTATTGAGGACACAATGTGTCCAAATTCCTCACCCTCCACATGACCATATTGTTATGTGTCCGCAGATTTGGCTTTTATTGAGACAAAATTCCTTTAGCGATGCCTTGACAGGGGTCATTGATTTAAAACATCTCCGTACCCACACAGTTGAGAAACCTTTCGATTGCACAGTATGTGAGAAAAGATTTTCTCGACAGAGTCATTTAACATCCCATCCCCGCACTCACACCCAACGAGAGAAACCTTTCGCCTGCACTGTATATGAGAAAAGGTTTTATTTACAATGTGATTTAAAAACACATATCCGTACCCACACAGGAGAAAAACCTTAATCCTATGAAAACGAAGAAGGTGACAGCAATCGCGGATATTTTCAGTGCCCCGATTAACCTACTACGACGTTAATTTGAAGTGTTGGTTAAAAGATTACCCTGGATTCTTAGTTCAAGCGAGAACATCGCCAGTGGAGCCAGTGAAAATACACTGCTGGCCACTGTAAATGTAACACCCTGAAGGAAACATGCAAATAACATGAAATTTACAACATGCATTAGCGGAGGTGAGATATGCAAATGATTAGAATTTCAGGGCAGACGCACATCACGCGCGCCTGTGGCGCCACTTCAAAGCGCTATTTAAGGCTTGGAGATTTCGACGATTTCAAGTTCGGCAATTGTGTATTTCTTGTGGTTTTTTCAAACAAACGATCAATTATGCCTCGTCGAAAACAGCGATCATCTTTTGATCAAGTATCCGAGTTCGACAGAGGAAGGATAGTGGCCTACCGAGATTGTGGATTATCTTTCAGGGAAATCGGTAGTCGTGTTGGACGAAACCAAATAACTGTAATGCGGATATGTGATCGTTGGATGCAGGAGGGTACGACGGACCGGCGTGTTCGATCGCATCCACCTCAGCACACCACTTCACGTGATGACAGGCAAATTGTGCACATGGCAGTGACGGATCGCTCAGTCACATCACGAACCATAGCACAGCACATGCAGCTTGTAACGCATCATCCAGTGTCTGCGCGTACCATTCGACGCCGTTTACAGCAGAGTGGTCTGTCCGCAAGACGTCCATTGCTTTGTCTACCCTTGACGCAGAACCACAGACGTCTCCGCCGCCAATGGTGCGATGACAGAAGGATGTGGACGGCAGAATGGAATGAAATTGTCTTTACTGACGAGTCACGCTTCTGTCTGCAACACCACGATGGTCGCATTCGAGTCTGGAGACACCGTGAAGAGAGGATGCTGAACAGTTGCGTTATGCACCGCCACACTGGTCCTGCACCGGGTATTATGGTATGGGGCGGTATTGGATATCACTCTCGCACACCTCTAGTACGCATTGCCGGTACTTTAAACAGCCAGCGCTACATCTCCGAGGTGTTGGAGCCAGTTGTCCTTCCTTATCTTCAGGGCTTGCCCACAGCCATATTTCAACAGGAGAATGCGCGACCACACGTGGCACGCATTGTCCAACGGTTCTTCGTCAATCGCCAGATTGAATTGCTTCCCTGGCCGCCTCGCTCTCCGGATCTTTCGCCGATAGAAAACATGTGGTCCATGGTTGCTCTTTGATTGACCCAGATTCCATCCCCAGCTGCCACAGCAGATCAACTTTGGCAATGTGTGGAATCTGCTTGGTCTGCTGCACCCCAAGAACTCATCCAAAGTCTCTTTGAATCAATGCCGAGGCGTGTGGCAGCGGTGATCTCCAACAATGGCGGCTACTCTGGCTACTGATTTTGGCAGGAACCACACTTCACAGAAGTCTATAAATTTAATCATTTGATACTTGGTCAACATGTTATCTACAAAATAAATTTTGTTGTGATATCTCTTGTCTTTCTTGGTGTTGCAATTTGGGTGGCCAGGAGTGTATGAACAACTTCTTAGACAATGGCAGTACAAACAATACACTTTGCTATGAGCACATGAAAAACCCTGTTCCAATCTCCATACAAATCCGTTCCCGCATCAAACATGCTGACCGAGTATACAATTCTTAAATACATTAGTGCTAGGTGGCCCGTGAGAAAATTTCGCATGCGAATGAAATACGATTAATTTAATACGAGGTTGGCGTTTTGTAGTAGGATGAAAGAAGTATCGGTTCATTTGTAGCCATTGTTTGTTTGTCAAATAACAATGGACGGTAAGGATAATACAAAACCGATTACAAAATACCTTTGGACACACTATTGGAGGTGAAGCATAGCACAAAACATGGGAACATGAGGTATGGACACGTCAAAACATTTGTAGACAGTATTAAAAGTTAAGTATGACACAAACTGGTCATACTTAAAAATGTGATTTAAAAAACATGTACAAGAGGTTTTGTTGACATTACAAAACCTCTTTGTACGCAATATTTGACCGCGTCGTATCGACGCATCCAGGGAAAGAACTCTAGGGCAAAAAGTCCATTTTTAACTTTGATCTTTAAACAAACAATACAATGTGTCATTCTAAATTGGCAATTCGTCGGAAGCGGAGAACTTAATCTTTAAAATGGTACCTCATTTATTGATTTTGGTTAAGTATGAAGGGAGAGAAAGGGATCGCCACCAAAAATCACCTTCTAGCAAAAATATATATGATGATGATGGTATTTTTTTTAAATTTAAAGGCGTTCGAAAGATGAAAGTAAAAGTAAATAAATAAGCGAGTACCTGCTTGCCATCTACCAATAAAGCGAATCTTTACATGTCTCGCCCACATTTTCCCCATAGAGTTTACATAAGAAATTTTCCGATCCGCCACGCCCCAACCCTTTCTCCAATCTCATTTTTTTCTTCGACTTTCCTATTTTAAAGGTCTCACCTACATGGTAAGACCTTTACCTCTAAGGCCCACCTTACTATATGCTGCTCCGGTTTGGGGCTCAGCTGCGGACACTTATATTCAAAGACTGCAGACTATACAAAATGAAACTCTCCGTGGAATTAGGAAAGCCCCTTGGTACCTCCGTAATGAAGTAATACATAGAGATATGGCAATAGAACCCATCCGGCACCACATCAAAGAACTCGCAATGAAATTCTACGAAAATATACATTCAGTAAAAAAGGAAGACTTAGCTAACCTCCCGGATTATGTCCCTAGGGAATTTCCCAGGAGTCCTAAAGCCACACTGATAATAAACCTTGGGATTGTTCCCACTCACAATAGCTAATCTCCCCTCCCTCTTCTAAATCCAAACTCTTAGGCCGTCTGCACACGGGGCAACTCAAAAGAAACTGATAACTGACTCGAATCGCAAACCAGTCCGTGTTGAGTCGTAACCTATGTAATTGAATGGAGCCACGCACACGGCGCAACTGGTTACAAACCCGGTCGACGGGATAGATAAATGATTAGAATTTAATAGATAGATAAATGATTTTTTTCGGTAAAAAAGATGGGGGTCCATATTACCCTCCACTTTCGGTCACCTGCAAGTTTTGACTTTTTTCACTTATGTGATTGTATACATCTTAAAATTTGATTTAATGGCAAATCCACTTAACGATGTTTAGATGATGAGTTATCGAAGAGGTTAGAACCCCAAAATATGAAAATCGGTCTTTAGTATGACCACAGTGAGCCAAAAACAAAAAGGGGTCCATAATCCCCCCTTCTCCTCTATTCTTTAGGCACTGATACCACTTGCATGCAAACCAAACTTTGGAACTTCCCATTATTATTTGTAGTTAAGTAATTGCTTTCCCATCGTTCATTGTAAGCTCTGTTTTCATTTTTAATCTTACGTTTCTTTGAAATTCCACCCATACTTATAAAATTAATAATTAGAGAACATACGCACAGTAACGTTTTTAAAGAAAACTATATCTCGTAACACGTGCCTTCTTGGTCACAAAAGAAATACACACCTATCTTTTCCTTTCAGGAGAAGAGACTTGAGAAAACCCCTCACAGGACGAGTTTGTTTTACACTGATAGAAAGACGAAATAAACCAATCATATGCCTCCAAACGATTAGCAATGAAATTTTTAACGCCTATGATTGGTTTATTTTCGTCTCAACGTCATCTTTTCCTTTACGCAACGCCACGGACTCCTATGTGAACAGGCCCTTGAAGGTTGGAATACAATGATATGGGGTAGGTATCCCGGGGCTGCTTTAGTTCATCTTAGTAACCTCGAGAAAACCCGCACCCCCTAAAGCCGGGGAAATGGACAGTCCATGCAGAAATGGACGATGATCACATAGCAGGGTCAAGTCTCTTCTCCTGGGGGGAGCAATTGAGTTAGCAGGAGTGAAAGAAAACTCGTTATGGCCCTGGGTTAAAAATAAGTCAGTGGACGAGTTCTAGGACGTGTAACAACGGGGAAAGGGAGGAGTGGGGGTATGAAATAGAACATCTGTGGACAGCCTACTTTTCATGGAATTCGAGGAAAATAATTTTTTTTTTGTAAATGAACAGCATTTGAAAACAATATGGATTTTTACAAAAACATTTTTCGTTAACTAAGAATATCAAAATTGATGCTGAAAATTATTTTCCTAGAAGTCTTCGCAGGCAGCAAAAAAAAAAAAAAAACACTGCTGGCCGCCAGTTGGACACCCATATTCTATACCTTGTTGATATAATGTCATATTCTACAAATATTCAATAAGCTTACCTTGTAAGGGCAATAATACTTCAATAGCTGTGTCGCTTTTGGACTCTATGGCCAACTTCTCCAACGTGGCTCTTTTGTCATAAAAACGTGCAGTGTTTATTTCTCTGAAAATGGGAATTGCGTAGGAAAATAATCTGAGCGGTGCTTGTCTAAACTAAGTTTTCAATGTAAAGAATAGCTACAACAACAACATCAGATCCTTTTTGGAACCTGAATATGCATCTATAAGCAACACAACTCACTACTATTATGATATTTTAAGGAGGACTCGTGGTTTTTGGTTTTATGGAGATTGTCTAGCCTTGCTAGACAATCTGGGATTAGTAAAAAAAAAAAAAATGATATTTTAAATGAATAAGCAATTTCATAAGGATAAGATAATGGTGAACTACAGGTTCACAAACATGTGCACGATGCAAAATTCCAAATATTTTCCCAGCCAGACGATGGTGCTTAAGCGTGACGTCTATTCACGCCGATTCCAACGCAACGCTTATTTGTGAGTGATTAATCCTTATTTATAATCATCAGTGGCAACGGTATCGCATAACCGCGTTGTTTTTGTTTATGCTGCTTATTCATGAAGCTAGAGAGCTTATAGTTTCATGTGCTTATTGCATTGAATTATCATGAATTGAATTCTCCATACACTTCGTAATCAAATGTGAGGTAAAAAGATGGTTCCCTTGGAGAGAAACTTTCGAACTTTTTAAAAAGAGATCGCAGACTTATCTTGATACTAGAATAATAAACAGCTGTTAAAGTAAGTTTTATTTACTGGTATTTTTTGTGTATTGTATGACAGAACTGTTTTGTTAAGATGTTGAAAAGGAACAGATGTAGTATACGCAACGGGCCATCGCCAATTTGGCGCCAAAATCCCGTTCGGAGAGCTGTTAGGCTTAAACTGCGAAATTTAAACAATAAATTGGAAAACAAACTTACTGCTGGCTTTATGAAACTCGTAGGTGCACACGGGATCTTCGCTTCGCTCAGATACCCTTGCTTCACTCCGCTACGCTCCGTTGGGACGAGTCTAGGAAATGGGGCCAGGTCGGCCATCTTGGATTTTTTTGCGCCAATGTTTACGATTTTACTGTGTTTGGCAAAAGTGGAAAATTTTTCTCGCCAACGTGTTTATGTGGCAAACTTTTACAAAGTTAGCTTTTGTTTACGTTTCGGTAATCGCTTGTTAGCTGGTTATTTCTTCAGTTTTTATATTATTTTCACGATTTTTACGAGTGTATTATTTTATGTATAAACTTAATACATTTTTTAATTCTTAAATATCAATCGAAACGCACAAATAAGAGTGTGAAATTCACTTTTACAAAGTTATTTACTTTTGTTTACGTTTCGGTCATCGCTTTGCTGGTTATTTCTTCATTTTTTATATTATTTTCACGATTTTTACGAGTGTATTATTTTATGTATAAATATAATATATTTTTTAAAGCCTAAATATCAATCGAAACGCACAAATAAGAGTGTGAAATTCACTTTTTACAAAGTTATTTACTTTTGTTTACGTTTCGGTCATCGCTTTGCTGGTTATTTCTTCATTTTTTATATTATTTTCACGATTTTTACGAGTGTATCATTGTTATTTCTAATGATTTATGTGATAACTCAAAATGCTGAACAATTAAGTTGTAACAGAATTATTCATATTGATTGTCTAAGAAATATATTTTCTCTTAGTAGATTAGTAGATTTACTACATTAGTTTTTAGTAGATTTGTATTTTTGTTTGTTTTCACACTTTACTCTGTGCTGTCAAAAATGCGATAACATGTGTGTGCTACTTAAAATGTGCTTAGTGTTGTGACTGTGAAAATCAAATATTAAAACTTGAACTTGGAAACCAGTTAGGGTTTTCATACAGTTTGAAATTGACATGTAGTTACTGTGAAGAAAACAAAACAATGATGAATTCCTCTTTGAAGACTGGAATTGCCAGTCATGATGTGAATTTGAGAATTACCCGAGCCTTTTCACATGCTGGGAAAGGTTATACAGGCATTGAAAAATTTTTGTATGGTGATAAATATTCAACCCTTTTCATCAACAGCATATGGTAAGTGTGCAAGACATTTAGATGGTGCATATGCTTTGGCATCTGAAAATATATTTACTGAAATCTATAGTGAGATTAAACAGGCATATCAAAGTGGTGCTTCTAGTTCTGCTGAAATTTTAGATATAACATAATTTTAATAGAACATGGTTAACATCAGGCCATACATCACTCATAGGTATAGGATGTGTTATCTACATCCTCACAGGATATGTTATTGACTTTTTAAGTTATGAGTAAGTTCTTGTGTAAAAGACTGGCGTGCACAAGGTATTACTCTAGGTGGTAAAGTGCATGGTAGCTTGAAAAAAGCTACAGTAAATGTTGTGTAGATAAATTATATTAAATAATTACGATAATAGTAAACACTGAATTTAGTAATATAATTTTAAATAATTAATTTGGTCCATGTCCTGGCCCTTAACCTCATCTCTTTAGTTTCTAAAATGTCTGCAGATGGTAATTTTAATTTCTTTTTTTTTAATATTTAAGCTTTAGGTTTTTTTTTTTCTTTTGTTTTACCAACCGCACCTTTGAGTTTTATATTTTTCTTCTTGCACTATGAAATTGTTAATTGATGTAATCGGCAGAGGTAATAGAGTCCTCTTGAAATTGATAATTGATTTGATTGGCACGTTATTTTATAGCATAGTTTCAAAATAATATCCTAAAGACCTTGTATTTGTTGATCATATTATGTGTTAATAAATCATGTTATTTTTATTGTAAAGTTTCGTCATGTCATTCTATTGCCGTGTAGTTTTTTCTTTTAGTTTCCTTTATAGGTGATTTTTATTTCAGGTTTTCTTTTATCAATAAGGAAAATCAAGTTTAATTTTAAATATTTTAATTCACAATTCATAACCTTCACTGAGGTGCATCCAGCAATCGAACTTAGTGCTAATTTTATTGATTCTTTGGGTTATTGCATTTCATTTTAGACACAATGCTCTTAATATACTTAATTGTTCTAACCATTGATTTTAATACTAATGATAGGATTTAAATGTGGTAACGATTTAGTATAATCAAGTCTTGCTCTGTTAATTTTAATTATCCCAATTTAATAATCGTTGCATTTAATACATTTCGTTATGCATTATGCCCAATTTAAGTCAAGAAATTAGACTGAAAAAAGTCAAAAAGATATCAAGAAAATCATCTGTTATTGCTTGGCTCATCAGCCGTGGGTAAAGCAAACAGACATAATCAAACACAAGTGGTTTCGCCAAGGTGTCATATTCAAAATAAACTTTTATAATTAATATGCCTGAATCAGATGACAAAAAAACTATAAGAAATTGTTATGACACGACGGTCATAGGTAGGTGCTACAAAATAACCGCTTATAAAAGTAATATGAGCACCACCCCACGGTGGTGCTCATATTTCTTTTATAAGCGGTATCTTTCCGTGGGGTGATGCTCATATTTCTTTTATAAGCATATATATGCATATATATATGAGTATATATATATATATATACGTATATATATATATATATACTCATATATATATATATGCATATATATATATATACTAGCTTAAAACCCGCACTTCGCTACGGAGTACATACAAATTAAATACAATGGTCAAGGTATGCAATTAATGCCAATATATATATATATATATATAATAAATGCGATGATCAATATGTACAATTGATGTAGAAAAAAATATATATATTTATAAAAAAATCGTAAGGGATATTTTTATAGACAAAATAATGTCCAATCGTCTGCCGCATTAGCAAGAAAAAAAAA
Organism: Dolomedes plantarius; assembly: GCA_907164885.2. Classification (NCBI taxonomy): domain Eukaryota; kingdom Metazoa; phylum Arthropoda; class Arachnida; order Araneae; family Dolomedidae; genus Dolomedes; species Dolomedes plantarius. Next base: position 152,318,531 of record OU015499.1, read on the forward strand.
TGTTTTTGTCTATTTAGTTGTTATGCACGTGATGATAAATTTATTTAAAGTACCATAAAAAGAAATCACGTGATCGGCATTGAATAAATTAAATACTAAAAATGAATCTTTAAAAATTCACCAAAAATCAGAAAATTGAAGTAAAGATTCGAGAAAAAGTTCATTTTAAAAGAATTTTTACGCTCTTTCTCGTTATATAAATTTTATAACCCTTAAATTATTATTTTAAATGCAAACTTAAAAAAAGTTACTAAAACAGCTTAAAAATTTAACTAAAAAAAATCTAAGAAGAATTTTTCAAAAATCTCTCTTAGTGCACCCCTACACCATAAGAAGAATCGCCATGCAAAATTTCAGCCCTTTTGGTCCAGCGGTTTGGTCTGTGCGTTGTATGTCAGTCAGTCAGTCACGGAACTGTTTTATATATATAGATATAAATGCATATATATAAGCATATATATATATGCGTATATGTGCATATATATATATGCATATATTATATATGCATATATATATATGTATATATATGCATATATATATACATACATATATATATATATATGTATATGTGCATATATATATGCATATATATATATATATATACATATATATACATACATATATATATATATATATATATATATATATATGCGTATATGTGCATATATATGTATGTATGCATATATTATATATATATATATATATACATACATACATACATATATATATATGCATATATATATATATATATATATATATATATATATATATATATACATATATATATATATATATATATATATATATATATATATATATATACATACATATATATATATATATATGCATATATATATATATATAGTATATATATATATAGTGTATATATATATACATATATATATATACATATATATAATACATATATATATATGCATATATATAATATATACATATATACACTCAAGAGCCAAAACATTATGACCACCCCTACATTTTGCAATGAATTCGCCTGGATGACGTGGAGGCACGTGATCAGGTGGAAGTGATATTTAACTGCTGCTGGAGAGTCTGAAGAATTATTCTTTCACTTACTTCTGTGTGTGATGGGAAAGGCTGCGGATCTAAGCGACTTTGATAGAGGGCAGATTGTAATGGCTCGAAGGCTCGGAACAAGTATTTCCGAAACTGCACGACTCGTGGGTTGTTCGCGACCTACAGTTGTTAGTACTTATGCAAAGTGGATGAATGACGGTGAAAACAGCAGTAGACGACATGGTGTTGGACGTCCACACACTATCAAAGAAAAAGGTCGTCGGAGACTGTCTCGCATGGTGAAGCAAAACCGGAGCCAGACAGTGGCTCAGCTGACAGCCCAATACAATGCAGGGCCAAGTAGAATAGTATCGCAGCACACTGTTCAGCGGACACTGTTGGATATGGGACTACGTAGCAAACGTCCCACTCGTGTGCCTTTGCTGACCAAGCGTCATCGCCAACTGCGAACATCGCGACTGGTCCATGGATCAGTGGGAGAGAGTTGCCTGGTCAGATGAATCACGGTTTGTCATTCATCACGCCGATGGCCGTGTCAGGATACGCCGTCTTCCAGGCGAACTGTTGCTCCCTCAATGTACAGTAGGTCATACACATGCCGGTGGTGGCGGTATTATGCTTTGGGGGACGTTCTCTTGGGCGTCTCTGGGACCCGTGGTTGTGGTAGAGCAGACCATGAATGCTACAGGGTATCTGAACATCATTGCGGACCAGTTACACCCTTACATGGCCTCTGTTTTTCCAGCTGGAAATGGAATGTTCCAACAGGACAACGCCCCGTGTCACAAGGCTAAAATTGTGTTGGAGTGGTTCCAGGAACATGATGCTGAATTCCAGTTAATGTCCTGGCCACCTAACTCACCGGATCTCAATCCGATAGAACACATTTGGGATGTCATGGGACGGCAGCTCAGAGTTCAAAGACCACCAATTCGCAATATCTCGGATTTGCGTGACCGTTGCTTAAACATCTGGTACAATCTGTCTCCGGCCATCTACCAAGGACTTGTGGCATCCATACCAAGCCGGTTTGAAGCTGTGTTGCGCGCCAAAGGTGGGCCAACTCGTTATTGACAGGTGGTCATAATGTTTTGGCTCTTGAGTGTATATATACAGTGCTGGCCACTGTAAATGCAACACTCTGAAGGAAACATGCAAATAATATGAAATTTACAACATGCATTAGCGGAGGTGAGATATGCAAAGGATTAGAATTTGAGCGCAGACGCAGATCATGCGCGCCTGTAGCGCCACTTCAAAGCGCTATTTAAGGCTTGGAGATTTCGACGATTTCAAGTTCGGCAATTGTGTTTTTCTTGTGGTTTTTTCAAAAAAAAAACGATCAATTATACCTCGTCGAAAACAGCGTACATCTTTTGATCAAGTATCCGAGTTCGACAGAGGAAGGATAGTGGCCTACCGAGATTGTGGATTATCTTTTAGGGAAATTGGTAGTCGTGTTGGACGAAACCAAACAACTGTAATGCGGATATGTGATCGTTGGATGCAGGAAGGTACGACGTACCGGCGTGTTCGATCGCATCCACCTCAGCGCACCACTTCACATGATGACAGGCAAATTGTGCGCATGGCAGTGACGGATCGCTCAGTCACATCACGAACCATAGCACAGCACATGCAGTCTGTAACGCATCATCCAGTGTCTGCGCGTACCATTCGACGCCGTTTACAACAGAGTGGTTTGTCGGCAAGACGTCCATTGCTTTGTCTACAATTGACGAAGAACCACAGACGTCTCCGCCGCCAATGGTGCGAAGACAGAAGGATGTGGACGGCAGAATGGAATGAAATTGTCTTTACTGACGAGTCACGCTTCTGTCTGCAACACCACGATGGTCGCATTCGAGTCTGGAGACACCGTGAAGAGAGGATGCTGAACAGCTGCGTTATGCACCGCCACACTGGTCCTGCACCGGGTATTATGGTATGGGGTGGTATTGGATATCACTCTCGCACACCTCTAGTACGCATTGCCGGTACTTTAAACAGCCAGCGCTACATCTCCGAGGTGTTGGAGACAGTTGTCCTTCCTTACCTTCGGGGCTTGCCCACAGCCATATTTCCACAGGATAATGCACGACCACACGTGGCACCCATAGTCCAACGGTTCTTCGTCAATCGCCAGATTGAATTGCTTCCCTGGCCGCCTCGCTCTCCGGATCTTTCGCCGATAGAAAACATGTGGTCCATGGTTGCTCAACGATTTACCCAGATTCCATGCCCAGCTGCCACTGCAGATCAACTTTGGCAACGTGTGGAAGATGCTTGGTCTGCTGTACCCGAAGAACTCATCCAAAGTCTCTTTGAATCAATGCCGAGGCGTGTGGCAGCGGTGATCTCCAACAATGGCGGGTACTCTGGCTACTGATTTTGGCAGGAACCACAATTCACAGAAGTCTATAAATTTAATCATTTGATACTTGGTCAACATGTTATCTACAAAATAAATTTTGTTGTGATATCTCTTGTCTTTCTTGGTGATGCAATTTGGGTGGCCAGCAGTGTATATATACATACATATATATATACATATATACATCATACATATATATATATAGTATATATATATATATATATATATATTTATATATGTTTCTCAGACAATCAATATCAATAATTCTGTTACGACTTCATTCTTCAGCAATCTTAGTCATCACAAACGATTTTTTTCAAAGTTTAAATAATTAAATATAAAGAAAAATAAAAGTTGAACCGAAATTATATTTCTTTTACCTTAAATATATTATAAATTTGCTAGATCTCATTAACTGTAACCGGTAGTTTTATCGACGCAATTTCATTGGCCAGAGAGGTCTCTAGCGGGGTTTACTAGTATGCAATAATTATCGCCCAACAAAACGCGCCAAATCGTCGGAAAATCCAAGATGGCCGACCTGGCCCCAACTCCTAGACTGTCCCCGCTCCGGGACACATCCGTCCAAAAACATTACAGAAAATCCCCAGCCGCTGGCTTCGCTACATACCGCTGGCTGTTGTACAGTAAAAAAAAAGCTTATCGCAAAAAAATTAAAAAGAATACCATCCGATCTTAAAATCCTCCCTGCCAGAATATAAAAACTGCCAAACAACCATCAGATTTGGCGAAAAATCGCCCCTTGGCGTTCGTTGCGTATACTACATCTGTACCGTAAACTGTTAAATGGGAGCACGTTCAGTCATGGTATATATATTTCAGTAAATCAATAGATTATTAGGTAAATAGTACTTTCAGGACGATGTTCGCGTGCTATTAAAATATACGCGCTACGATTTCAAGAATTTGCTAAACGTTACCAGTCTGATGTCTCCGACAATTTGACATACAATTTTTATCCCAGATTTATAAATATATCATCATAAAATGGAGACTTAACGTATTTGGCAAATTTGAAGGTTATGAGTTACAAATGTTTTTGAACAGTTGCTAATTGCGGTAAAAATAAAATATTCGGGGAACAGTCCAATATCTTGTGACGTTCGGCGAAAAATTGTCAAACTCAGCCAACTGGAGTTCTCCTGATGAGAAATTTGGGTAAATACTATTTCCTACTTTAAAACTCTTAGCCTGACAATCAACACTTTGTATGGAAATTCAACAATAAGTAGCTGATACTCAAAATTAGAATATTTCAGTTAAGAAAATATTGAATACAACATTAATCTAAAATAAATAATTAAAATAACCTAAATATTTGTAAAGTGTCCAAAAATGTGTTAATCTGTTTCAAAAAGTGTGTCAAAATTTGAATGTTTTGAAAATTCGTCGTAGGATATCTTGAGGAAACTGTTGTAGAGGGCCATTGTTTTGTTTAGAACTGATTATAGTCTCCATATAGCCAATGTTATGGATAAAACCTCATTTTAATGGCCACTTCTGAAAACAGCCTTTTTTTTCTTTTTTTTTTTTTTTTAATAACTATTACTGGCCACCATACAGAAGTTTCACTATATTAATTGTGTCAGGTATATAATTTTTTATAATATGCTTGTTTAAAGTTTTAAATCAATGTATTTCATAGAAGATGATTTAAAAATAATACTTGATAGTTATAATTGGAATTCTTGTTAAAAGCAAACATAATTTATTTAACACTTAAACTGTAATTGTAAATGTATCCTTTCTTTTACTGTATATAATTACTAGCATGTTACATAAAAAACTGTTTATTTTTCTCATTTTTGTGTGGCCATCCGTGGAAATGGCCAATTTTTTGTGGAACCATTACTTGCCACCATAAGAAAGTTTAACTGTATTCATCCTTTTATATACATGAATTATTATAAGGGACATTCTCAGATAAAGGAAAATTTTAGCTATAAAAAGAAAAGAAAAATTTGTATTTTTATCCTCTTTTTGTGCTAATGGAATGTTTGCATGTCTGGCATTGTGAGAAAAATATCAGCAGAAATCATTTGCCTGATTTATGGCTTTAATTTATTAATTTGTTTTCTATTGTGACATGGTAATGACAGGTATGAACATGGTAATGACAATCCAAAGCATGGTATTGACATGTAAAATAATCATACTTATTATATTTTATTTTAAGTAATTTATTACCTTTTATGATACATTAGAAATACCTAATGTTTTAAAGTTTCATATTTCTGCAAAAAATTTATTTTATAATATATCGATATCAATACTTTCGGCGAAAGCAAAATGACGGGATGATATTGATTTGGTGCTGAAAGTTTTGAAATGATATTTCTTACAGGTATCTTCACGCAATCTTTCTTAATATGCCATTCAGTCCTGGGAAGTACTTTGCAATTTTTTTGGTTAGAAGGTAACAGTTTATTTTATTCCAATATTAGTTTGTTGGTGAATCAATTATGAAATTAACCTTTTTAACTTGAGGGTTTGATATAAGAATATGATTAAAAATTGGCTTTAAACAGGCCCATATACTGCATGGGTCATTACGTAGGCTTCCTGAAATAGTGCAAAACCCTTGTTTTACTTATTTGTCAATGGTTTTATAATAAATCATTCCTGTATATATTGTGACTTGCTTTTGAGAACTGCCGAAATGAAAATATTGGGGTTCTGCTTTTAATTTAAAAGAATAATTTTCACTGTAATCTTAATGATAAACTACTTCATCCTTGGAAATATTATTTTTTAAATTTATTAAAACTTCATACTGATGTCTGATTTCCTTCATGTTTCAAAAGTTTCTGACTAGATTCTGTGAAATCCTTTATTAGTTTTCAAATGGTACTGTATTTCTTTTCTTTTTCTGTTAGTGAAAAATAGCTTAACCTTTTATTGAAGTAGATGTTTTTTGTTATGATCCACTGATAATAACTTATATCATCTAATATTTCAACTTCATTGGAATTAAATATCAACTGCTTTGAAGCACATTTTGGATATACTCCAAAAAAACATCTTTCTGTTAGGGGATTCCAGCAAACTTTGTTATACAGTTGGCTGAGATCTTTATGTTTTATAATTCAAAGGTAATGAAGTTTAATAAACATGAAGCAGAAAGTTTCATGTTTAGTGCATTAACAGTATCTCTTTTATTAACATTAGGATGAATTATATAAAATGGCTTTAATTCACAAAGAGTTGAGTATCCTATTTTGATATTTATTTCTGAAACATTTGTTTCGTAGATTTATCAAAGTATCATTCAATTGTCGTATTATTCATCTCTTCAAAGTAACTGTGTATTTTTTCCCAGGACATTGGATGCTGTTTATATCGGCTTCCAAAATATCCCTGACTCATTTTTGAAATCTGATTGACAATGATGATCTTTGTTTCCTTTCATATCTGAACAATAATTCATAATTCATATTTTTTTAGTACCTCTTAAAAGGGAGGATATCTATACAAGAATTTAACATTTTATACTTTTTAAAAAAATTTTCCTCATTTGAAAAAAAGTTGTTTTGCTTTATTTGTTTTACAGTTGATGTAACTTTTCTGCAATTGACTTTTCAACAACTCACTTTGCAGTAACTTCATTCTAATTTCAGTTGGAATATTTCTATTATTGTTAAGAATTTTTTTAACAGCCCTTCTTGGAGATGCTTGATTGGCATTTAAAAGACATCTATTTCTCCCTTCTTGACTTTTCAACCCTCAGTTCAGCCTGAATCTTTATCAATATTCGATATAGGTAAGATCTATCCCTCTGAATTATTTTTCTACCAGCATGAACTCTAGATATACTTTGTGGACTTTCAGAAGAGTTAGTTGATGGAATTACATCTGAGTTATTTTGTGACGACAAAGAACTTTAAGAAATTTCAAGAGGGTTATCAACACCTTCATATGGTGCTTGGGTTATAATAGTCACTTGATTTGGATTATTTTGCATCTGCCTATATTTAGCTGCAACAGTTCACCATATTTTTCTTGTCTGTCTCTCATCTCTTGCTGATAGACTTGATATACTCATGATCTTCTTTTCTTCCTTTCCTTTTTAAATACCTTTCATGCTGTTTTATTTTAGCTTAAAAATATGCAATTGGATCATTTTTAATTTTTTCTTTCATGGTGTTTTCTTTGTCTTTCTCGTTTTCAGTGAAGTTTTTCTTCAGTGGTCAGTCTTTTCACTTTGCCTATTTTGAATAAACAAATAACAGCTAAATTTGTTGATAAACTCTTAAGTGAAGGGGGGAAAGAACTCCATTTACACTTTCCTCATTATGATTTGATCTTAAATGAGTTAAACAAAATTCAATTATATGGACAAACGATGCCGTATCCAATATAAAATGAGAAACATGTTTTAAAAATGCAGCATAGAAATTGGCTTTGTACCTGCTTATTACATAACCACAATACTAATTATCTTGAAACATTGGACAATACTAAAACTCTTATGGTTTGAATCAACTGGTATTGTTGTCATATAATAAGTGGCTATCAAACTAATTTCTTTATTATCTAATTTTACAAAATATCAGTAAGTTAAAAATTAAGAAATATGTTTTTAACCATTAACCCACTTGTTAGTATCATTCATAAAATAAATATGAATATATACACAAATAATGTAAAATCTTGAGCCTTTTCTCTCTATTTTTATTAAAAACTAGCTGACCCGGCAATGCTTCGCTATTGCTAGATTTGAGCATATATATATATGTAGATTAAATGAACGTAATTCTAAGTTTGATATCAATTATTGTATTTAGTTAAAAGTAGATATTTACATACACAATTTTTATGTTTCAGATTATATAAATTGTAATTACTGTTTTATTCAATTTTAAGTTCATTACAATGCTCTTGGATGTACAATGTTTTTGGTTATTCCATTTGGCATATATACAAACAAATCCCTTGGTTTTCCTGCATGGGAGCATGCAATGTTGCCCATCAGGAAAACATAGATTATCCAAATTCAATCCACATACTTGCTATGATTGACCTTGTGATTTGTTTATCGTTATTCCAAAAGCCAGTTTAATTGGAAATTGCAATCATTTGAATTGGAATTGCATATCTGTTGGTATCATTGGTATACGTGGTATTAGCATATCCTCTCCTTTGAATTTACCAATTAAAATTGTTGCTTTAATTACACTTTAATAATCTCTTGACTGCCAATCTGGTACCATTGCAAAGTTTAATGTTTCTAAGAAGAATGATAGGAACACAAACCTTCAGATTAATGTTGTGTGGTGGCAATCAAGTGAATTTAAGAATTCAGTTGGATAATTTACTGCAGTGGCGTACCCAGGATTTAATCTTGAGGGGTGAATTAAATATATATATATATATATTATATATGTATATATATATATGTATATATATATATGTATGTATATGTATATATATATATATGTATATGTATATATATATATACAGTTGACTGCCAATCTGGTACCATTGCAAAGACGGTGTGGGTTAATGTTTCTAAGAATAATGGTAGGAATACAAACCTTCAGATTAATGTTGTGTGGTGGCAATCCAGATAAATCAAGTGAATTTAAGAAGTCAGTTGGTTAATTTACTACAGTGGTGCGCCCAGGATTTAATTTTTTTTTTTTTTTTTTTGGGGGGGGGGGGGAGGAGTTGAACGGATATAGATATTTATAATGCAAATTCAATATTCATAATTTAATTTGTTTCTTTGGGAGGGGGCAGGGCTCCTTGGCCCACCCACTGGGTGCACTACTAATTAACTGCTGCTTCATCTTGATGTATAACAGTACATATTGATTTTAAGAAGCTGTTTCTCCTGGTAACATACAGAGTTTACAGACAGCACATCTTCTTACATGGGGTGTCAGAAAACACTCTCCCTCCTTCAAGACTCGGGGGTCATGATCTTACCCCTCGCCTCCCTCACAGGAATGTTGAAGGGGTATGAGAGGGGTTTTTAGGTGCTGCCATCCGTACGTCTAGTTTGAAAATAAAAGGTTCATAGATAATATCTGAACAGGCGGAGAACGAAAAATATTTTTTACTTTCTTTCTACTGGTCAGATTGAGGATTTCAATAGCTTTAAACCCTCTCGGGACAACATGGGCAATTTTGCAAAAAACTGCATGTAAATCGGTTCAGTAGTTTTTTATTCTATAGAGGACACACATACGAACATTGCCTTTTATATACAACCTCTGACAATAAAGTTCGGTGAATGAAGTCAGAACGGCCGATCTGGCAACACTGGCGAAACAAAACGGTGCACCTGCGTAGCGGTAGGTGTTGACCGTCTGCCCCCACCGTTGTTCAGTTGAGCGTCGTTTGTGTTCCGTGTAAGACTTGTTTTACAAAGTGCTTGTTTATTGCGTTTGTTCCGTGCGACAAATCGTTACCCAGAATTTAGGGATGAGAAAAACGTGTTGTCGTCTTATGCAACATCACTTGGATGACGATCACAAGCAGGCACGTTTAGAGGCTTCACAGGATTTTGCCGAAACGGCGGATGCGACACCAAACTTAAGAAGAAAGGGGGAAAGAAGGCTCCGAATCAGGAAATCGTTCACTGCTCGGCCGTCTCTCGTTCATGGCAGAAAGTAAAAAGTGGCTATTCAAGATATAATTTACATACCGTTATTTATGTTTCATATTTGATATGGATGTTGAAAACTCATTGAGCTGGTGAGAGGTTTTGTACGATTTGGCCATCAAAATACATGGATCCAAAGTTCAAAATGACAATTCGGAAGGAAATAGGAGAAAAATTATACTTTAAATTACAATTGGTCCACTAAAATATAAAATTTATCAATTTGTATGAATAATGAAACAATGGAAAAATTATTTACACGATTTAGAAAGTGTAAATTGTTAAAAACAAATACTTACATGTATGGATTTGCTGGTTATAAAGCAATTTTTCTTGCTTTCTGAGCAGCAAAATTGTATATTAAAAGTGAAAAGTCCAAAGATGATGAGAAATCATTTTCATTAGAAATAAGTGCCAAGGAGGACAGGCGTACAATCCGTATTCAAAGCATTCTGATTGTACCTGCTTTGTAATATTTTCAATTCTTGTGGGAAAAGTGGGAAATAAAATCCATTATAATGATAGAGAGAACAAGTAAAAGCCATTTTTTGTTTACCTCACTCCTTCAGCCTTCAGACCCCTTTCTTCCCAACAGGTTTGGAGCGCATTTACTTATTTGTCTTACACTCCCTGGAGAAATGTCTTGTCTATTGTTTGCTTTGAATAGACCAGAAATTTGACCAAATGGTATTAGTATTCGTTCACAAGGATATGTTCACGTTTTTCCCAGTTGGCAAGTATTCCGTGAAAACGAGCAAAGTCCGACAAAACGGTTTATAATTCTTCAAATGACTGTATGTAGTGACTGACAGATAGTAGAAACTGATATTGAAAAAAAAGGATTGATAATCAAGGGTTTACTATAACTGAATTGAAGATAAATCATGTTTTATTTAACCGAGAAATTTTTCGAACCAAAAGGGTAGTTTGTCAATTAAGATTCTTTCTGCGATTCTTTAGAAAAAATCGAAACATATATATATATTTTTATATGCTGAAAATTATAGAAACCGCGAAAAATGAGGGATTTCTTTAAAAACCCGTAACATTTAGAAAAGTGTTGCTATGAGAAATAAAAATGGCGGCCCTGGACGGTTGCCCAGTTTGTCCACCCCTAAGCACGGCCCTGGCTCGCCTCTTCCTCCTCCTCTAACAAAAGTGTGATAATGGCTAAATCTTTAACTGAAAAATGAAACCGCGCCATGACGTTACAAATCTTTCGCAACTAATGAAACACGTTCCCGCCACTTTCTACTCCCGTCTCTGTATAAACACATGCATCCGGCGTTCAGGCTCGGCTCGTTCCCTTTACGTGCCTGTATAAATCAACCCTTATGCGATGAAATTGACAACGTTGCACCCTATATTTCCCCTGAAATGAACGCGATCAATGTGATTCAATACCTATTTACAAATAACCTCATCTATCTGTTTCCAAATCTAGTGATTGCCATATGAATTTTTTTAACATTACCTGTGGTTGTGGCTAGCGGGGAAAGAAGCTTTTCAAAACTTAAAATAATAAAAAATTATTTGAGATCAACAATGGGACAAGAAAGGCTTTGAGACTTATCTATTATTAGTATTGAAAAGGACATTTCGGAAGATATGGATGTATCAGATATTATAACAGAATTTGCATTAAAAAATGGCAAGAAAAGCAAAGGTTATTTAAGCTTTTTGACAAACTTTTTAAGTATATGTATTAATAGATATGTGTTCTATGTATTTAATATAACGTATTCATTTGGTTATTATATCAATACATTAATAATTATTATGTTAGGTTGTAAAGTTAAAAAAATTAACTGAATTTATAATATTTTCTGTAATTTGTCGTTTCATTTAAAGTAAAAATATTTCCTAGAAATTTCAATTAATCTATACGGTGTGCGGGGATGGGGGCAAAATTATTCTCGCACACGAGCGGCAGCTACCCTAGGAACGGTCCTGGCCCCGAGAGTCTAAAAAACTTTCAAAATTGAATTGCGTGAGAGATAACAGGAGTTGTTATTACAAGTACTTTTGTAGGGAGAATGGCATGATAGCCGTGTAGATTTATTTTGTTTAAAACTTTTATGACGTGTTTATAATTAAGTAATACAATATTTACACTCTTAGCGAAAAAAAAACGACGCACCAAGGAGTTATCCGAATGCGACGAAAATCGGTAGATGTGATGTACATGTACAGAAAAACAAATGATTACAATTTGAGAAAAATTGGAGGATTTATTCAAGAGAAAGAGCCTCCCAAATGGAAAAAAAATCAATAACACGTTGGTCCACTTCTGGCCCTTATGCAAGCAGTTATTCGGCACGGCATTGATTGATAGAGGTGGCAGATGTCCTCCTGCGCGATATCGTGCCAAATTCTGTCGCTACTGGCACATTAGATCGTCAAAATCCCGAGCTGGTTGGAGGGCCCTGCCCATAATGCTCCAAACAGGGTCAATGGGGGAGAGATCCGGCGACCTTGGTGGGCAAGCACGAAGAAGAGCAGTAGGAACTCTCGCCGTGTGCGGGCAGGCATTATCTCGCTGAAGTGTAAGCCCAGGATGACGTGATATGAAGGGCAACACAACGGGACGTAGAATATCGTCGACGTACCGCTGTGCTGTAAGGGTGCCGCGGAGGACAACCAAAGGGAACTATGAAATGAAACGGCACCCCAGACCATCACTCCTGGTTGTCGGCCCGTATGGCTGAAGAGAGTCAGGTTGGTATCCCACCGCTGTCTGGGGCGTCTCCAGACAAGTATTTGCTGGTCATCGGGGCTCAATTCGAAGCGGGACTGATCTCTGAAGACAATTCTACTCCAGTCAGTGACATTCCAGGTCGAATAGGTCTGACACCACTGTAAACGGGCTTGGCGGTGTACAGAGGTCAATGGTAGTCGGCGCAAGGGGCGCCGTGAGTTCATCCCCCTTTCTCTGAGCCGCCAATGAATGGTTCTTGAAGTCACTGAAGCACCAGTTGCAAGTACAATCGAGAATAATGATGAACTAGGGCTGGGAGTGCTCTGACGATTATTCGGTCCTCAAGTGTTGTCGTTTCTCTAGGCCGACAGCTTCCTTCTTGACGCTGTGTTCGGCCATGGTTCACCCATTTCTGCCAACATCGTCTGATAGTGGCATCGCTCCTATCGAAATGTCGAGCGATTCGCTGGTTAGACCAACCGGCTTCTTTGAGCCCAATTACAAATCCTCTCTCAAATACTGACATCTGCGCATATTGTTCGCGCTCCTGTATGCGAGGCATAGTTACTGTCTACCTGAGTACACGGAATGAAATTCGCAAAGAATTTAGGACCTGGAATCGAAATTTCTCATCCTTAATATCCTGCCAGTTGCGCAGTGAAGATGCGTTGCTGCGGCACATGTTCATTCATTGGCCGCCAAACTTTAAAATTTTGCATTTTCCGTCGTAACCTGTATGCATATCAATTTGTGCCCAAGTTGCATTACCCCTTGGTACGTCCATTTTTTGTTTAAGAGTGTAAAAGGCGTTGGTCTGAAAAAGACCTTGTAAGTCGCGTATTCCTGTCGTATATATCATAACCTACGAGAGGCCCACAGCTAACTGTTTTGAAATATTTGATTCAGATTATTTGAAGAATCATATAAACACACTTATTGTGCAGTAGATGAACGAAATGAAATTTGAAGAATTTATTACTAACTATTGTCAATTCTATTATGTATTTTATTAGTTTTAGGAATTTTTTGATCTGTTGGTGACCGAGCGTTTTAATCAGATTTTAATCTCTAGAATTTCTGAAAGCATTCGACTTATTAATAATTAATGATCAAGTTATTTTGAATTTCGAAAAACTAAAATTAATGTAAAGGGAAAAAATTAGTATTTCTTATCCATTATTGATCAGGTCGATATCAGTAGTTTTATGCTAAGCCCTACAAACCGAAACATATCAAATCTCTGCAACTCCTTATGAGCTACCAAGACAAAAAAAAGGATAGCTAAGGAGCCTCGTGCTCTAATTGCAATAAATTTCAAATCCTTAGTTGTTTAATTCACCCGGAAAATAATTTGTAACAGTTTTTGTATATCTCATTTCCTAGCACAAACAATCTTTTATATCTTACTGTTAATTTAACCTGAAAATACGAAACAAGGTTCACCGAGGTTTTGGAAAGCATTGTATGCATTGAAAATTTAGACTTGAGAGTGTGGTTTATAGTATAATAGCAATAGAATATTGTTCATGTGCATATCATTCACTTTTTTTCTTCTCTGTTTGCAGGTGCTCGGTACAGATAGTTAAGTGCTAAACTAAATGTTAGCGGTGTCCACAAATTTAGAAGTAGACCGTATTGCTGACAGTTACAGTTTTTGATCACCGTGTAAAGACGCGTTAGCATGTCAGAAGACGAAATGTCGGTATTTCCAATGTAAAAAGACTTTCCAAAAAATGCCATCGCTGCGAGAACAACTCAGCGGAAGCCGAACATGGATATAACACATGTAAAATAAGTCTAAATATAAAAATTCCCAGTGCACAGAGTCCCCCTCTCGCCCAAGAAAGTTTCAAATGTAATTTATGTGAAGAGGCATTTTCAGAGTTTGCCGCCTTAAATACGCATCATTCGCACAAGATTACTGATAGCACTCTCTGTACCCATACTGAAAAACCTTTCGTTTGCAGTGTATGTGAGACAAGATTTTCTGCACAGAGTGGTTTAATAGCACATTTCCGCACCCACACAGTAGAGAAACCTTTCGCTTGCACTGTGTGTGAGAAAAGATTTTCCATACAGGCGAGTTTAATAACACATCTCCGCACCCACACAGGAGAGAAACCTTTCGCTTGCACTGTATGTCAGAATAGGTTTTCTACACCGACTGGTTTAAAATCACACTTTCGTACCCATACAGGAGAGAAACCTTTTGCCTGCACAGTATGTGATAAATAATTTTCTTTACAGGGTGATTTAAAGAGACATCTTCGTACTCACACAGGAGAGAAACCTTTCGGTTGCACTGTATGTGAGAAAAGATTTTCTCGACAGAGTCATTTAACAGTACATCTCCGCACTCACACCCAACGAGAGAAACCTTTCGCTTGCACTATATGTGAGACAACATTTTATTAACAATGTGATTTAAAAAAACATATCCGTACCCACACAGGAGAGAAACCTTATGAATGCACTGTATGTAAGAAAAGGTTTTCTCTAGCGGACAGATTAAAAGTACATCTCCGTACCCATACAGGAGAGAAACCTTGCGTCTGTACTGTGTGTGAGATGAGATTTTCTGAAAAGGGCAGTTTAAATGCGCATCTCGTCACACACTCAGGAGAGAAAACTTTTGCCTGCACTCTATGTAATAAAAGATATTCTCGACAGTTTCACTTAAAAACACACCTGCGCGCCCATACGGGAGAGAAACCTTTCGTCTGCACCGTATGTGAGAAAAGATTTTCTGTGCGGGATGATTTCAAAAAACATTTCCGAACTCATACAGGAGAAAAACCCTACTCCTGCACTGTGTGTGAGAAAAGGTTTGCTTTACAGGGGGATTTCAAAAATCATCTCCGTATCCGCACAGGAGAAAAACCTTTCGCCTGCACTGCATGTGAGAAAAGATTTAGATTGCAGTTAAAAGCACATCTCACCACCCACACAGGAGAAAAACCATTTGCATGCACTGTATGTGAGAAAAGATATTCTCGACGGGATCATTTAAAAACACATCTCCTCACCCACACAGGAAATAAATCCTTCGTCTGAACTGTATGTTAGAAAAGGTTTTCTTTACAGGGCAGTTTGAAACGTTTCCATACACACAGAGGAGATAAACCTTTCGTCTATACTGTATGTAAGGAAAGATTTTCAGTAGAAGATTGGTCATTTAAAAAAGAAAATCCCTTCCGTCTTCAGCGTATCAGAGTAAGGTTTATGTCTAGAATGCAGATGGAGAAAAACTGGGGATATAGCCAACTCTCGTATAAAACGGGATTTTTTCATGGAAAGAGATATTTTTGTCATATTTTAGGGGAAAATGTCCTTGAAAATCGAATTCAGGTCCGGTTTGACGTGATTTAAATTTTTTTTTACTAATGCCGCCCGTAATTATATTTTAGAATTAATTTAGTGTTTTATGACTTTCAGAAAAAAATTTCAAGGTATCAACGCGATATCGATCATGACCTACGATAATCGATGGGATATTTGACCTGCCAAAGTCATTGGAGTAAAAAGAAATAAATATTAGCATTGATAATTATTTTTAGTATTATGTATTGTTCCTGAAAAAATAACGATAATTTCATTATGCCTGTTTACATTGCAGGAAAGAATGTCAGTTATGTAATACATCTGGTTTTTGTCTAATGTTAAATTATACTTTTTCAGATTAAACCGCTTTTTCTATATCTTCTGTAAATGAAGAAATAAATATGTATAATGATATATGAATAAACATTTTATGGCTTTATATCAAGACCGAGTTTATTTTCGCCTTTGCCTCTTTTTTTAATTTATTAGAAAGGTATTTTGTAATGTGCTGCCAAAGTATTATTTGGTTCCTCGAGTGCATCTAATATTACTTTTATATTGGATATCGTCTCATATTTTTGTGTACGAAATATGTAATTTTAAATTTGAATTTGTGCTCTTGAAATGGGTAGCGTTCGCAAATCGCAACCTATCTCAGTCTACTGTCCTGCCTCCTAAAAGGTTTATACAGATTTCTAGCTAAAAGTACGTCAGCATCAAGCATAAAACCTCACATATATAAAACTTCGTTCCCACACTCTCTCACGATGCTTTTTGATGTGTTGTGTAGCTGTCAAGTAACTGACGAGCTTGCTCGTCATTTTTTAAATTAAGGCTACTGAATAAAGTTGTTAGTTGTTTATAAGGTACGTGTTGTTTTAATTGTGTCAGCTAGTGTGCCGTTCTACAAACAAGACACCTGTTCCACTACAGTGTTCAACTCGGTGCGTACAGTTCTTTGCAGACTCAACTCTTGAAAAATGTTTAAAGTTTATAAATTACACCAAGTCTCGTCTATTGAATGAAGGACTCTGTACTGAGTCTTGGAAGATATGAGTAAAATTTATTTTTTTTCCCGTAGACTACAAATTTAGGTGGGGGAGAATGTGAGAGTTTGGATTCACGATATCTGATTGCTTCATCTCGCCGGAATGATCTGGTAAAGGCCAGAGTGCGATTCTTCTCAGAGGTTGTTATAACTACTCATGGTAGAAAGTGAAATTATTGAGGACACAATGTGTCCAAATTCCTCACCCTCCACATGACCATATTGTTTTGTGTCCGCAGTTTTGTCTTTTATTGAGACGAAATTCCTTTAGCGATGCCGTGAGAGTGGGGTCATTGATTTAAAAAGACATCTCCGTACTCACACAGGTGAGAAACCTTTCGATTGCACGATGTGTGAGAAAAGATTTTCTCGACGGAGTCACTTAACATCCCATTCCCGCACTCACACCCAACGAGAGAATCCTTTCGCCTGCACTGTATGTGAGAAAAGGTTTTATTTACAATGTGATTTAAAAACACATATCCGTACCCACACAGGAGAGAAACCTTTTGCATGAACTGTATGTAAGAAAAGGTGTTCTCTACCGGGAAGTTTAAAAATACATCTCCGTACCCATACAGGAGAGAAACCTTAATCCTATGAAAACGAAGAAGGTGATAGCAATCGCGTATACTTCCAATGCCCCGATTAACCTACTACGACGTTAATTTGAAGTGTTGGTTAAAAGATTACCCTGGATTCTTAGTTCAAGCGAGAACATCGCCAATGGAGGGTGTCATAAATCTCCTCTTTGATATCCTTCCAGTTGCGCAGTTAACATGCGCTGCAGCGGCCCATGTTCATTCATTGGCCGCCAAACTTTAAAATTTTACATTTTCCGTCGAAACCTGTATGCATATCAATTTGTGCCCAAGTTGCATTAACCCCTTGGTGCGTCCCTTTTTTCTTTTTTTTTTTTGTTGTCTAAGGGTGTAAAAGGCGTTGGCCTGAAAAAGGCCTTGTCAGTAGCGTATTCCTGACGTATATATCAGTGCTCCGCAACCGCCGTGCCGTGGCACACTAGTGTGCCACGAGGTGATCTTGACTGTGCTGCGGTGATTTTATCGATTATAACAATAAAAAAATTAACCACCGCTGTTAGTTAGATATTTTTCTAAGTAAAATGTTCCTCTAGCTTTTTGCTAATATGTAATTTCTCTGGGTCGAAATTATACACAAAGCAAAAACATGTTGTTACTATACATTGTATGTATGCTCGAGCATCATATTTCTGGATTTCAGTTAAGAAAGAATATCCACAAATTTCTGACAAGGCCATTGCAATATTGCTCCCTTTTTCTACGACATACTTATACGAACAAAGTTTTTCGACACTGGTTCTAATTAAAAACGACAAAAGATCATGATTAAAGGGTCTTAACCATGAACTTCGAGTAGCTCTTCCTAATATAGAGCCAAATATAAAACGTAGATATATTCAGCAAAACAAGCTCAAATATCTCATTATTAAATTAGTGATGTTTAAATTAACTTTCATTAATTAAGCTTAAGTAAAGACCAAAAAGCAAATTTTAATATCAAAATTTAAAGAGAAAATTTTTTTACTTGTAAACTATAACTTTATATTTTTGTTCTTGTGTTGGTGTACAATTCAAAACGACTTACATAAAACTTAAAGGATTATAATTATCTTGATACATAGAACTGTTTTATTGTGTTTTTTTATCTACACCAAGGTAACCGAGCTTTTTAATCTCTAGAATTATTGGAAGCATTCGACTTATTGATAATTAATGATGCAGTTATTTTGAATTTCACAGAACTAAAATTAATGTAAAGGGAAAAAAATTAGTATTTCTTATCCATTATTGATCAGGTCGATATCAGTAGTTTTATGGAAAACCCTACAAACCGAAACATATCAAATCTCTGCAACTCCTTATGATCTACCAAGACAAACAAAGGATAGCTAAGGAGCCTCGTGCTCTAATTGCAATAAATTTCAAATCCTTAGTAGTTTAATTCACCCAGAAAATAATTTGTAACAGTTTATGTATATCTCATTTCCTAGCACAAACAATCTGTTATATCTTACTGTTAATTTAACCTGAAAATACGACACAAGGTTCACCGAGGTTTTGGAAAGCATTATATACATTGAAAATTTAGACTTGAGAGTGTAGTTTATAATATAATAGCAATAGAATATTGTTCATGTGCATCTCATTCACTATTTTTCTTCTCTGTTTGCAGGTGCTCGGTACAGATAGTTAAGTGCTAAACTAAATGTTAGCGGAGTACACAAATTTAGAAGTTGGACATATTTCTGGCAGTTACAGTTTTTGATCATCCTGTAAAGACGCGTTAGCATGGCAGAAGAGGAAATGTCGTGTATTTCCAATGTAAAAAGACTTTCCAAAAAATGCCATCGCTGCGAGCAGAACTCTGTGGAAGCCGAAAGTGAATGTAACACATGTAAAATAAGTCTAAATATAAAAATTCCCAGTGCACAAAGTCCCCCTCTCACCCAAGAAAGTTTCAAATGTAATTTATGTGAAGAGACATTTTCACAGTTTGCCGCCTTAAATACGCATCATTCGCACAAGATTACTGATAGCACTCTCTGTACCCATACGGAAAAACCTTTCGTTTGCACTGTATGTGAGACAAGATTTTCTGCACAGAGTGGTTTAATAGCACATTTCCGCACCCACACAGGAGAGAAACCTTTTGCTTGCACTCTATGTGAGAAAAGATTTGCTTTACGCAGTAACTTAAAAATACATCTCCGCACTCATACAGGAGAAAAACCTTTCGCCTGCCCTGTATGTGATAGAAGATTTTCTGTACACAGTAGTGTAATATTGCATCTCCGCGCCCACACAGGAGAGAAACCTTTCGCTTGCACTGTGTGTGAGAAAAGATTTTCTGTACAGTCTAGTGTAATATCACATCTCCGCACCCACACAGGAGAGAAACCTTTCGCTTGCACTGTATGTCAGAAAAGGTTTTCTGCACAGACTGGATTAAAAACACACTTTCGTACCCATACAGGAGAGAAACCTTTTGCCTGCACTGTATGTGAGAAAAAATGTTCTTTACGGGATGATTTAAAAAGACATCTCCTTACTCACACAGGAGAGAAACCTTTCGATTGCACTGTATGTGAAAAAAGATTTTCTCGACACAGTCATTTATCAGTACATCTCCGCACTCACACTCAACGAGAGAAACCTTTCGCCTGCACTGTCTGTGAGAAAAAGTTTTATTTACAATGTGGTTTAAAAAATCATATCCGTACCCACACAGGAGAGAAACCTTTTGCATGCACTGTATGTAAGAAAAGGTTTTCTCTACCGGGCAAATTAAAAATACATCTCCGTACCCATACAGGAGAGAAACCTTTCGTCTGTACTGTGTGTGAGATGAGATTTTCTGAAAAAAGCAGTTTAAATGCGCATCTCGTCACACACTCAGGAGAGAAAACTTTTGCCTGCACTCTATGTAATAAAAGATATTCTCGACAAGATCACTTAAAAATACACCTGCGCGCCCATACGGGAGAGAAACCTTTCGCCTGCACCGTATGTGAGAAAAGATTTTCTGTGCGGGATGATTTCAAAAAACATTTTCGAACCCATACAGGAGAAAAACCCTACTCCTGCACTCTGTGTCAGAAAAGGTTTGCATTACAGGGTGATTTCAAAAAGCATCTCCGTATCCACACAGGAGAAAAACCTTTTGCCTGCACTGCATGTGAGAAAAGATTTAGATTGCCGGGTCATTTAAAAGCACATCTGCTTACCCACACAGGAGAAAAACCATTTGCATGCACTGTATGTGAGAAAAGATATTCTCGACGGGATCATTTAAAAACACATCTCCGCACCCACACATGAAATAAATCTTTCGTCTGAACTGTATGTTAGAAAAGGTTTTCTTTACAGGGCAGTTTGAAACGTCTCCATACGCACAGAGGAGATAAACCTTTCGTCTGTACTGTATGTAAGAAAAGATTTTCAGTAGAAGATCGGTAATTTAAAAAGAAAAACCCTTCCATCTGTAGCGTATGAGAGTCAGGTTTATGTCTAGAACGCAGATGGAAAAAAACTAGGGATATATCAAACTCTCGTATAAAACGGGATTTTTTTTCGTGGAGAGATATATTTTTGTCATATTTTAGAGGAAAATGTCCATGAAAATCGAATTCAAATCCGGTTTCACGTGGTTTAATTTTTTTTTAAGTGATGCCGCCCGTAATTATGTTTTAGAATTAATTTAGTGTTCATGAGTTTCTTTCGAGAAAAATTTCAATGTGTCGACGCGATATCGATCATGACCTACGATAATCGATGGGATACTTGACCTGCCAAAGTCATTGGAGTAAAAAGAAAGAAATATTAGCATTGATAATTATTTTTAGTATTATGTATTGTTCCTGAAAGAGATAACGATAATTTCATTATGCCTGTTTACATTGCAGGAAAGGGTGTCAGGAAATGTCACTTATGCAGTACATCTGGTTTTTGTTTTTGTCTAATATGAAATTATACTTTTGAAGATTAAACTGCTTTTTCTATATCTGCTGTGTTCTGTAAATGAAGAAATAAATATGTATAATGATATATGAATAAACATTTTATGGCTTTATATCAAGACCGAGTGTATTTTCACCTTTGCCTCTTTTTTAATTTATTCGAAAGGTATTTTGTAATGTGCTGCCAAAGTAATATTTGGTGCCTGGAGTACATCTAATATTACTTTTATATTAGATATCGTCTCAGATTTTTGTGTACGAAATATGTAATTTTAAATTTGAATTCATGGGCGTGAATTGGGTAGCGTTCGCAAATCGCAATCTACTGTCCTGCCTCCTAAAAGGTATATGCATATTTCTAGCTAAAAGTACGTCAGCATCAAGCATAAAACCTCACATATATAAAACTTCGTTCCCACACCCTCTCACGATGCTTTTTGATGTGTAGTGTAGCTGTCAAGTAACTGACGAGCTTGCTCGTCATTTTTCAAATTAAGGCTACTGAATAAAGTTGTTAGTTGTTTATAATGTACGTGTTGTTTTAATTGTGTCAGCTAGTGTGCCGTTCTACAAACAAGACACCTGTTCCACTACAGTGTTCGACTCGGTGCGTACAGTTCTTTACAGACTCAACTCTTGAAAAATGTTTAAAGTTTATAAATTACACCAAGTCTCGTCTATTGAATGAAGGACTCTATACTGAGTCTTGGAAGATATGAATAAAATTTAATTTTTTTCCGTAGACTACAAATTTAGGTGGGGGAGAATGTGAGAGTTTGGATTCACAATATCTGATTGCTTCACCTCGCCGGAATGATCAGGTATAGGCCAGAGTGCGATCTCCTCTCAGAGGATGTCATAAATTCTCATGGTAGAAAAGAGTGAAATTATCGAGGACACAATGTGTCCAAATTCCCCAACCGCTACATGACCCTATTGTTATGTGTCCGCAGATTTGGCTTTTATTGAGACGAAATTCCTTTAGCTATGCCTTGAGAGTGGGGTCATCGATTATTTCTATTAAAACGAATAAGGTGACAGCGATCACGTATACTTTCAGTGCCCCGATTGACCTACTACGACGTTAATTTGAAGTGTTTTTTAAAAGATTACCCTGGATTCTTAGTTCAAGCGAGAACATCGCCAGTGGAGCCAGTGAAAATATGAACAACTTCTTAGACAATGGCAGTACAAACACTACACTTTTCTATGAGCACATGAAAAACCCTGTTCCAATCTCCATACAAATCCGTTCCCGCATCAAACATGCAGACCGAGTATACAATTCTGCATGTTTGATGCGGGATGCATTAGTACTAGGTGGCTCGTTAGAAAATTTCGCATGCGAATCAAATGTGATTAATGTAATACGAGGTTGGTGTTTTGTAGTAGGATGGAAAAAATATCGGTTCATTTGTAGCCGTTGTTTATTTGTCAAATAACAATGGTACGTAAGGATAATACAAAACCGATTACAAAATACCTTTGGACACACTGGGAGTTGAACCATAACACAAACCATGAGAACATGAGATATGGACACGTCTAAACATTTGTAGACAGTATTAAAAGTTAAGTATGACACAAACTGGTCATACTTTAAAATGTTATGTTTATATTACAAAACCTTTTTTGTACGCAATATTTGACCTTGCCGTATCGACGCATCCAGGGAAAGAACTCTGGGGCAAAAAGTCCATTTTTAACTTTGATTTTTAAACAAACAATATAATGTGTCATTCTAAATTAACAATTCGTTAGAAGCGGGGAACTTAATCTTTAAAATGGTACCTCATTTATCGATTTTGGTTAAATATGAAGGGAGAGAAAGGGATCGTCACCAAAAATCACCTTCTAGAAATAATATATATGATGAGGATGGCATGTTTTTTAAATTTAAAGGCGTTCGAGAGATAAAAGTAAAAGTAAATAAATAAGCGAGTACCTGCTTGCCATCTACCAATAAAGCGAATCTTTACATGTCTCGCATACATTTTCCCATAGAGTTTACATAAGAAATTTGCCGATCCGCCACGCCCCAACCGTTACCACAATCTCATATTTTTTTCTTCGACTTTCACATCTACATGGTAAGACCTCTATTTTGATTGTCCTTTAATTATGAGACAAATTAGAAGCTTTCCCTTGATAGCGTGGTACAATTTTGTCATATGCACTTCAATTGTGTACATAGAATTTAATAAATAAAATTAAACACTAAAAAGGCATACCAAAGGAAAATATCACTCATAAAATGCTCTTCAGGGGGAAAGAAAATAGATTTTAGTCCAAACAAATTGTTTTTCCATGCAAAAAGAATAATGTACACCTACGCGGATTTTGTCTAGAAAGAAACAGTTTATTCTCAGAAGGATAATAAAAGCAGACGATTGTAAAATTTAAAAGTTCAGTGATTAAGAATGGGGGGGAAAGCTAGCGCGCATGCCTCTGGCGGAAGAAAAAATGATTCGATTTTTAAACAAACAATAAAACATGCAATTCTAAATTAACGATTCGTCAGAAATGGAGATCTTAATATTTAAAATGGTACTTCATTTATCGATTTTGGTTAAGTATGAAGGGAGAAAAACGGATCGTCAGAAAAACCACCTTCTAGAAGTAATATACAGGGTGTCCATAATTAAAGTCGCACTTTCAAAAGGCTGCAAAAAAAAGAACCACTGGTCAGAATGACTTCAAATGTGAACTGAATATACTGGAAGAAGGGGGAAACGATTTGGCATAATAAAAAAAGTTCCAAAATGCATCAATAGATGGCGTTGTAAGCGGCATACTATGCAAACTAATTGAAAGACACTCATGCGCACGACACATTGCATGTGGTATAAAAGCGCCGGATATGTGACATTCCCATCATATTGTATCTGAGTAGCTTGTCAGGAGTCAATGAAGGATCGCGCTCTTCTGGTGAAGCTCTTCTACAAGAACGACGACTGTGTGCCTGCAGCTTTTAAGAAATTCCGGTCATTAAAGGGAATGAAAGAAGGCTGATAAGTACTCCTCAGACTTTGGGAAGAGTAGTCATAAGAAATGAGCTCCTGATGTACGGACAATTCTGATAGAATCTGCGGGGAAAATGTTACACTTTTACGGCATTTGTCATTCGACTTTTACGGCAAGAGTTTCTATATATATTTATGCATGTTTCTCTGTCTCCCACTCTCTCTTTCTCTCTCTCTCTCTCGATCTATCTATCTATCTATCCCTATATATTATGTGTATATGTATATATAAATATATATATATATAGATTTGTATATATACATATATGTATAGGTATATATATATAGAGATTTTTATATATATATATATATATATGTAGGAAGGAGTTAGTACTCCTTCCTTTAGAAGTGAATCATTAGACTTAATTATTTTGAACATTTAATTAAACTAGACGATGTTTACAAGACAGGACTAACACTTAGTATGAAATTAAAAAATAAACACAGAAGCATCAAAAGAGCTAAACATCGGGAGCTTGCAGAACAACACATCCGCTTAAAGTCCTTCGTGCCGCAGTAGTAGGAGTGGAAGTTGTAGTAATAGTTCAGTTGTGTTGCCATACTCATTCTCACACGGCCGTTCTGACTTTCCAGACGTCCGCGGCTGGGTTGTCAACAATAATTCTGAAAAGATAAAAAAAAAAGAGCAGAAAAAGGAAAAATATTTCAAAAAATCAAGCAGTGTTCAACACAGTGGTATTGGTGTTCAGTTTCTGCACCACTGTTTCATTTTGTCCGCTGCAGTTGATGTTATGGTTGGACCATCGTGATGTCCTAACTTTCGAACTTCGTAACGATCGTTGGGGTTGATGTTCGTGATCTCATATGGTCCGAAGAACTTTGGTCGGAGCTTTAATCCGGTTCCAAATTGAGTTCGTTGTATTGCCACTTTGTCACCGATCTTGTATTTACAAGCCGGTTTACGCCGTTTGTTATATTGTCGTATGTTTTCTTCCTGTAAACGGAGGATATTTCGTTTAGCTTCGATACGTAACGCTTCTTTGTCATCAAGAATTCTTTGGTGGTGTTCCTCGTCAAGAAGATTTTTAATCTGTAGATCCTCTTGTTGTTTCATTTTAACACCAATTAAAAGTTGAAAGGGTGTGAATTTTGTACTGCGTGTGGTGGTACTATTTAAGATACGTTGCAATCTTGGGACATATTTAAACCATTTGTCAGGTTCATCTAGAGCTAACTTAGTTAAAACGGGAATAATTGTGCCATGAACACGCTCAACCTGACCGTTGCCACGTGGCACACCTGTTGCTATTGAAATGTGTTCAATTGACTGTTCCTGGCAGTAACTTTGAAATTCTGAAGATGTGAATGCGCTACCTTTGTCAGTAATGATTTTTGAAGGGTTGCCAAATGTAGTTTGTTGCAAGGATAATTTGTCTAAGGCATCTTTCGTAGAGGTGGACTTCACGGGATAGATCCATACAAATTTGGAAAAGGCATCAACTACTGTAAAAAGATACTTATAACATTTTTTTGTCGATGGTAAAGGTCCTAAAAAGTCGCAATGGTAACATTTAAGGGGTGCATCACCTTTTGGAATGGGGTGAAGGTATCCTTCTTGTTTTCCAGATTTTCGCGAGGACAAAATGCAAGGAATACAGTTCGAAATAATTTCTTGAACTAATTTCTTAAGTTGAGGAATGAAAAATTCACGAGAAACAATTAATTCGGTTTTTTGTGAAGCAAAATGACCTTGTGAATGGGCGTTTAGCACTATTTCTTTCTGCATCATTTGTGGTACTACTAAAAGTTCGGCATCCTGATGAAGTTTATAAAGAATTCCGTTTTTAACAAAAAATTCATCAGAAGGTGTAGATTCAAGCATAGATTTAATTTGAGATATAAATTCATCCTGGTCTTGGGCATTTTTCACCTTTTGAGTGATATCATTTGAGGTAATTACAAGAATGGGGTTACGACTTAAAGCATCAACATGTTTCATCTGTCTACCGGGTCGATGACAAACTTCATAATCAAAGTCTTCTAACATCAATGCCCATCGAGCAATTTTAGCTGGTAGGTCTTTTTTGTGCATCGTTTTTTGGAAAGCATCACAATCGGTGATAATTTTAAATTTTGTTCCCAACAAGTAGTTTCGAAATTTTTTTAGCGCTTCAATAACGGCAAGAACTTCCAGTTCATAACTATGATATTTTTCTTGTTGAACTGTAGTTTTACGGCTAAAATAATGAATAGGATGAAACTGTCCATCATCGGATTGTTGCAAGAGCACAGCGCCAAAACCTAAGGAGCTGGCATCAGTGTGGAGTTCTAATGGGTATCCCTGTTGAAAAACATGAAGAACTGGGTTTTGTGAAAGAATGTTTTTCTGTTGTTGAAAAGCTGCTATTTGTTCAGGGGGTTTGGGAGCTTCAATAACTTGAAATTTTGGTTCAACCTTTTCACTTTTGACGGATTCATTCTCAAGGGCATCATCATCGGCATCAAATATTTTTGGTTCAAGAGTTGCTTTGATAGTTCCAATATCAAAAGCATTATCATCATCGTTATCATGAAGCAAATCTAAATCACTGGCATCAGCATCATCTAAATATTTTCCATCATCATTATCATGAAACAAATCTAAATCATTGGCATCATCATCATCATCATCACGTTCAAAATCAATTGGATTATCCATTTTCTCTACCCTAGAAATCTTATCTTGAGTAGATGTTAGAGGTTTTTCAGACATGCATATTTGGCCCTGATCTTGAATTTGTTTTTCTACAATTTTCTGTTCCGCAAAAGGGAGTCGTCGAGAACGTTGAGTTACGGGGATTTCATCTTGTAATAAAATAGTCATCTTAATTTCAGTGTCTTGAACTTTATGTGGTTTGTAGGAAGTAACGATATTTTGAACTTCCTCACGAATTTCAGAATTCAAAATGTGTGAAAGATCAAATGGGAAAGCTTCGTCATCAGGAATATTAGCAATATTAACGAAGATGTTATTATCAAGAGTAAAACGAATACCGTCTTCATCAAATGTAAATTGGGTTTGCTGTAAAAAGTCGATTCCGATAATCACATCAAAAGGAATCAAGTCATCCTCTAGAACATGTATTTTAGCAGGTAAAGTAATGGTTTGAATTTCGATGGAATCCTGAAAGAATCCGATACTGTGAACTTGGTTTTTGCCAATTCCTGAAAAGGGAATGTTGGTGGGCTGCAATGGTGGCGAACCAATTCTTCGATAGGTTTTCTCATTGATGAGGGTTGCCTGTGACCCAGTGTCACAGAGTGCTGTCAATTGAATTCCTGCAAGTTGAATGTCAACATGCATGGGATTTTTCGATGAAGTTTCAGGAGAAAGTGCATTTACAGTTTTATCAGAAATAGGTTTTTGAGAATCAGGTTTTGGTTTAGAATTTCGATAACTTTTAGGGCAATTAGCATGAACATGACCAAAACTTTTACATCCGTAGCATTGTTTACCATGTGACTTATTCAAACATTGGTTGCTTTTGTGACCTCTCAAGCCACAGGAAAAACATACTGGCTGTGTATTTGGGCTACGTGTATTATCGACTTTCACATTGAGGTAGGAAGCATCAATTTTTTTCTGATTATTTTGTCTGAAATTTTGTGATCTGTTAAAGATTTGTTCATAAATTTTCAACTTTTCCTTAAATTCAGGGACGGATTTACAACCGTAAAGAATAACTTTATTGTTTGTTGAATCAGGAATTCCGTTTATGACATACTCAAACAGAGAGGAGTCATCGAGAGAACCTTTGTGTGCCAAATCTCTCATAGCTAAGAAATATTCTTGTAGGGTTTCAAACGGTTTCATACGTCGAGATTCCATTAATTTATGTAACTGAATACCGTTAATTTTGTCCGAAAATTCGTCTAATAAATGGTGCTTCAATTGTTCCCAATTTGTAATTCCACGAATAGACCTAATTAAAGTTTGAGCGGGACCAGTTAAACATTTTCTAACAAAAGTAATTTGGTGAATTGGATTGTTTATCTGATATAAACAAAAAAGTTCTTCAACGTCAGATATAAAATTCTCAACACTGTAATTATCACGAGACGAGAAAGGTTTTATTAAATCAACAACGTCTTTCAGACTAAACAACTGGAAAGAGAGATTCGCAGTTTCAACTGAAGGCAATGAATTTTGATCTGATTCACCAACGGAAATGTGTGTATTTTGCTTATTCGAAGATTCTTTTGCGTCAATGGTGGGGGAAAAGGGAGATCTATTTTCCTCTATAACGCTGTTAGTTTGGGATGAACGTGCACCCGGAAGTGAGTCATCATTCACTTCGCATTCCGAAAGATCAGAAAATTCTGCTTTTAATAACGATAAATCACTAAGACTCATAAGAATGGTATTGGCACATTTGTCTGGGTCAGTTGAAAATTCTAAATGAAGTAGATTACAAATAGAAATCAAGTCTTTAAGTGAAAACTCTTTAAGTACTTTCTGTTTCGTTGCTTCCAACACGAATGGCTGTTTAAAACCTGTAAATTTACGTAATCTGGTACGATTTTGTCTGTCGCCGTCTGTACCAAAAATTAAACGATGTAGAACCTTTATTTGATTCGTACCACCAAATTTTAATGATTTTGCAATATTGGGGTAATCGTTGAGAGTAGCCATAACTATATACTAGGTTCAAACAATTATAGTACACAAATATACAAATATTCAAAACCAAAATCAATACTTATAATACGTAGTTACTCAAATTCAAAAGTAGAAAATAATATTTCAAATCGAAATTTTTTCAAATACCAATTCAATAATAAAATATTGATTCTCAAAATATGCATCAAAATAAGTAATCTTTAAAACAGGTTTTGTTCAAGAAAACAAAATTATGAACTAAAATAAGCATCAAATATCAAATAATAAGTTCTTCAAAATAATTTCTCTGGTTGAAGAAAACAGATGACGTAAATTTAGATATGTATCAAGTTAGATATTACTTCAGCAAAATATTCATCAAATTAATCTTCAAAATAAATCACTGTTGAAGAAAATAGAGGATGTAAATGCAGCATCAAAATAATAGTTAAAGTTCTAATGTTAAAAGCATCAAAATTGGGAAATCGAAAGTATCAAAATTGTGAAATCGAAAGCATCAAAACATTCTGCAAAATAAAAAATATTCTCGCAAGAAAACAGCAGAATTAAGTTCAACATCAAAGCGCATCAAATAAGCAAAGTTGTCATCAAATAAACATTCGCTTCGTCAAATTATGCATCAAAATAATAATATAATAATCTTCAAAAGTATTCAATTCGCGATCTTTCAAA
The DNA here is from genome assembly GCA_907164885.2 of Dolomedes plantarius. Taxonomy (NCBI): domain Eukaryota; kingdom Metazoa; phylum Arthropoda; class Arachnida; order Araneae; family Dolomedidae; genus Dolomedes; species Dolomedes plantarius. The sequence continues at coordinate 152,348,470 of OU015499.1, forward strand.
ATATATGTTATGTTGTGGTTTGTTCAAGGAAACAAGATTCTTCAAGTTAAATGTCGAAATTTTCATCAAATCATCAAATAATTTCATCGAAATAGAATTCTCTTCAAGAAAACAGAAGTGATAAATTCAACGTCAAAGACCATCAAAAGTGAATTTAGCATCAATTAAATTCCTGCATCAAAAGAACGTTGAAATATCTTTCAGTTTTCTTAAATCATCAATAAGTTGAGAATTCCCTTAATCATCAAAATTTTCTTGAACAAGCGTCAACGTATGCATCAAATAATTTTAATATGATCCAAGTTACTTACAATTCTGGTTTTGGTTCTCATCATCCCATCAGAGTATCATCAGAGTCCGTGGCACATCACTTTGGCTTTCGCTTTCGATATCCAAATCCAAAATGACAGACAACAGTAATCCAGTCGAAATCAAGTCGAAATCAAGTCGTATCATCGAAAGAAAATAAAGTTTTTTTTTTTAAGTTCAGCATGCTAGGGGTATTTTTCGAGTCCGAGGGCCGAGCACCCATGTAGGAAGGAGTTAGTACTCCTTCCTTTAGAAGTGAATCATTAGACTTAATTATTTTGAACATTTAATTAAACTAGACGATGTTTACAAGACAGGACTAACACTTAGTATGAAATTAAAAAATAAACACAGAAGCATCAAAAGAGCTAAACATCGGGAGCTTGCAGAACAACACATCCGCTTAAAGTCCTTCGTGCCGCAGTAGTAGGAGTGGAAGTTGTAGTAATAGTTCAGTTGTGTTGCCATACTCATTCTCACATATATATATATATATATATATATATTTGTATATGTATATGTATATGTATATATATATATATATATATATATATATATATATATATATATATATATATATATATATATATATATATATATATATATATATATATATATATATATATATATATATATATATATATATATATATGTATGTATTTCTGCAAAGGGTCTAAATAATATGATTCAGAAATTTTAAGAAACAGGTTCTTTTGAAGTGAAATCTGGCAGAGGGAGGAAATCAATTGCTTCGACGTCAGTAGTGGTAGTAGAAGATGTGGCCACAGCATTGGAGGAAGGGACGAGCAGTGGTGTGCAAACGTGCAGTGCACGTGGTATTGCCCGATGTTTAGACATGCCTGCGAGTACGGTGCACAAAATTATACGCAATATCCTGCATTACTATCCATACAGAATTACACATGTTCCGGAGTTGCTTCCTGCTGACCTGCCAAGAAGACACGTGTTTGCTCTGGAATTTCTCGCTCGCATGGAAGTGGACAATGAATGGCCATGGAACATTTTGTGGACAGATGAAGCCCATTTCCACCTCCACGGGTTTGTCAACACACAAAATTGCAGGATATGGGCAAAGGAAAACCCATTCGCAACTCAACCAGTACCGATGCATTCGCCAAAGGTAACTAACTGTGTGGTGCGGGTTGACGGCATCGTGTATGGTAGGGCAATTTTTTTCGAGGAGATAGGTCCTGTGGGTCCTGTTACCTGTACCGTGAATGGTAAACGGTATGCGAGTCTTTTGCGCAGCCGGGTCATTCCAACACTTCAACAGCGTGCATGTCTGGATAGAATCATTTTCATGCAAGATGACGCTCCTCCGCACATCGCAAAGCCAGTCATGCAACTGTTCAAGAGGCATTTCGGAAATAATCGACTTATCAGCCGTCATTGTCCAACAGCCTGGCCTCCAAGATCACCAGACCTCAATCCTTGTGACTTCTGGCTGTGGGGTTATCTTGAAATGTTGTGTACAGTGGCCTGGTTGCAAATTTAGCTGAATTGAAGGCACGGATTACGCAACACATTCGCAACGTCACCCCTGAGACACTCCGAAGTCTGTTGTGGAACATGCTGTTTATCGCTTTCAGCTTGTGGCGGACAATGGTGGAAAGCATATTGAACCTGTCTGCTGCAAGTCTAGCGATAATTATCAGGCGTTTTCATTGTTGCTTTTTATGCGGTTTTTGGCCCAAGGACAATTAAAAACCAATTTTTCCCATCCAATGTGGTACGACCTTGCAGTGGTGGATGGGCTTTTCACTAACAGTGCCACAACTGTTGACTGACTTCGAAATCATTTTTTCCGTCAAACGACCCAAACACACATGCACATTGAACACTACAGTTGGTTTACTGTGCAACTCATGACAAAGCCGTCGTATTTCGATTCAAAATGTCACTTGTAGCCGAATCCACTTTCGTTACAGCGCCATCTTTTGATACATTTTGGAACTCTTTTTTTATTATGCCAAATCGTTTCCCCCTTCTTCCAGTATATTCAGTTCAAATTTGAAGTCATTCTGACCAGTGGTTCTTTTTTTTTTGCAGCCTTTTGAAAGTGGGACTTTAATTATGGACAACCTGTATATAGATAACTTTATAAACGAATTTGCCTTTGACTATACACACTTAAACATTAAAATCGCCGCCCATGTGGTATAGTGGTTAGTGTCGTGTTCTTCCACGCTGTGGGCTTGGGTTCAAATCCCGAATAAGGCTTGGTCGTTACCGTGTCGTCCCCTTAAAGGGAGCAATACTGGCTCACCTAAACTGTGCTCCCACAATAAAGTAGCTAGCAAAATTGCGGTGAATAACAACAGTAGAATGTCTAACGACCCCTCATAGGGAGCAATACTGGCTCACCTAAACTGTGCTCCCATAATAAAGTAGCTAGCAAAATTGCGGTGAATAACAACAGGTGAATGTCTAACGTCCCCTCATAGGGAGCAATATTGGCTCACCTAAACTGTGCTCCCATAATAAAGTAGCTAGCAAAATTGCGGTGAATAACAACAGGCGAATGTCTAACGTCCCCTCATAGGGAGCAATATTGGCTCACCTAAAATGTGCTCCCATAATAAAGTAGCTAGCAAAATTGCGGTGAATAACAACAGGCGAATGTCTAACGTCCCCTCATAGGGAGCAATACTGGCTCACCTAAACTGTGCTCCCATAATAAAGTAGCTAGCAAAATTGCGGTGAATAACAACAGGCGAATGTCTAACGTCCCCTCATAGGGAGCAATATTGGCTCACCTAAACTGTGCTCCCATAATAAAGTAGCTAGCAAAATTGCGGTGAATAACAACAGGCGAATGTCTAACGTCCCCTCATAGGGAGCAATATTGGCTCACCTAAACTGTGCTCCCATAATAAAGTAGCTAGCAAAATTGCGGTGAATAACAACAGGCGAATGTCTAACGACAAAGTGCCTCCGCATTAAAAAAAAATTAAAATTTGCATTTGCTTGTGTTCAGCAACTTTAAGGTGCCCTGTCGAGAACCTCTGGGACGAGTTGGATTGCCGAATTAAGAGTTGCAACAACAGTCCAAAATCGGTGAATGAACTTATATATCTTCTCCAAGCCGAGTGAAAGAAAATGCCATTAGTCGTCATACAAGGACTTGCGGAAAGCATGGTTGAGGCTGTAATTGCCTCTCGTGGAGGCTCTACATTATTTATTACAACTAATAAATGTTTTTTTAAGCGCAAAACTGCTAGAGTTAACAAGTGGTTCAAAGTTGTACCTATGACTGAATGTGATTTTGAGGATTTGGAAGCAGCAGCCGTATGGCTTAAATTTTATCACAAGTATAGTAAGCAGAATTAACTGTCAATATTTCATAACATAAAAGTATTCTGCAAGTGATACATAGTGTAAATAATATGGTGATAAACAAAAATTTATGAGCCATTTTAATTTTGTTCCTGAACATGCATTTAAATGCTCTTCTAGAAGTTTTTCCTTTTAATATATCATTATTTGTAAAATCTGAAAATATTAATAAACACAAATTGCAGTGGAATTTATACAAAATCAAAATTCAAGCAATTCTTCCAGAACAATACAGTAGGTAATACCTCAAAAATTTTGTTTCTTTCTTAATTACTACACTTTTTCTTTATACAAATTTATGTAATGCGAGTCACTGTTTACTCTACAATACAACTTATAACATGCATACTCTCTCTCGTGATTTACATGCCACTCTGTAAATTAAAATACTAAACTACAACCCAGCTGCATGTTTTCTTCCCTATTCGTCACATATGAAAAGATTAATACAGAAATTAATTACTGTAAAATTCCAAAGTAAACAAAAGTTCAGTATTTCATATGACACTGATGTTACAATTAATTTCCCAAAATTTACATTTATTTAAAACTATTTGTTTGCCAAAATTTCAGTATTCAAAATGCAAAACACATTCCTGAATGACTTTCAACAGAAAAGGGATCCACAAACAATAGATTTAGCCTTTGTTTCATTTGCACGCGGATGTGTTTAAAGGCGTGTAAATGCATGAAATTTTCTTAAATGGATATTGTACCAGCATTTAAATGATTGGGCTAAATGAATTCTTGTGCAGTGCTGTATTTATAATTAAGCAGTGTCTGTACTAGTAATTTTTTTTGCTACTATTAATTGTGATGGATATTTTGAACATTATGAGTTCTAAATCTTAACTGAGAATAATCAGGTGAGTACACATTAAATAATACTATTTTATTCAAAGTTTGTCTGTATCGTATAATATATGAAAGTTATATTATACAGACAAACAGTATAATAGACTGTGCATATTTGAAAATTTTAAATACTATAATGTTAGTTTTATGTACTATGCTGTTAGTATAAACTTCAGATATTCGAATGTGGTTTTTATCAGATAGGAAGCACATAAATGTGACAAATATTTTAAAGGCTTTTGTTAATGTATTTAATTTAAACAAGCACATCATATAAGTTCAGTGTATCATTTTATCAGAAACATTTTTTATGTTAAAATAAATAGCTCTTGCAAGAAGGTTAGATTACTGAATACAACAATGATAATATTTTTAACCTTTAGCTAAACTTTGTCTGAAATATATTTTACTTTATATCCTCCTTATTCGAAATATTTTTCACCATCTGTATTCTTTGCTAATTGCTTTAAAAAATGTGGCATTTAGGCTAAAAAGAAAAAGAAAAAGTTTCCAGTAATTTAACATAGTGAATTATAAATATTTCAAATAAAGTTGAACATAGAATTATGAAAATATCTGTAAGTATTCTTCCCACAAATTTAAAATCATATGATTCATTTTTCTTTCGCTGTGTATCCAGGGCTTTCTTTTTTTCAACTTTCCTTTTACGCTTATGCTAACTGACTGCTATGTGAGCAGGCCTCTACCAAGAGCATTCGCTTAAAATATTCCGAGGTTTGCCGAACATTCCCTCGTCGGAGAGGGGTGCTCGAATCGAAGAACGAACGTACCATTTGAATACCTATTAGCTAAGGGCCTGTTCACATAGGAGTCCGTTGCGTTGCGTTAAGGAAAAGATGACGTTGAGACGAAAATAAACCAATCATATGCCTCCAAACGATTAGCAATGAAATTTTTAACGCCTATGATTAGTTTATTTTCGTCTCAACGTCATCTTTTCCTTAACGCAACGCAACGGACTCCTATGTGAACAGGCCCTTAGGGGTAGCTAAATTGAGGTTAGCTAAATAGTGAAATAGCTAAAACGTTACATTGACTTTCGCCGTTAGACTTCTAAAATACTGTGATTCATGATGGATTTCAGAATCGAATGCAGATTGGTGCTATTCTTTTTGATATTGAAAAAGCTTTTGATTGCGCATGGCATAGCGCGTTAATCTATAAACTTTTTAAACTTAAATGACCTTCTGATATTATCAATTTAATTCACTCTTATCTACTCAATAGAACATTTAAAGTCCGCTACACCCAACTAAATTCTATCATACGTAATATTAATGCAGGCATTCCTCAAGGATAGAATCTCCGACCGGTTTTATTTAACATTTTCACTAACGACATTCCTCACTCCACAAACACTCGCTATGTTTGCGGACGACATGGCAATATTAGCGAAGAATCGCAATACTAAGTGCATGCAAAAATATCTGCAAAGTCAGGTTGACATTCTGGAACGTTGGTTCGAACGGTGGAGAATTAAATTAACCCTGCTAAAACATAGGCTATTTTCTTCAGTTTTAACAGAATTCCACCTCCGCCGGTCATAGTATGTGGTCACTCGATACACTTCGAGAGAGAGTGTTAATACCTTGGTGTATATCTACACAGTAGTCTAACATGGAAAAAATTACTGGATTCAATATTGGAAAGTTCCTTAAAGCCCGTAAAGACTTAGCTCACATCCTGTACCAAAACCAAATGAGTATTGAAAATAAACTTCTTCTGCATATGACTGTTTAAAGGCCCATCTTACTATATGCTGCTCCTGTTTGGGGCTCAGCAGCGGACGCTCACATTCAAGACTGCAGACTATACAAAATAAAACTCTCCGCGGAATTAGGAAAACCCCTTGGTACCTCCGTAATGAAGTAATACATAGAGATATGGCAATAGAACCCATCCGTCACCACACCAAAGAACTCGCAATAAACTTCTATGAAAATATATATTCAGTAAGAAATGAAGACAGCTAACCTCCCGGATTATGACCCTAGGGAATTTACCAGGCGTCCTAAAGCCACACTGATAATAAACCCTGGGCTTGTTCCCACTCGCGATAGCTAATTTCCCTTCCCTATTCTAAATCCAAACTCTCAATAGTCCGACTACCATAAAATCTCGACTACAATACGCACCCGAGTATAATACGCATGCTTGATTTTGCGCGAAATTTTCGGAAAAAGTTAAAATTCGACTATAATACATACCCATAACTTTTCAATTTTTTATTTAAAAGTTGCACAAATATTTATTAAAATAAATAACATTTGTAATAAAGAGAAACGAAAACGTCAAATTCGGTAGAAAAAAAACTTAAATTGTTAATTCAAAACAAACAATACTGTCAAATTATCAGTCTTAATCACTTCACTAGAATACAGCTCATCTATTGTTGTTGCTCCCATGTCACAATTATTCTTGCCGTCGTAATATATATCACTACCATCATCCTCACTTGACGATACGAACTGTGAGTTCCGTTTGTTAAAAAGGAATACCTGCTTAGTAAATGGGTGGATGAATCACGGAGTGCAGATGCGCACGCACCCGTGTTGCGGCAATGTCTTACAGTTGCTGTACGTTTGTTTATCCAATGTTTAAAACTACGTTTTTTTTGTACGCGAGTATAATTCGCACCCTCAATTTTTCGGACTATAATGTAAAAAAAAAGTGTATATTATACTTGAGATTTTAAGGTACTTCTGATTACTGACCTGTCACTCCAAATAATCGACCATAACTTGACCTCACGATTCCCTCTCGTGCCAGCGGTTCGCTGACGAATGGGGGGGGGGGGAAGAATAGCTCTCCCAAGGGGGATCCCAATACCCGATAGCTCTCAGACTTCGCTACTCTCTCTTGGTGGTTTTCTGTGTGATGGTCCTTCTTTGTGCTTTGAATCTTGCCTTAAATACTTTTTCTAAAATGCTCCCTTACTTTTTATTAATTTTCTCTTTATACCCCAAATTATTCTGTCATTACCAGTCAACCTAAATTCTTAAAACTACTTTTAATTTAATATAACTTTTTTCCCACACATTTTCAGTACTATGTAATCATTATTGAGAACGGTAGTCATGAAACATTCCACTAAGCATACCGAGGATATGCTCTGAGGAGTCTCAATAGCTTTTTATGCCAATGTCAATGACTGTGATTCATAGTAGCAGGTTACGAATTTAGGAATCACACTTTGACTTTAATATAGCCTGCGACTGATTCACAGTTTAGAATTTTCCGCTCAATAACTCAGTGGTAGTGGCAACGCGATGTGACAAATTTTCGTTCATAATATGCGTTTTGTTATCGCTAAGGATTTGTATTATTTAGAAAGAAGACTTCTTGTTGATCCTGCCTCTAACGCTGTAAATTTGTTCAGTGGATCCCGGATTAAAAACAACAATCATCTCGACATAAGGAAAGGAATCAGTTTCATCAATCAAGAATTAGGTATGGTATTAAATTCAAATATTTAAAATTACCTGTGGATTTTTCAGATACCCCTCCCAAACAGTTTTCCGAACCATGTGATGTCGGAGTAAGTCCAATGAATAAACATATGATTTGTGATGAAGCACAGTATTAGATTTCGTGATGCCACAAAATGTGACTGAATGGAGTGCAACTTAGAAAGGAAGTTCTATATTTTTGCTTCTTCTCTGACAGAGTACATTCTTATATTCTAGCTTATGTGCTATTAGAATATAGACTTGTGACCCAGAAAGAGTTAGAAGTCTTCTCTACCTTTATTTGAAATCAGAGCTTTACCAAAATTACCAAAAGTGTTAATTATATATGTTATTCTGTACATCTATACATTTCACTTTTTGAATATTAATTTTAATTAACAGATTTTGTTCAAAACTTGTATGTTGCTATAAATTGAAATAATATTTTTTTGAACATAACTTTATCAATCATAAATAATGATGTAATTTTTTAATGTAATCTATAAATTTAATAAAAATGTGCTCTTTGCATCTTAAATTTAAATAATTGTATCATAAAATTTATTCTCCTACTGCAATTCCCTGTATTAATTTAAACTATATTTTTGAAAAAAAAAATTAAATGTTTTTAGAATTCAATATTTTTAATCTCTATCATAAACCTGTTTCATTTAAAACTCAAGAAATGGATTTTTTTTAATCCCTTTGTCTTTATATGAGTTGAACCTTAAAAACAGAAAATAAAAGTATGTGAAGTTGCTTTTACATATAAATATTAGTAACAGATATTTAAGTAAAATAACAATGCTTGAAATGTTTCATTAAATTTTAATGGAGTGTAAGCAGACAAGTAATCATGAATTTGTAACTATGCACTACAATTAAATTATATAAGTCCGCCAGCATAAGCAAACTGGCAAGACACTAACCTTTATTCTCAAAACTTTATGTTATTTCAAATCGGCACATGTAATATTTATCTTTTACAAGAATTAATAGCATACATTCTAAGTACCACCATTTTAATAATTAACAATTATATCTACATCAATTCAGAACTAACAAAAATTTAATGTTGCCATATCAAAAACAGAATAATAAAAAATATAAAATAATAGCTGCTACAAATTCTTATTTTTTCTCAACATGGTAATATATTATATGCCATTGGTACTTAAAGATGTACAATAAGTGTTGTGATCTTTTATGACAGTGTTTTGTATTATATCACAATACTCTTAGCCTGCCCTAGAATTTATTTTGGCTACATTGAATTGGACAGTCTCAGACGATTATTTCCAAATCTGGCAACCATTTTTAAAGTTTTAAAATTTCTTTAAAGATGCCAAATTAGGAGATAATTAATTGAATTTTAATAATTTAGCAGGAATATTCTTATTTTTTTTGCTTTTAAAATTATAAAATTCGAACTCAACCCTGTATTGCATCACATGTTAGGTAGATGATATGACTCCTGCTATGTTCGAGCATACCTGGATAGAGATTGACTACATGTGTGTGCCATGGGACAAGGGGTGCTGACATCGAAACCTACTAGGTAATGTTCAAAACTTGATTCATTTCTGTATCTTTTGGGGGAAAATAAACACCATGTGTTCTATTATATGGTTCTTTATTTCCCGTTGCAGTCACAGACACCTTTTTCGATGGCCCTGTATATATACTGCAGTGCCAGAATAACTGGGATAGACGATCCCTTTCAAAATACGTAGCAATATACACTTTCTCATAATAGTTTCATTCTAAAGTATTGTATATAGAACAATAGACATTTTTAGAAGCTTAAAGAGCTGATTGAGCAGTATTCATAGCAGATAATTGGGATTTAGGTGACTTTTGTTGAGGTATTATAGTTAGTGATCATATGATGGGTCATGACATTTAATGATCATATGATGGGTAAGACAAAGTATAGATTTTCCCATTTGACCATTTCAGGCGTGTATCTTGAATACAAGAATTCTATTAAAACACCGAACCTAAAGCAACAGTGTGACTGCAGGGTGTCTACTAACATGAAAAGTAATGAAAAGTAACGAAAAGTCACGAAATGGGAAAACGGTCACGAAAAGTCATGAAAAGTAACGAAATTGAAAGAAAAGGTCACGAATTTTTTCAATTTAAAAATTTTTTTTATCGATATAATGTAGAATAGAAAATATGCTCCTAACTGGTATAAAAACACTAAGATCAATTTTTGCCTACTTTGTGACGCCGCATCGGAAGAGAGATAACAGAGTTCCCGCGGGAAAATGCATTGTATTCTTCCCCACTGCGGGAACGAACGCTCTTTCTCCCCTTCACAGAAAGATGAGTATACGTCGTCATGTGGGGCTACCTCTCGGGCGACGAAAATACGATGAGATAAGAAACACACAGCGGAAGTAGACATATGGTAAAGCATTAAAATTAACACGAACAAGTGGTGCACAATGGTAACGAGAGAGAAGTTGGACAGCGGAAAAACACAATTTTTTTTGAAAATAAGAATAGAGCTTCAATTTTTACGTCGATCCTGAATACAGAAGTGTATTTCAGATCGGTTTTTCTTTCAGTGAACTCGAGTATTACTGTATAGATTTTGGCGTCTTGTCATCATTTGCGCTCGAGTTATTCTCTCTCCCCACGTAAGACTATGTCCGATATATGCAGATTTCCCGCCGAGTATACGTTATGTAACGGGCGAAGGCGAAGCTTTCTCCCGCCAATGACGGGCGATGCATTCAATTATGAAGCTCTCTTCCACGGGAGATATTAGCGCCCTTTACACGTACATTCTTTAGCGAGTGCTTGGAGCGTATGGGATTGCGCTTACGCTCCAAGCGCTCACAAAAGAGCTTACGTTTAGCGCCCTTTACACGTACGCTCTTGGAGTGCTTGGAGCGTACGGAGTGCTTGGATTGCGCGCGGGAAAATTTGGAGTACGCTCCAAAGCAGCTTTCCCTTCCTCTCCGACACCTTCACACGTGCACTCAATCGCGCGGAATCGTGGTTTCACGCGGGAAAGAACGTACGTGTAAAGGGCGCTATTCCTCCGCCCAGGACCGTAGCCTTGGGGGGGCGGGAGTTCGACGGGCAGGATCCCCCCCCCCCGTTTACTGTATTGCATTTTAACATCAAAATAAAAGTACATTTTTAAATGTAAAATTTTTTTAAACTGCATACTTATTCAAAATTTAATTTTTTAAATTTTTATTTACTGTCTTAATTTCAATTTTTTTTGCTCCGAATTGTTTTATAAATTTACTGAAATGTATTACACAAGATTGTGCATGGACTTTTAGATTATATAATATTAAATTTTATAATTTCTTAATATTATTATTAAATATTAATATTAAATATTATGTAATTTTAGTAAATTTTATTTTATTTTTAGTTAAAAAATAGTGAAATATCGGGGAGGCTCAGTCCAGTTTGAGTTGTTCTTCATCTTGATGTTTTCAGAGCAGTTTAGGAAAGTTCCTGAATTTAAGCAAAAATTAACTCAAATTAAACATTGATACAGCTATTTTGCAATTGTATCAGTGTAGAATTAATGAAAAATTGTTATTTAAATATTATTTACTTTAATGGGGTTTCTGTAGTAGCTGTAACAAGTATTAGAATGATTAATTTTTGCATCATTCACTTTCAAGGTGTTTTACATTGCATCAATAAATTTCATGGGTGTTTGAGTCACAATCATATCTGGAATTTGTATAACAGTAATAAAACTAGTAAGTATTGCATGGTTGTAATCCCAACTTTTTAAAAATAAGGTTTTCTTGATAAGAACTTAAATAATAAGGTGAATATTGTTGAAAGACGAGCTGGGGGAGGGGGGGGGGGGGGGCGGGGAGACTAATTTCGTTTAAACATTAGTATGTACTTCAGTGGTCATGAAATTTTATTTTTAAGGTCATGAAATGTCATGAAAAGTCATGAAATTGACTTGCTCAAAAGTAGTAGACACCCTGGACTGTCAAAAGACTGGATGTTTATGACCAGTATTTTTCTGTTGAGAATCATATCAAGTGAAAGGAGTATACCATTGGTGCAAATAACATCACAATTCAATGCTGGGGCCTCTACTAACATCGATTTGAGGACTGCACAACATTAATTGCATAATATGGATTTTAATAGTCGATGTCCCGCTGAAGTGTCATTGCTTCCCTCATGGGTCAGAGCTCTGAGCCCCATTTTGGCTTGGGAACAACAACTGTGCACTCTAGAATACTGAAAATGAGTAGCCCGGTCTGACCAGTCTCATTTCCAACTGATTCGGGCAAATAGAAGGGTCTGCATGTGAAGAACACATCATAAATGAATGAATCCAGCATGTCAATGAGGGACAGTTCAGGCTGGTGGGGCCTCAGTAATGGTATGAAGTGTGTTGAACTGGCATGAATTAGGACCCTTCATACACCTACAACTTCTCTGACAAATGAATGCTACGTTAACATCCTTTCAGTTGTGTTATAGCCGTTCATGCTATGCATTCACTCTAACGGGTTTAGGCATCCTCCAACAAGAGAATGTGCCACCACACACATCCACAGCAACCAAATTATGGTTTGTGGAACATTCATCAGAGTTTAGGAAAAGGAAATATCCTCCTTGTCCCCGAGATCTCAACATTATTGAACATATCTGGGACGCCATGCAATGTTCCATTAAAAGCCAAGATCTACCATCTAGGAATGTTATAAAAAATTATAGACCCCTTTTCAGGAGGTATGGTGTCTATGGACTTCCTTAGAGAGCTTGTAGAGTCCAAGTCCCATTGTGTTTCTGCAGTTCTATGATCCAGAAATGGACTTACCAAGTATTAGACAGGTATCCTATATATATATACCAGGTAGGCAAAAAGTCCGTATAAACTTTAAAAATTCATAAAAACCGGAAAATTAACTAAAATAAAAAAAAGGCTTGCAGGGTTAGCATCGCTAGGTCATGGGATTTTTTTTAAGACAAAAAAATAAATGAAAAAACAGCCAACAGGTGACACTGGTATGAGCGAATTTTGTGGAAATATGCAAATGAGATGGTTAAAAGAAAGTGCGCTCCTAATCCACAACCAGTTCACCGTTGTTCCATGATCCGCCGAGAGGTGTCATGTATACATCCAGACCTGCTGCACTCTGCCGTTGCTGGATTTGTGACTAACCTGCAATGTCTTATTCCCTATGGTGGGGGTCATGTGGAACACCTACTGCTGTAATAAATGATTTAGAAGCATTCTTTTCATTATTTGCATATCTTTTCTTTGACTTGTGTAAGTCAGCACCACCTGTCGGCTGTTTTTGAGTTGTTCTTTTTTTCCTGTCTCAAAAAAAATCCCGTGACCTAGTGATGCTAACCCTGCAAGCTTTTTTTTATTTTGGTTAATTTTCCGATTTTTATGAATTTGTAATGTTTATACGGACTTTTTGCCCACCCGGTGTATATATATATATATATATATATATATATATATATATATAAGAAAGTAAAGTTTTTCATTTTAATCAGGGTTTGTTTGTTTTTTAACTGGATTTTTGTTCTGTTGAATAAAGAGACAATTTAAGGTTTTCAAATGAGAGTTGCAATCCCTTAAGTTTATAATATTAAATCTGTTTTTATAAAGTTTTTTTCTTTCAATTGTAAATACTTGCTCATTTAAAGTGAAGAACTATTTTAATTTTCTTTTTGAAGCTTTAGATATTAAGATATAGAAAAGGATATTTAGTATGTCATCCATTGCTTTTAGATTATTCATTTTTATGTCAATTATCCATTGAATACTCCTGTCTTAAAAGCTTAAAAATGTATATTCAAAATTGACCTCTGGTAATGAACAATGGTAATCTACAATGTGCACAATCTATACAAACTATAATTTTATTTAATAACAGAAGATGTCTTATATTATTTTTTAAATATCTACACTTTAAGTATGTTATTACAAGTTTCCACATCTTGTGCAAATTCGGATTTTTGGCTTTCACCAACATAAAAATAAAATAAAGATCCAGACTTTTAAATCAGGATCATGAAATTAAAGTAGCATTGTCATTTTTATGCCCAAATATAGATGAAGTTATCAAAAAACAAGCTCAAATTTCACACTAAATGCAATTTGTAGTGAAATAAATATTTTTTCAATTCCTACTATTAGTTCACACTCTCTCTATATATATCTTGTTCAAATTTTCAATCGTTAATAAAAGTACTTTTTATTCATCCACTCAAGTTCAAATACATTTTTTTAAACTTGTAGCGGATGACACTTGATGTGAATACAGTTTTTTCAAATATTAATTCATCAATTAAATTTAATTAATCAATTTTAGTTTTAGACCTAGAGCGTCTCTTGCTCTTGAATAGTAATTTCCCTCTTGTTACTGTGTAAACGGTAGCACTGCGGTATCACGGGCTTCTCCCGTCCTGTAGGTTGCAAGATCGAATCCCCAACCTGACAAACTTTTTTTCTCTCTTTCCCCCCCTCCTAATCTCGCACAGTAGGCAAGGTTCTGGCGGGCAATCCTTTTTTTCAATTCCTACTATTAGTTCATACTCAAATTTTTCTTTGTTGACCTAAGTAGGAATTGACTTTAAAAATTTTTTTTTATATATTACTTGTTTTAATTTGTAATGCAATTTCATTTTATAATTCAATGAAAATTATTTCGTATGGTATTTTTACAAAATATATTATAGGTACATCAATCAATTATCCAAGTAAAATCCTTTTGAATTTATCTTATTGTTAGCGTGCCACCAAATTTTTAAATTATTGAAAGTGTACCGTGACGAAAAAAAGGTTGAGAATCACTGATCTAGTACTTGCTTCTGTGTTTGAACTGCATTATTGCAATGATTTACTTTAAAATATGGAGTTAATTGAATTGGCTTCTGAAATAAATTATCTATTATTCCATGACCCCAAAAAATTGTCATTTAGAGATGTCAATCCTTATTATTAGGGAAGGCTTTGATACAAACTTTAAAAGATTAAAAAAGTGGAGTTAATTGATTTGGCTTGTGAATGGCTCATATATGATACAGAACCAAGGTTTTATCATAAGAACACTAATATCAAATTATACACTGATTTACTATTTGAAATGCTGACAGTTTCATCATCTTCTAGGAGAACTACTACAGAAATTACAAGAATTTTGAAACTGACAAAAATAGTTTACTCCATAATTAATGCATATTATAAATATTATTAACATAATTTATTTAATACAACGAAAAACATGTAATGGAAGCATTTTTATTTATAAAAATAATTTGGGAGATGATCATAAGATAATCTCTTATATATACCTTTTGCCTATGCTGTTTGTATTGCAGCAACCTCTACAGATTATCTCCCCTCCCCCCCTTTTTTTTAAATTTTTTAAAGTATTTAGTTCTTTTGTGCTCCTGAAGAATGATACAACCTTGGGTCAACACTAGGGCTGCTAGATTTAGTTCAGTCTTGGCCAAAGTATCCTGAGACTTTCCTCTCTTCTATTCACGGAGAGTTAAGCCATTGATTAAAGGACAGCTTTATAACATTTTTTGTCTATAGATTAGAGGGATAGATAAAGTAGATAGGATTGTTTATAACTCATAATTAAATTGATATTAAAACTGATATGTGATGTGTCTTATATGAAATGAAGGCTTTTTGTTTCTAGTCTCTCTAAAATTATTCAGCATTTTTTATTATAGGAATGGAGAAAGAAAATGATTTATAATATTATTCATATGAACAGAAATAGAAAAATTCTTAATGTTACTGAAAAATATAAAATAAAATTTAAAGTGAATCTTTAATACATTTGTTGAAAAACTTTTGTATCTGATATACGTCTGAAAATATTCTAAGGAAGAACATTCTATAAATGAACATTTTTGCTCATATACAGAAAAGAATCTTTTTTTGCATGGTTTTTATTTATTCTAGAAAGAATTTTATAGACAACAGTTCTTTAGAAGACAACTTCAAATTTATACTAGTGAGGCATATTTATGTATGTTAGATACAATTTTTATTTTTCATCTTCATATTTATACCAGAGGAAAATCTCTTGTTTGTGATAATTCTCAGAAAGAATATGCTAGATTAATTCTAATGAAAAAGCATTTTTTTTTTTTCATACTTGAGAGATACCTTTAGTTGGTTGGTATATGAAGAGATTCTAAGCATCTATTCACATAACCCCTATTTCACTGAATATAAAAAAGATGTCTTACCCCCACAATCTTTTCCTTTAGAAAGAAGGTTAATTTTCTTTATGTCCTATGCCGGAGTATATCCTCATAAATAAGGAATGATAGGTACAATTAAAATCATTGAAAAACAGAAACATTCATGTTTGATTATTGGTTCAAAAATAAAGTTCATATTTTAAAATACAGTCATACTTCAACACTCACCTGCTTTTGTAATCAATGCATTTGGATGTGGAAAAAGGCTTCAGTACCTGTCACATGCTAAAATCTGCATTAGGCAATCCCATTTTTGTAGACAAAACAAAGACGTTAGTATTGTGCTCAGAGTAGAACCCCACATATTTTGCCATGTACTTTTATTTTTGTCTGTGCACGTCATCCTGCAGGTTTAAACTCATGATGACATATAATATATGTCATCATGAGTTCAAAGAAGATTAGTGTTACCACTCAGCAGAAAAGAAAATTAGTGATTACCCCAGTGAGACAATAGTTAAGTGGGAGCATGGTAGCTGCATGTTTAATCTTGCTGCAGAACAAAGATAGAGGTAACTCTGGAGAACTTTGAAGAATTTGAGACTGGACTAATAATGGAAGACATTTTGTTTGTAGAAATGTCAATGAGCATGGAAGTGAGGAATGAAGACATCAAAGTGTTAGGGCAAGAATACAGAGAAGAACTCAACAGTGAGGATCTATAGAAACTTCAAAGGGAGCAGCAATAGATAGTTATTGAGGAACTTCCTTAAGGAAAGAAGCTGCTACTGAACTGCTACAAAAAAAAAATGTATTCTAAATGGATTGAATGAAAAAATTTTGTTCAAAAGTATACCCCTGACAAAGCTCTAGCAAACCAAAATGTGGACTTAAGAAACATTTTGAAACACAGGCAGAAGAAAGTCTCTCTTGTTAGGTTTGTAGGTAAACTCCCTAAATCTAAGTCTATAGCAGGTTTCAGTGGTAGAGCAGAAAAAACAAAGAACCCCTGTTCAAGTACCTATTGTTTTTTTGGAGGGGACCCCCTTTCCAGCTAAAACCTATCATCATCATCATCCTATTGGGCCATGAACTCCTCAGTACATGTTTAGTGAAGTTAAATTTTAATTTATTTATCTAATTATTGTTTTGTTATGTATTTCTCTATAGTTTTGAGATTTTGTATCAAAAAGCAACCCCATTAATTTTTAAATTGCCAGGTAAATTGTGAAACTTCTGGGGATCAGTAACAGATTATTTCCTTTTACATTATTCTCTATGGGAAAAATTCGTACCATAGAGTCTATTATATGGTATTACCATATACTAGAGTCTATGGGAAAAGCATGCACTTCTTTGTTTATGTTTACTTTTATTGCTCGCACACTGAACTTATAAATTTTAAAAACACGCTATTTATAATGCATTTTTAATTGTCATCGCCCTTATCTACATAAGGCCCTCATTTCAGTATCACATTTGAAGTTCTCATGATGTTCTATGATCAGTCTTACATTAAGTAAATACTTCATCTATATATAAGTTCAATGAGAGTTTTTTTTACTTAGAAACCTATTTTGAGAGAACCACTGAACATAAAAAGAAGGTTGAGGTATCAAAATGGAGGTCTTTGAATAAATTTGTAAAATTTGTTCAATCATCTGAAGTTTACCTTTGTTATTTGATATGAATTTGTCCTTTTCAAAAAGATTATCCATGAATTTTGACGGGTTTCTACTATACTATTTAACTGTAATAATTAATACATCACTTTTATGAGAGTTCTTCACTTCTCAGAGACTTTTGCAATGATGCTATATGTTCAAATGCCTTTTTGTTTTTCAGTCTTATTTAGCTATTACATAGCAAAAATTGACTGTAGAAATCCAAGAATAACAAACTTATCATCTTACTTTTTTTCATAATGTTTCTATAGATGTTTTCTAATTTTTTAATATTCGAAGAATTTGTTTTTGAGGTACAATATTGAATTCCCAAGAGTTGTTCCTGCGAGTACAATTCTTATGGATCTTTATGATCTATACCAATGAATCAGTGAAAAATAAGTATTAAACAAATTGTACTGTGTATTTAATAATTCAATAAATGTATACTTATTTGGCCAGCTATATCCATTGACAACTGCAAAAAAAAGTTGCTCCATTTAGAGTTTTCAAAGATAATGAAATTATTGATGACATATTCCCAGTTTTGTAATAAAGCAATCTGAGCAATAGACTTTAATCTAAAATTTTAACTTGGCATTCATTTTTTTTCTTTCTGTTTTTGAAGTGTGTTTTACCACCTTTTCCCCTTATAATAAATAAGTTACCCCTCTGAGGAATCTTTGAAAAACATTGTTTTGTTGAAATTTGAATTTTATTTTTATAGGATCTCTATTTTACTAATGTCTGTTGTAAATCTTATATATTATATTCTTCATTGGTCCATTTTAATACTAGTTTAGTTTGCCACAACTGCCAAATATTCAAGTTTTGTATAATGAAAGAGAGTTGTACGCAAAAAAAAATAAGAAATTTTCAATAGACTTTTCTTTAAAAAATACTCTAGAAAAGTCTCTTGTATATTGGTTTCTGGGTTATATGGGCATATGCTGTGTTTTACTCAAATGCAATAAGGTCTTTTTATTTAGTATTATTTGAGAGTTTTGTGTCTGTCCTTCTTTCTTGTGTACATATACATTATGCATATCCTAATTTTTGTTGTTATTTGACAGATGTATGTGTGTTTTCAAAGTAACTATTTTTTAAAAAACAAAAAGATCACTGCTATAAATTTAAAATTTAACTGCTGCTTTTATTATTCTGATACCAGGAAAGGACTGTTGACTCTAATACCACATACTTTCTACCATTCCAGAAAAAAATTACAAGATTGAAAAACAGGTTACTAAAGGACTATAAATGTTTCAAAACTAAAAGTCAGCCATGAAAATTAAAATTTTATCACATAGTCACAGCCGGAAAAGTCTATGAATTTTACTTTGTCCTTTTTTATTGAACAATAACTGAAAAAGGAACTAGTAATATATCATAAAAAATTATTTTGGTTCTGAATAACTAATATCTGTAGGAATCTGCAAAAATTTCCAAAAATATTTTCGTATAATGAAATGTATATTGTTGTTCATCGACTTTTATGTTGATATCATACTTGATAGTTTTTGCATGATATAAATCAAGAATTTTTTTCTATCATTATTTAATTTGAATCATGTATATACATGTTTGAAAATTATAAAACTAAAATTTGATAGGTTTGGTTTAGTTTGGAGTACTACAGTCAACTTTTTGCTGCACGAGGGCTAATTAGACCGGGATCTACAGTCTAAAGCCGATTCCAAACAGCTACAAACATCCATGCCAACAGTGGAACTCGAACCCTTAGGATCTAAACCGAATACCAGCACCCTAGCGATTCGAACATCACCTGGTTCCTAAAATTTGATGAAGTCATACAACTTTCTTTAAATTCACTTTTCTAATGGAACAGCACTGAAAAGTTTTTGCACATTTTCTGCATTGAATTTTACAAACCGCCCAAAAACTTGGGAAATTGACATTTAGGAATTCAGTTAATCACCCTGTGTGGGTATTATGTAAATTATTTTCCATTTGCTATTCTTTTGAAATGGCATCCCATTGCATATATATACATAAAAATTTTATGTAATTTTGTTAACATTACATGTAAAGAGCAATTTAAAATTTAGCAAATAAACTGCATGTAAAACATGTATCTAGCAACAACAACATAAAAAAAGCCCTTTTTTAATATGCTTTTATTTTGATAATTATGAACTTGGATCCATGATTTTAGACTGCGAGAAATTTGCAAAAGTTTGTTTCAGTGAATTCTGGCTCAGTATTTAAAACTTTGACTTTTGTTTCACGTACGCTACCGGGACTGTAAAGGAAATTAAACATCGTGACTGTGAAGAGTGCGTAATCAAGTAATCATTTAAAATACTCTGAGCAGTTTTGTTTTAGTTAATCCAGGTGCATCATATCAGCCAATCGCAGGGATCACTCGTTTATTCACCCATAACTTTCACACTAGAGCCAATTCCCAGTTTTTATGCCCATTTTCGGAATTGGCCTGCTTAAACAAGTAGAAATCAGCTGCTCTAGATCTCAATTGCATTTTGGTTGTTGAACGACGTGTCATTTTCAAAAGGGTAAAGGTGGTGTTTGACCCTTGCAGAAGGTGGCAAAGTGTATCTAACAATACATATGTAGAAATTGTTTTACTTTGCTGCACAGACAAATTACTATTTTTCAGCAGTAATTAATTACGCGTTCAAATAGCAAATAAGCGTTATCAAGGATTTATAAAAGTACAATGTTGTAAATTTTCTCTCTTGATTGCAGTGCCTCCACTGGATTGTAAAATATAAATATTTCATTTAATATTTTTTTTTCTTTCCCTCTTTGCAGGTGGTAGTTTCAACCGATGGGTGATCACGCCGTTCATAAGCTTAACTCCTTATCGGGAAGTCACGTTGATTATTTGAAGTGAAGCTTTTTTTGAACGAGTATCGTTAACAGAATGGAAGCAATATTAATATGATATCAAGTTTGAAGCTTTTTTTTTTGAACGAGTATCGTTAACATAAGCAATATTAATTCGACATCAAGTTTGAATCACTGACCTGAAACCGTATGTTTGGTACAAAATGTGCATCCATTGATTTGCCCAGATTCTCACTTTGGCTAGAAAATGAACACCATCTACGAGCATACTTCTGAAGTGGGAAACAGAAGGATACATCCTGACAAAGTTTTTGTTAACTCGTGTGAAAAAAGAGGGGTTTTGTGAATGAGAGAGTTTATTTTGTATTTCGCGTGAGGGTTTTTATAACCTATAGAATGGTACAGGAAAATATTTCATATTTATGATGCAAAACTGAAAAGAGATACTGATTTTCAGTTTACTGATATGAATTTATAAATAGCATACACCTTTTAGAAAAGGTAATTTAGTGTGCTACTTTGATCAATAAAAAAAAATAATTAAAAAAAATACAAAATATGCGCAAGTTGCATGAAGGTGTCATTTACCACGAACTTCATTAATCCGACGGCAAACCCGGTCTGAATATCAATTTAAACACCTGCTGCATACAGTACCTCTGAGAAAAAAAGTAATATGGGTTGGAATTCTTGTCAAAGGCTACAGACTTTTCTGCTCGTCTGAAACATTGCCGTTTAAGCGAGACGTTCATAATATTTTCTTTTCAAATGATTAACTTTTCTGTAGTTCACATATAAATACAAATTTCTGGAATTAAGCTGAATGAAACAAAAAAATTTTGTGTTCCAGTGCAAGAAATTTTGAAAACATTTTAATCGTTAAAGGGCTTTTCATATATATATTTTTTTTCCTAGAAAGAATTTACTTTCCAGTATGCGGGTTGCATCAAAGGAAATTTTATAACAAGTCTATAACTCACACACACATATATATATATATATGATTTCCAGTTTTGTATCAAGGAGTTTACTATTGAGTGAAGTACATTTGTAAACAATGCTCCGTACTTTAAAAAATCACCAGAAATTTATTTTTCTTTAACTCCAAATTTCGTCCAAAAACAGTGCCAGCATGGCTGAAGAGCAGTGCTGTTATGAAAGCAGTCGAAACGAATTTTTCAACGGAGCCCAATCCTATCAGCAAAACCACACCCATGCTGTTGCGAAACCTTTCATCTGCAATGTTTGTACGAAAGGATTTTCTGAAAAGACTAAATTAGAAATACATCTTCGCACCCATACAGGGGAGAAACCTTTCGCCTGTGATATATGCGACAAACAATTTTCTGTGGGAAGTAATTTAAAAAAACATCTCCGTACCCATACCGGAGAGAAACCTTTCGTCTGTAGTGTCTGTGAGAAAGCATTTTGTGATAGGGGTACATTAACGAGACATCTCCGAACCCATGCTGAAGAGAAACCTTTCGCCTGCCGTGTGTGTAAGGTAGGATTTTATGAGAAGAGTAAATTAGGGATTCATCTCCGTATGCATAGTGGAGAGAAACCTTTCGTCTGCAATGTATGTGAGAAAGGATTTGCTGATAAGACTAAATTAGAGGTACATCTTCGCATCCATACCGGAGAGAAACCTTTTGTCTGCGGTGTATGTAGCAAAGGATTTTCTGTGGGAAGTAATTTGAAAAAACATCTCCGTACCCATTCCGGGGAGAAACCCTTCGTCTGTTCTGTGTGTAAGAAAGGATTTTATGATAATAGTCAATTAGCGATACATCTCCGTACCCATACTGGAGAGAAACCTTTCGCCTGCAGTATCTGTGAGAAAGCATTTTATGATAAGGGTAAATTAACAAGACATCTCCGAACCCATACTGGAGAGAAACCTTTCATCTGCAGTGTATGTGAAAAAGGATTTCTTGATAAGAGTAAATTAGCGATACATCTTCGCATCCATACAGGTGAGAAACCTTTTATCTGTGGTGTATGTAAGAAAGGGTTTTCGCTGAATGGTAACTTAAAAGAACACCTTCGAACCCACACAGGAGAGAAACCTTTCATCTGTAGTGTGTGTCAGAAAGGATTTTCTCTGAAGGATAACTTAAATGAGCATGTTCGTACCCACACGGGAGAGAAACCTTTCATATGCAGTGTTTGTAAGAAAGGATTTTCTGCGAGAAGTAATTTAAAAAAACATCTCCGTGCCCATACAGGTGAGAAGCCCTTCATCTGCAGTGTATGTAAGAAAGGATTTTCTGTGGGAAGTATTTTAAAAAAACATCTCCGTACCCATACTTGAATTTACATGAGAAACAATATTCTGGTAAGAGTTACTTTGGGGTTCATCTTCGTGCACATACAAGAGAGAAACATTTCATGTGCAGTGTCCTTTTATATGGTTTATGTGAAAAATCCTTGTACGTAAAAAAAGACGCACCGGAAACTTTTTTTTCAACTATCTGTATGCAGTGCATGTATGAGAAAAACTCGATATTTTAGTAACTCTACCGAATTGTATTTTAATGAATGTTTGAATCATCAGTGGTGGTACGCCTCGGAAAGTAAATGCTAAATCTATACTGTACTGGTGATAGTTGAGAAAGTGAATTTGCATTCATCCGGCCAGATGACACGCTGCCAATTTTCGTGTGTTTCAATTTGAATCGTTTATTTCAGAAACCCATCAAGGCATTTTCTTTTGGATTTTTATTTTATTTACAGAATCGGTGTCTTCTACCGTATACACATATTTTTGTACAGAAATTCGCAAACTATAATTCCGCTTTATGCATAGGCGTAGCGTCGGGAGGGCACGTGCCCCCCTCCCTTAACTTGAAATAAATTAAAACGTTAATAGAAGTTCAGTTAAAATCGGAAAATTGTAGAAAACTTTAAAGAAAGTTGGGTTTCTTTTCCGCCTTTTCAAACTGTGAAACTGAAGATTACGGTTATGTCTTTAGCATTAAGGGTACAGTAGACTTTCAAAATTGTGAAATTTGTCCAAAAATTCTATTTTTTATTTTATTGAATTGTGAAACTACGGACGAGTAGGAATGTGTTGCAAAAAGAATTTTTAATTTCAGTGATACTTTCCTAGTTATAGGCATTTGTATTTAATTTAGATATTATGTGGTTACTAATAGCAATAACTTTAAATGTGTTTATCTCAAAATAAAAATTTTCGTGTCATATGAATATACAAACTGCTCCAGGCACCTTTCTAATTATCGTATTGCTTTGAAATTTAAGTTTTATATACTTCACTGTATATCAAATAAGTCTTGTTGAAAAAAATTATGCTTCGTAGCTCAGAATTTCTAAATTTTGTACTGGAAAAGATGATTTAGAGGTATTTTGCGTAATAAAAAGGGTGTTTTAACTATTATTATATTTTTCTCTTTGCATTTTTAATGAATGAATGCTTAGAATAAGCAATAAGTTTCATTGTTAGTTCTATAAGGTATCCTGTAAATAAAAATTACCATATTATATGCAAAAGAAATGCACGTGGAACATTTTTAATTAGGCCAATTTTTGATATAATTAATAATTCATAAATTATTAATATTTCATCTTTAAATTTTAACCACTTTTACATATCTATGGTACTAATCACATATTCAAATTTCAAGCAAATCCATTCAAAACAAAAAAAGTTAGGTTCGAAGTTCCACTGTCCCCTTAACATAGTTTTTAACAATGATATGATCCATAACAAAAATTCCATGTTATATTTTTTTCTCATTTTATTTATAGTATATTTTTTTCTCATTGTATGACTTTTTAATATTACACAAACATCAATTCTATTGTTATTCAATGAAAAAAATAATATTTCATATCTTAAGGACTGTCCGGCAATAGGCCTTAACTGAATTCAATTCATGCGCCGCCCGCCCCCCCCCCCCCCCCCCCTCAAATTAAAAAAACATTTTTTTAGAAGCACGTTACGCCTATGGCTTTATGGGTTACTATTAACAGTGCTTATCAACTTTAATGCAGAAATCTATAATCAAATAAAAAGTGGAAAGTTTTTCTTTGTTTCCCAAAAATTTGAAAAAGCGCACTTAACGGGTTTCTGAAATAAAGGATTCATTTTCAACACCACCAATTTCCAGTTTTCATGTTCGTGGCACCATCTGACTCGTTTTCTTACATTGGTTTCAGTAATGAGTAGCTATTGGCTTGCAGCACAACCAATTATATCACCTTTATACGGCTCCTTATGAGCTCTTATTACTGTAACGGGACATGTATTCACCTGTACTGTTAATTGCTATCCTGTTGTTAGTTTTCGTTGTACATTCTGTACCAAACTTCGCCTTCCTCTCGCCGACATTTTTGAGTGACATCTAGCTTTTTGTCTCTAGAGCCGTGGTTTCCAACCTGGGAGGCGCCAAAACTTTTTAATAAAAAAAAATCAATGTTCATACCATAATATCTATAAATAGACGAATTTGAGTCGACAACCATCGAAAAAGAAAAATTGATAGAATTGTCATTCGATAGCTCACTGAAACAAAAGTTTCAAATTCAAATCATAATTCAATTTTGGATGAATCTTAGTGGAGAGTAGAGTATGAATCTTTATATTGCAAAGCAATGCAAGTGCTTCTACCATTTGTAACGCTTTATTTATGCGAAACTGGTTTTTCGGCAGTGGCTGCAATGGAAACCAAGTATTGAACCAGGTTAATAGTCGAAAAAGAGTTACGAGCGACACTCTCCACATTGCCCACAAGATTTGATAAACTATGTGCCAATAAACAACAACAACCCTCGCATTTAATTTTGATGCATTAGATGTAGTTTAATTAGTAATCTATATATATAAAACAGTTCCGTAACTGACTCACTGACTGACATACAACGCACAGACCAAACCGCTGGACCTAAAGGGCTGAAATTTTGCATGGCGATTCTTATGGTGTAGGAATGTACTAAGAAAGATTTTGCAAAAATTCTTCTTAGATTTTTTTAAATTAAATTTTTAAGCTGTTTTTGTAACTTTTTTTAAGTTTGCATTTAAAATACTAATTTGAGGGTTACGAAATTTATACCACGAGAAAGTTCATAAAAATTCCTTTAAAATGAAATCTTTTTCGAATCTTTATCCCCATTTTCTGATTTTTGGTAAATTTTAGAATTTAATTTATTAAATGCTGATCACGTGATTTCTTTTTCTGGTACTTTAAATTAATTTATCGGCACGTTCATAGTAACGAAATAGACAAAAAAAAAATTTTCCCTTACTAATGCGGCAGATGATTGGACATTATCCAAATAAATATTAAAATACAGTAAGAGATATGTTCCTCAAACTGTACTATATTAACTATACTATATTCTTTAATATTTCCTATCACATTTAATTTGAATATTTTCTTCTACATTATTCTGTCTATAAAAATCTCTCTTACGATTTTTTTATAAATATATATATATATATATATATTTACATCAATTGTATACATTGATCGTCATATTTATTATATATATATATATATGGGTCATTTTCAAAAAATTTGCCAGAACAGCATTTCAAAATTTTCAAAATTAAAAATCATCAACTGTTTAATTTATTTTTGGATACATGCTTGGAAATACTTAATTTTTAAGGATACAATGATATTTGAGCTTAATTTTTCCCACAACCAGATATATTTAACTTTGAAAGTAAATCTTTGAGCTTCAATGTCATGAGTGTTACTGGACAATGTGACTACATTTCTATAAAGTATGAAAGTGTTTATTTTTCCAAAAATGATACATTCCATTAATAAATTTGTCCTTTGACTATATCACATTAAACAAAAAAAGAATTTAATAATTGTTTAATAAAAATGCACTATTCATTGTCATGAGTGTTATCCTGATACCATGTTTTACTGTCTATCACTATTGTAAATAAAATGAAAAAAACTTTCAAAATAATATTGTTATGAAAATACATTACTTTTAATTATTATACAAATTTTAGTAGAGTTATTATGGATTTATTTAGTTTTTTTATTGTGTTTTAGAGCTCATTTACTAGGTAACACTCATGACACAAATGGTAACACTCATGACATAAATGGTAACACTTTGATAAAAAGAGAGAAAAGCATGTTATGCTTTTCAAATACATCAATTGGAAAGGGGAAATGGTAATAAACTCTGTTGCCTTTCATTACAAGTTAGGGGTTAGGCAAAATACATATGATCTGATCAAATTCTACATATGAAATGTCCTCCTCCATTAATCGAAACAATTTGCCATTTTCACCAGTTAATCTAAAAAAAGCAATCTTAAGCTCTCCATCCACAGCATCATACTCCTGGGAAACTCCAACATATTGGTAATGTCCTTTATTTGGGTTATCCCTAAAAACTTTAATTAGCACATAAGCACCAGGTTGAAGCTTAGATTCACAGCCACTAGCTCCTGGGTTGTTAAGATCAATGGAAGATATTGAAGTGTCATCATCATCAGTGCTGAAAATTGGTGATCTTTTATGTTTTACTACTCCTTTGAGAAAAATCTTTTTAAAAGATTGAAAACACTTGCAAAACTTTCCTAATGTCCATTCATTTTTCATGCAGAAACATGACACATCACAATAAAAAAATTCTTCTGAATTTGTAGTTAATAATTCGGGAATGGAATGAGTACCTTTGACTGCCATGAGATTTGATGGTATTAGCTGAAAATAATTATCAACTTTGTCTTGAGGCATAAAAAATAGTTTCACTTTTAATCCTTGATTTTGTAACACATGGAACAATGTTTCAGCATCAGGTATGTCAGTACCATGTGCTACAATTTGATCTGCTGTTCACTTTAATGTTGCTCCAATGCCATCAGCAGCTCCTTTGCCATGACCAGATTCAAAGAAAGACCACGTCGCTGCTTTAAATTCAAAATCAAAGATCTTTCTAGTAAAAAGATAGAAGTTTTGTCTGCACTGGGTAGAGGGCCCATCAGAAAAGAAATGAAGAACTTGTATATTTGGATAATCCTTTCTTAATAAATCCAAAACAGGTTCGAGATGAGCCCAGATTCCAGGTGGACCATGTTCATTGCTTGGGGAAATTGATGAGAAAGAGAGAGGACTTTTATCCTTCATTTATAACACTCCTGTATGAATAGTCACCTGATGTCGTGAAGCTCCAAAGTGGTAACTCTGGATCTCCTCATGCAGTCTGCAATTATAATTTTCTGAAAAGTCGATAATTATTGCAGCCACAGTATCAGATAACTGTTCTTTGCATTTCTTAAAAGACTTGTTTTGATGTCTTATTTTATAAGAATGAGGTGTGAATGCTTTCATCAGACTCTGGAAGGAATTATTCAATTCGTTAACAGTTCCATGAAGTGTTACAACTTTTTGCACGTTCACACAAAACAATGACTTATTTCCATCCTTTATTTTATATCTTTCTTCTTTTACTTTGCTCCATTTTTTCCAGGTTGTACTACTGTTCAGTTCTTCAACTGATACTGGGATTGTATTGTGAATGCAATTCTTACATATACTAAACATGCAGTTAAAGTTGTTTTTATCACAAGCTAAGAATGATGTCAATACATGCAGGTTTGCAGTAGGCTGAACTTTCAGATGGCATAGCTTGCAAGCCATGAACTCTAAATTTGCATTTTGCACACACCTACAAGTGTCTCTGTCATCATCAGTTGGCTTCAGAACATAAAATGGTCTGCATTTTGTAAAAAAAGTGTATGACACAGGTTCAGAAGTTATTTTTTCATCACAGAATTTTTTATACACTTTCATGGAATCTAACAAAAACCTCTTTTGCATCTTTAATTTATTTTTGGTTCGAGTTTCCTTCTTTCCTGCAGTAGCATGAGTTACATCATCACGTAAAAAAAACTGTACTATTTTCTCATATTTTTCTTTGATTTCTTTAGCTTTTACCACAGTAATACGTTTTTTATATTTTAATACAATTTTGTGAGCTGCTTTACTTTGCATTTTATATTTCTTGCATAACTTTGAGGACATAATTCTCCCAATCATTCTCTTATCACTAGCATTAGATAGTCTTGCATAGGTTGTTTTCAAATTTTATACCAAAACATCATGAAATACTAACTTTTTTGCAACTTCATGTTTCATGTTAACTTTACTTATTCTAAAATTTTCCAGCAATTTTTTTGTTTTTTTATATAGGAGTTTCAATTATAGAGCTTTTCCTTGTGACTTCCCTTGCATACATTTTTCTGTATTTCAATTTTTTTTTTGTATTTTCATTTAATAACTTCTGCAACTCCTGTATTTATTCTTTCATTTTTTTTATTTTCTCTTACTGTTTTAGATCTATTCTTTAAGATACATTTTCTACCTTGCACCTTCTGCCTGCTCTTTAGTTGTGCAGAAACTGGTGTACATTCTAATTGTGCTGAAACTGATATACTTACTGGTTGTGCAGAAACTGGTGTGCTTTCTAATTGTAAGGGAGATTCAAAACTAGCTTTCAAAGCTTTTTTTTCTCTGGAAGTTGTAGCAGAAATCAGCCATCTTCTCTTTACCTGCCTGTGTTCACGGCTAGTCTTTTCACTAACTTTCTTTCTCTTTGCATTTCGTAATTTGTGCTTTTCTTTGTATAAAGCTTCTCTCTGCACATCTTGTCGTCTCTTTTCTCTATCTTTTTTGCTTTTCTGTTGTTGATAATGCCTTTTTATTTTTTTTGCATGTTGGCATCTTAGAAAAAAATAAACTATTTTCAGTCCTCAAGAAATAAAAATGTTAAAATAACAAAGATGATGCTTATATATATATATATATATATATAATTTACCGATCAAACATATTAAAAAAAATATTCTTAATTTGTTACTTTTGGTTTAGGGCAAATATGCAAACTGAATTCCATCAAAATTTATTTAACAGAATTTCATCATGAGTGTTACTTATTTGTCATGAGTGTTACTTTCTATGGGTAACACTCATGAAAAAATTATACTATATTAACTTTATTCCGTAGTAATAGTCAATACAAAAGTAACTTGTTAGGCTTAATAAGTAACTAATTCATGTTCTCATTACAGATTAAAATTAAACCTATATTATCTAATAATTAGTTATAAAAAGTAAGGTAACACTCATGATGATTAATAAAAATACTCACCTTTCTTGGCACTGTATTTCCCAGTATTTCTTAAATCAATCAACAAAATCCAACAGAAGCACATGTACTGTGTTGTACTAGTTTAGGGAAGTAGTAATAAACACCAAAAGCTTGTAAATGGTGTTGCTATCTATTTTTAAATAATTAAAACTAAAAAAAGTAACACTCATGACATAGTTCTAGGACAGATCTTTATAACTCAATATTGACACTTAATAATATGTTTTTTGTTTTTTAAATATCAATATATGCTAGATAATTCCATGTAGCATATGTAACATTTATTTTTTTGTATGAATAATGTAGATTAGTTTTTGAAACATCAAATTATGATTGAGTGAATGGTCTTCGGACACCTAAAAAATCCAGTTTTCAAGTCTATCTTTCCCTTTTTTTTGGTGTTACAATCCCTAAAATGTTTAAAATTTTTAACAGTCATGTAGAAAATAGCTCAATAAACAAGAATACAAATGTATTTTCTGTTTGAATAAATATAAAAAATAATTAACAGATCTAAAATAGCCCGGACAATGAATTGGCAATTTTTTTGAAAATGACCCATATATATTATATATATAATAGCCGTTGTCTCTGTATAACTCTTCCTGGCTGTACTCATCTTTCAATTGAAGCCCCCAGTAAACAAACGGCCGGTTAGGCCTAATTTCAATTTCAGATGTGGATCAGATTTTTTTTCTTACCTAAAAACTAATATCTTCTCCATCAAATCACGTTTGTTCAGCCTATTTTTCTATAAAACATTCAGAACTAAAAAAAATTGGATGCTTTTAGCTGTATATTTAACAGTTTTTAAAAATCTGTTTACTTTTGCGATGAAATCTGAAAGTAAACAAACTTGAATGTGAATGAATCAAGTAGCTCAAGTATTCATATCGCGTAATTAGCTGTAGAAGACTGGATGGCAGTCTACTACACCAATCGCATGAAAAACTAAATAAATAAAAAATAATGAAAGGGTTTAACGAAACCATTTTTTAACGAACACACTTTAACAAGGTGTGGATTAAATGCAATATTGTTAGATAATTCGGGATATTTTTTAATTTTCATATACTTTTTCCATTATGACGTCATTATTAGTATTATGACGTCAAAATGACGGGTTGGATGGCATCTACTACTCCAATCGCATGAAAAACTAAATAAATAAAAAATAATGAAAGGGTTTGCTTTTACAAGCTGTGGATTAAATGCAATATTGTTAGATAATTCGGGATATTTTTTAACTTTCATATACTTTTTCCATTATGACGTCAAAATGACGGGTTACCTTCTAGTATATATATATATATATATATATATTGCATCAATTGCATACATCGACCGTTGTATTTAATTTGAATGTACTCCGTAGCGAAGTGCGGGTTTTCAGCTAGTTTACTATAAAGATAAATATGCATGTTCGTATTGTTATAGCAAAATCTTGTTATTATTCTGTTAATTGTAGTTTTCATTTTTTACCATGTTTTTATTAACTCGCTTTCTTGTTTGTTTGTGTGTTTGTCCAGTTCAAATCTTGCAATCGATTTTCAACTAACTTCCCGACTGGCTAGACATTTGAAACTTTTAGAATAGCTCAGAACACGATGACAGTGCATTATTTTAATACTTTTAGCCATCTTTAAGCAGAATTTGAATTCATTTTCAGTTAATTTTGTTTTGTAGACTGGTGCAGCCGTCAATCGGCCGGGACGGGAACGAAAAGTTAAACGCAAGTTAACTTCCAATTAACTTCATTTTCTTTCCAGTTGATGGCATAATTCATCAAAAAAAGTTTTAAAAAGTATTTATTAATACATAGAATTGTCAAGTTTATATGATTCAACAGAAAATTTAAAAACATGGTATATATAGAAAGTTCTTTTTATCTTGTAATTATTTTGTAATAAAGTTATTTTTTAAAGCGTGTCTATATTATTATATCTATTAAAAGATAGTGAGGCGCGGAAAAAATATGTTTTTTAGGGAGGCGTAGTTGCATAACGGTTAGAAATCGCTGCTCTAGATCCAACGTAATTTCTGTACCCTTGACGGGTTTGTAACCAGTCAAGGAAGAAACCCGTTGACGGGTTTGTAACCAGTTTCGCCGTGTGCGTGGCTCTATTCAATTACATAGGTTACGACTCATCACGGACTGATTTGTGATTGGAGTCAGTTATCAGTTTCTTTTGAGTTGCTCCGTGTGCAGACGACCTTAATCTTTGAAACTGTGCCTCATGATACACCCAGGGCCCGATTATGAACGCTGGGGGCCCCTGGGCAGATGTTATTTTGGGCCCCCCCCCCCCTTACGAACATTTATAAAAATAAGAACTATCCATTGGCTGTACATACTATTAGAAGTACTAGGTGCATTCACCAAGGGGGTTTTGGGGCCCCCTAGCATCAGGGGGCCCTGGGCAAAGTCCCGATTTGCCCATACGATAAAAAGGCCCTGGATACACCGATTAATTCTGACGTTTTAATGACAGAAGCTCCCGCAAGCCTCGCGCCAATCACCGCAACTTTATTCGGGTTCCCCCCATTGGACATTTTGTGCATTAATTCCACAGCAGTTAATTCTACATCGACAAAATTACTAATGTATCATAGCTGATTCTTGTACTTTACGGCAGTGGTCCCCAAATGGTACCGGGCCGCCCAAGAAACATTAAATTATTTCCATTTTATTTACTGTGGTGCATTTCTCTCGGGTTAGTGCGACTTTGTCGGGTTTGTGATAATTTATACCTTTGTAATAGAAGAAATCTTGTAACTATTTTATATTAGTTTATTGTTTATTAAGCATTTCAAAATTATGAATTAAAATTGCAGTCATAGCCCCCTCAGCGGGCTGTGTTAAAATTATCAAACGTTGACCGGTCCGCGGCGATTAAAAGGTTGGGGAACACTGCTTTACGGTATTAAGTACTTCTCGTCGACGCCGTAATGTGCACGCTTCCTGTTTTAAACTTGTTTCTATTGTTTTGATAACCCCCTGTACTTTCTAATAAATCACATGACTAAGGTTTTTTGTATGTAATATATAATTTGTATATACAGTGGAATCTCGATCTATCGTTTTCGAAGGGACCGACTGAACTAAA
The DNA here is from genome assembly GCA_907164885.2 of Dolomedes plantarius. Classification (NCBI taxonomy): domain Eukaryota; kingdom Metazoa; phylum Arthropoda; class Arachnida; order Araneae; family Dolomedidae; genus Dolomedes; species Dolomedes plantarius. The sequence continues at coordinate 152,381,398 of OU015499.1, forward strand.
CGATGGATGCGGGATCATACAAAAAAATATTAACATACCTTAAAGTTTGATATCCCTAAAATATATTTACTCACGTACATAAATGCATACATATCCGTAGTGTAACTGAAGATAAAATTACAAAGTTGTACTGAAATCCAAGATGATGATAATAAAAAAAGAAATACACGTAGATACACAGGAATTTTGATTCAAATAAAAGTACTTAATCGTCGTTTGTTTTTTGGCGGTTTTCTCTCCACAAGTAAACAATATTTTTTTTTTGTGTTGCAAATTGCATTCTTTTCGGTATCGGTTATTGTGTGAGAGTATAAAGAAGCGGCAGCCGTGAATCGTTTGTAACTAGAACCATTCCATTGCACCGGATGGGTCCGACATAAGACCACCAGGAAGTTCTGCATCCGGGTGAAACACTAATTGGTCAGTGTAGAACTTCAGTAATCACAAACTTCTCACACACTAGACCAAACACCAGGGCGCCTCCATCCCAAGGCCAACAAAAAAGCTGACTGTGAGCCATTGCTGATAAGAACAGAAATGTTGAATAGTCGGTGAACTTGGAATGAGTTGCCGAAAATAGGGTTACTCCAGGAGCTAAAGAATTAAGGAACACCAACGACGAACAAATAATGGGAGTGGTACGGTAACGCGAAACCAGGTTAAACAGGAGAGTACAAAAATACGAGACCGTGTATTTCAAATGTTCTGCTCATAGTTTAATTGGAGCGTCATTCTAGCTCAATCCAGACATTTATATTTCAGGTTCGGTTATTATAAAAAAACGATCGATCCGATAAATTAATGTAAAGCTCCGATATTCTGAACGAATATTGTGGGGAAACGATGGATCGAGGAACGATCCATGCGGTCCTTTTTGCTTGTTTTCTACGGAATTTACTCGGGACCGGGTGAAATAAACGATACATACGGGAAAACGATCGATCGAGATTCCACTGTATATATATATATATATATATATATATATATATATATATATATATATATATATATCTGTAAATTAAAAATATGTTCTTAATAAAATTTGTGAAAATCTCACAATTTCCTATAATGTTCTGAGTAATTATATTCTACACTTACTCGTTTCGCCTGTTATACAATTATAAAAATTTCCCCGTTTTTCTTATCACTTACACACACTCCCAGGAAAATATGTTCAAAGAGACGGTGTACTCCAAATAATTTAATTAAAAATATATTTTTCTTTCTATTCTTATACAGTTTCAAATCTAATTTCATCCCTGCTGACTACTCTTAGACACAAAAAAAAAAAAAAACGACGCACCAACAAGTGGTAATGCAAATTGGACACAAATTGATATGCATACAGGTTTCGACGGAAAATGCAAAATTTTAAAGTTTGACGGTCAATGAATGAACATGTGCCGCTGCAGCGCAACTGGCAGGATATTAAAGAGAAGAAATTTCAATTCCAGGTCATAAATCCTTTGCGAGTTTCATTCCGTGTACTCAGCTAGACAGTAACGATGCCTCGCATACACGTGCTCGAACGATATGCGCAGATGTCAGCATTTGAGAGAGGGCGTGTAGTTGGTCTAATGGGCGAATCGCTCGACATTTGGATAGGAGCGATGCCACTATTAGACGATGTTGGCAGGAATGGGTGAACCATGGCCGAACACAGTGTCAAGAAGGAAGGAAGCGGTCGGCCTAGAGAAACGACAGAGCGTGAGGATAGGGCAATCGTCAGAGCGGCACTCAGCCCCAGATTCATCATTATCATCGATCGTACGTGCAACTGGTGCTTCAGTGACCGCAAAGATCATTCATAGACGGCTCAGCGAAAGAGGGCTGAACTCATAGTGCCTCTTGCGCCCAGGTCTGGACTTAGAGACCCAGGGCCCCTAGGCACTTGACATTTCGGCCCCCCACCATCTCGAAGCTATTTTGGAAATTTAGCAAATTAAATGCAATAGTACAGAACATATAATTTTTAATCGACTTTAATGACTTTAATAAACATCAGAATAATACAGTCTATGTTACTATAGTTACGTTATTCTATAAAATTTACAGAATCATACGACGAACTTTCTTCTGTGCAAAAGAACGAATGACGTCATCATAGTCAATTGACTGCATTATTTCTGACTCTATGTACATTACAGAGAGTGAATTGAGCCTGTTCTCTCCTTTGTTAGATCTTAAGTAATTCTTTACTCTCTTTAGCGCTGAAGTTATATTATGAGCGCCCCGTTTTGGCAAAATGTGGTAAAAATATTTATTATAATATTATTTTCGATAAAGCTTTTTGATAAGGCAAGCCCAATCTTTTGAACTAATGTAAAGCCACCGGGGCTGGCTGGGCCCCTAGGCCGGGGCCTTGTAGGCCTAGGCAGAAATCCGGCACTGCTTGCACCGACTACCTTTGACTTCTGTACACCGACAAGCCCGTTTACAGTAGTTTCGGGCACACTCGACTTGGAATGTCACTGACTGGAGTAGAATTGTCTTCAGTGATGAGCCCCGAGGACCAGTGAATATGTATCTGGAGACGCCCCGGACAGCGGTGGGATACCAACCTGACTGTCTTTCGCCATACAAGCGACAACCAGGAGTGATGGTCTGGGGTGCCATTTCATTTCATAGCAGAATCCCTTTGCTTGTCATCCGCGACACCCTTACAGCACAGTGGTACGTCGACGATATTCTACGGCCCGTTATGTTGCCCTTCACATCACGTCATCCTGGCCTAACATGCCTGCCTGCACACGGCGAGTTTCTACTGCTTGTCTTCGTGCTTGCCCACCAAGGTCGCCGGATCTCTCCCCCAATGAGCACGTTTGGAGCATTATGGGCAGAGTCCTCCAACCAGCTCACTATTTTGATTCTTATAATACACCGCACTCTGCTGACATCCTTGAGTGTAGGAAGCTCCTCCGGTTCTTATGCAGCCACCTTAAAGATGTCGTTTTACAATGGATCCCGGGCCATTGCGGAGTCTCTGACAACGAGTCTGCTGATCTCCTAGCCGTGAGAGGTGCATCAATTTTGCAGATGTCCCTTTTAGTACTATCAAACGCCTTAACCATAAGTCGGTCAATGAAGCCATCCGACAACAGCTCTTTGAAAAATACTATCAAAAACCCTGGTGGATTAATATCAAAGATATTCCTAAGTGGCCAAGGCGTACAGCTGTTGCTGAATTTCGCCTGGAGACTGGCCACGGCTGTTTTATCAAAATATCTGTATCGCCTCAAAATCGTCGCTGATCCTTTCTGCGGGCTCTGAGATTTTCGGAAAATGGTTGCCCTGCTCTTCGAAAGATTTTCCTTTCCGATTGTTAGTGGGAAGCAAGGGATTTACTAAGTTCATACACTATTATTTTAACCAACTTTTGTTGTCATGTCATATTTTGTTCTCTTTTTCAATGTTTTTCGGCTCAGTTGTCTTTAAACTTGCCATTAGAAATTTAAAAAATAATTAAAATTCGTTTGTTAATAACCACCGAATTTAGCCATAACTCTTAAGGAACATAGCTTATGCGACACTCAGTCTACTTGGCACTAAATATTTGTGTGCTTTCGGTTAAACAGCCGATCTCTAACGATATGTAATGGTTCTCCAAAAATATTATTCTTAGTAGTACCTACTTAAAAGTGGGTTCAAAATAAAGTTGACTCTGTCCAGAACTCAGTTATGAAGGTTTCATTAACGTGAAAATAGATTTTCCGTTAAAAATATTCAGTACTTTCGCTTTGTGCATTTGTTCTTGTTTCCGAAGCTAAAATTGACGTCACTCTCCAAAGGCCATATAAAACAGTCCCACTGCGTCTAAGTATGACGTCACTTATCACTTAGTAGTCCATAGCTGTAGGAAATTGTCAGCTTTATCACATGTCTGGAGTTTCCGCTAGTCCTAGGTGATTATGTTAAAGTTCTTTAATGACGTATGTTAAAGTCCTTTAATGACGTATCTAAAAGCCACGCACTATAACCATTGGTCCAGAATGCTCATTTTGAGTTTGCGGTACGGAGTGTTACCACTAGATAGTGCTGTAATAGTTGTTGTAAAATATGTAATGTCTGGGGTGAAGCGGGAGGGTGGGGATCTCAATTTATTGGTCTTTATGATATTTCACAAATAGAGAAGTTTTAGAACGTTTACCGTGTGAGATATACAGTGAACTCGATTTACGGGTAAACTTCGTGACAAATTTTTACACGTCGTTAACTGATCACAAAATATCATTTATAGAATATGGAAAATACGGCTACTTAGGATTCTTTTATTTTAGAACCACAGGGAATTTTTCGTCGTATTTTAACGAGACCAAATAAGTGTTAAATTTTATATTTATCGGCTAACATTAATTTTACAAGCACTATTAAAGGTTAGGTTACTAGGCCAAAAAAGTTAATTTTACCAGACATTTGGTGATGAACGTTCTTCTGAGATCGAAGAATGTTATCAAGAATTTTAAGTAAAATATTTTCTACCTTTTCGAATTGTGAGTAAGGCTTCAAAGAGAATCTCGCTGTAAATTATTAATTCCGTCGTTCATATGAAATATTATATTGAAAGGAAGTTATATTTTAATGAATGCTAACTAGAAATAACTATGAACGTTATCTGAGAAATTTTAAACTACAATTTCATTTCGCTTCGTTTTTGTAATATATTACAGTTTAGTTCACTTTTAATAAATGAAATATGGCAACAGGATAATTTTGAGTTCTACTTAGTGTTAAGCATTATGGTTGGTTGACAAGAGAATTATTGGATAAAAGTTATAAAATTTTTGTTTAAATTTCTGAATGAACTCTATAAAATAGAACTGTCAAATCCAGTATGAGCCTTAAACAAGGAAAGAAAGACACAAAAATGAGAATCAGGGCTTTTCCCGTTAGTATCTTTCTTTATATTTTTGTACTTGCCAAATGATGGAAGCAGTTTCCGTAGAAAAGAAACTAAAGAGGATTTATCCACTGTACAGATAATATACTGTGGGATTCGCGAAATATTGATATGACTTTTGATTACAAATTTTTAGATCAGATCACATGTTATTATATTATCAATCCAATTCTTATACGTAATGCATTTTGATTATGTATTCATAGTGTGCTCATTCGGTGAAATAACTAAAATATATATGTTATGAAATGATTTTTATAATATAAATCAGATATTGAATTTAAAGTAAACAATATTTTGGTTATTTCTTTCTTTTGCTCATAGTGAAAATTATGGAAGTTCCTACTATCGCATTCGGATCATAACTTCTAAATTTTTAATTCGGCGTAACAGTACCGCAGTTTTCATGGTTTTCAAAGTAGATTTTTTATTCATATTCTTTTTATTAACCCTTTGTGATTTTGAATTATTCTCTCTCTAACGTGAGTTTTAAGAAACTGGGGAGAAACCTTTTGCACAGAACATTTGATGACTGCTCTAGTTTTATGTTCATAGATTATTTTATTTATTTATTATTTATCATCTCTATTTTACTTGCATTTTGTTGAAGAAGTAAGGTACATAAAGGGAAAAAAATATTAGTTTTCAATAGTTTATGAAATCTTAAATTGTGGTATTTTCATGTAGAGTGTCATTTAATTTGTTTATATATTGTTGCTTATTTATGATTTTTTAAGATGCCTGTTAGCTGATTAAAAGTTCTCTCTACAATTTTTAAGGATTTGTTATCTAATTCTGAGATATTTTTTTGATATGAAATAAATATTTAAACTGTAAATATTTTTTTCTCATGTTAAATTTAATTTGTTTATGGTAATACAGCACAGCTGTAAGTATGATTTTGTAGCATGCATTTTTAAGTTGTATATTTTAAATAACTTTATTTTATGTATTAAATAAAATAATGCAGTTTAAACAATTTTCTGATAACTATAATTGAAGTTTTATTGTGTAAGTTAGTCTATTCTCACAGAAAGTTGTCATAACCTATGGACAGTGGCGTAGCTAGAACTTTTGCCGCCCAGGGCAGTCTCCAATTTGCCGCCCTTTCTAAGTCAATCAATTGGTGGTTATTATAAATTAATAAACATAAGTAAATAATTGTAATTGAGACAAACTATAGGTGGGGAACTTTTTTACCATTGGATTCCATATTTAAATTAGGCAGTAATAAAGGAGGCCGCTTAAGTTTTGGATTCCATATTTAAATTAGGCAGTAATAAAGGAGGCCACTTAAGTTGATATACTTATAAATGCAACTTTTATAAAGACCACAAGAAACTTACGGAGGTCGTAGTTTCCCCACCTATGAGACAAAACATATATGTAATTTATAAAAAAAATTCCATAAAATGTTTTACTTTATATCTTTATATTTATAAATAAAAATAAATAATTTCATTTCATTTGTGTAAACATACAAATTGTACATATATGTGTATGTAAACAAAACATTTATATATTTACTCTTCTAACTTTTATAGTAGAAAAATTGCGTATAATGCTCTCAAAATTTATATTATTTGTAATTTCTTGTTCTATTGCAAGATTTTGTAGTCTTAAATCTCTCATTGTGGAACGAAGATAATTTTTTATCAACTTCAATTTGGAGAAGCTCCTTTCGCAACTAGCGATACTGATAGCGAAAAATATTCGAAATCATAAAGTAATTTATAATTTGTAGAAATCGAATAGTAAACTTATGAATTGAACAAGTGGTTTATTACAACTAATACTAAATAAAAATATGCCGCCCGGTGCGGACCGCACCCCCCTACCTACGCCACTACCTATGGATATAAGATACGAAGTGTTTAGGATTAGTACAAAAAGTAGCTGTATAATTTGTTTATTTTACCTTTCTAACATTTAAACTACATTTTAAAATATATTTTAGATTCAAGAAGTATATTTTTTGGGGACGGTGGGGGTCATGAAAAAATTTTAATGATTATCAAAATAATAAAAAGTTTTTTTTATCTTTTTTCAACTTTAAAGAAGAATAAACCTGCGTAAAAAGAACTTGCCAGCAGATGTTTGTCAAATATATTAGATATCCTATTCTTCCATTAAAATTTATTACTAAGTGCCAATATTGTACATAATTCCTATGAAATGAAATAAAATAAAGATTTTATAAAAGCACTATTGAATAATTTATTTATGCTAAGAAATAGGAGTTATTTTAATCATGTGTGTGACTTACATCTGAAAAAGTGATATGATTTTGTAAAATTCATTGATAGTTATGAGAAAAAGTACTATGTGTTTATAAAATGATTTGATGATTATTAAGAGTAGTATTCCATTATCTAGGAATGTTATAAAAAATTTTAGACCCCTTTTCAGGAGGTATGGTGTCCATTGTCTATGGACTTCCTTAGAGAGCTTGTAGAGTCCAAGTCCCATCGTGTTTCTGCAGTTCCCATTGTGTTTCTGCACACTAAATGCAATTTGTAGTTAAATAAATATTTTTTTAAATTTGTAATGCAATTTCATTTTATAATTCAATGAAAATTATTTCGTATGGTATTTTTACAAGATATATTATAGGTACATCAATCAATTATCCAAGTAAAATCCTTTTGAATTTATCTTATTGTTAGTGTGCCACCAAATTTTTAAATTATTGAAAGTGTACCGTGACGAAAAAAAGGTTGAGAATCACTGATCTAGTACTTGCTTCTGTGTTTGAACTGCATTATTGCAATGATTCACTTTAGTATATGGAGTTAATTGAATTGGCTTCTGAAATAAATTATCTATTATTCCATGACCCCAAAAAAATTGTCATTTAGTGATGTTAATCCTTATTATTAGGGAAGGCTTTGATACAAACTTTAAAAGATTAAAAAAGTGGAGTTAATTGATTTGGCTTGTGAATGGCTTATATATGATACAGAACCAAGGTTTTATCATAAGAACACTAATATCAAATTATACACTGATTTGCTATTTGAAATGCTGACAGTTTCATCATCTTCTAGGAGAACTACTACAGAAATTACAAGAATTTTAAAACTGACAAAAATAGTTTACTCCATAATTAATGCATATTATAAATATTATTAACATAATTTGTCTAATACAACGAAAAAGATATAATGGAATCATTTTTATTTATGAAAATAATTTGGGAGAGGATCATAAGATAATCTCTTATATATACCTTTTGCCTATGCTGTTTGTATTGCAGCAACCTCTACAGATTATCTCCCCCCTCCTTTTTTTTAAAATTTTTTAAAGTATTTAGTTCTTTTGTGCTCCTGAAGAATGATACAACCTTGGGTGAACACTAGGGCTGCTAGATTTAGTTCAGTCTTGGCCAAAGTATCCTGAGACTTTCCTCTCTTCTATTCACGGAGAGTTAAGCCATTGATTAAAGGACAGCTTTATAACATTTTTTGTCTATAGATTGGAGGGATAGGTAAAGTAGATAGGATTGTTTATAAATCATAATTAAATTGATATTAAAACTGATATGTGATGTGTCTTATATGAAATGAAGGCTTTTTGTTTCTAGTCTCTCTAAAATTATTCAGCATTTTTTATTATAGGAATGGAGAAAGAAAAGGATTTATAATATTATTCATATGAACAGAAATAGAAAAAGTCTTAATGTTACTGAAAAATATAAAATAAAATTTAAAGTAAATCTTTAATACATTTGTTGAAAACCTTTTGTATCTGATATACGTCTGAAAATATTCTAAGGAAGAACATTCTATAAATGAACATTTTTGCTCATATACAGAAAAGAATCTTTTTTTGCATGGTTTTTATTTATTCTAGAAAGAATTTTATAGACAACAGTTCTTTAGAAGACAACTTCAAATTTATACTAGTGAGGCATATTTATGTATGTTAGATACAATTTTTATTTTTCATCTTCATATTTATACCAGAGGAAAATCTCTTGTTTGTGATAATTCTCAGAAAGAATATACTAGATTAAATCTAATGAAAAAGCATTTTTTTTTTTTTCATACTTGAGAGATACCTTTAGTTGGTTGGTATATGAAGAGATTCTAAGCATCTATTCACATAACCCCTATTTCACTGAATATAAAAAAGATGTCTTACCCCCACAATCTTTTCCTTTAGAAAGAAGGTTAATTTTCTTTATGTCCTATGCCGGAGTATATCCTCATAAATAAGGAATGATAGGTACAATTAAAATCATTCAAAAACAGAAACATTCATGTTTGATTATTGGTTCAAAAATAAAGTTCATATTTAAAGTACAGTCATACTTCAACACTCACCTGCTTTTGTAATCAATGCATTTGGATGTGGAAAAAGGCTTCAGTACCTGTCACATGCTATAATCTGCATGAGACAATCCCATTTTTGTAGTCAAAACAAAGACGTTAGTATTGTGCTCAGAGTAGAACCCCACATATTTTGCCATGTACTTTTATTTTTTATTTTTGTCTGTGCACGTCATCATGCAGGTTTAAACTCATGATGACATATAATATATGTCATCATGAGTTCAAAGAAGATTAGTGTTACCACTCAGCAGAAAAGAAAATTAGTGATTACCCCAGTGAGACAATAGTTAAGTGGGAGCATGGTAGCTGCATGTTTAATCTTGCTGCAGAACAAAGATAGAGGTAACTCTGGAGAACTTTGAAGAATTTGAGACTGGACTAATAATGGAAGACATTTTGTTTGTAGAAATGTCAATGAGCATGGAAGTGAGGAATGAAGACATCAATGTGTTAGGGCAAGAATACAGAGAAGAACTCAACACTGAGGAGCTATAGAAACTTCAAAGGGAGCAGCAATAGATAGTTATTGAGGAACTTTCTTATGGAAAGAAGCTGCTACTGTACTGCTACAAAAAAAAGTGTTCTAAATGGATTGAATGAAAAAATTTTGTTCAAAAGTATACCCTTGACAAAGCTCTAGCAAACCAAAATATGGACTTAAGAAACATTTTGAAACACAGGCAGAAGAAAGTCTCTCTTGTTAGGTTTGTAGGTACTGTCCGACCACAGTACGAAGAACCACGGTTGGCATAGTGCCAGGATGATTCTATTCACGCTGTAGGTAAGGCTGCTTAGGAAGGAGGGGGAAAAGTCTTGTATTCTCTCGACATTCTTTAGAATCGGTTACTAACTGCGCTTGCTTGCTTTTTCCTCGTCTGTTAGTTTGATTATTATATTAAAATTAATGGATCCTTTACCCAACACAACTGCTCGGAATATTCCGTAGTGATTGTAAACGTATAATACACAATGTAATTAAATTGTGTGATAAAGAAGCACTAGAAGGAAATGTTATTGTTCAAGTTTCGCAATCTCTAAAGAGAGCTAGTAAAATGACCGGGATATCAATGTCCAGTGTAAAAAGAATACGCAGAGAAGCAAAGGGTGAAGAAACTCCAAAATTTGGATCTCCGAGAAAACGTCAGAAAAAAAGAACCACCGAAAACGTAGCTTTAGATAATTTTGATTGTGATGTAATCCGAAAATATCCACTCCTATAAAACTCCTATTTTTTAAATAGATTTGCTTCTTTCTTTTTATTATTTTGAAATTATTATTCACATATTCGATCAAAAATAAAGTTTTCAAAAATAACTTTAAAATTGCAGACAAAAAGCAGTCTGAAATGCATTCCGTATTTCATAAACAAACACATCCGAAAATATGACGTTTTCACCTATTTTCTAAGTAGACTAGCTTTTCTCGCGCATGTGCAACAGCTTCCAGGGACCTTGCTTCTGTGGTCGGACAGTAAACTCCCTAAATCTAAGTCTATAGCAGGTTTCAATGGTAGAGCAGAAAAGACAACCCCTGTTCAAGTACCTATTGTTTTTTTGCAGGGGACCCCCTTTCCAGCTAAAACCTATCATCATCATCCCATTGGGCCATGAACTCCTCAGTACAGGGTTAGTGAAGTTAAATTTTAATTTATTTATCTAATTATTGTTTTTTTATGTATGTCTCTATAGTTTTGAGATTTTGTATCAAAAAGCAACCCCATTAATTTATAAATTGCCAGGTAAATTGTGAAACTTCTGGGGATCATTAACAGATTATTTCCTTTTACATTATTCTCTATGGGAAAAATTTGTTCATTACTTGTCATTTTTGGTACTTATCATGCCTTCTAGGACCAATTAACATTTAGTACATTAGGTACCACTGTAATTGTACTCATGCAAATCTTAAAGCCATCTCTGTGTGATTTGTGATCTTTTACAGGTTATTAAATTCATAATCTATACATATTATTTCTAGAAGGTGATTTTTTCTAACAATCCTTTTTCTCCCTTCATATTTAACCAAAATCGATAAATGAGGTACCATTTTAAAGATTAAGATCTCTGCTTCTGATGAATTGTTAATTTGGAATTACACATTCTATTGTTTATTTAAAAATCAAAGTATAAACAATCATTTATTCTTCTGCTAGATGGCATTCACTCGCTTTTTCTTTTAACATTAACTATGTATTAAAATTGTCTGCTTTTATTATCATTCTGTGAATTAATAAGTTTCTTTATTAGCAATATTCATATAGGTATACATTATTCTTTTTGCGTGGATAAACAATTTGTTTATCCATGCAAAAAGAAAGTATTGGACTAAAATAATCTATTTTCTTTCCCCCTGATGAACATTTTATGAGTCATATTTTTCTTTATGCCTTCTTAGAGTTTAATTTTATTTATTCAATGCTATGTACACAACTGAATTGCATACAACAATATTCTATCAAGCTATCAAAGGAAATCTTCTAATTTGTCTCATAATTAAAGGATAAGCTATATATTAATTCCATAATTCTTTTTACATGGAGAGCTATTTTGAGGGAACGACGGAACGTAAAAATATGATTGGCGTATCAGAATAAAGGTCTTACTGTGTAGATGCACCAGTTGAAGAGAAAAATGTGATTGACGCAAGGGTTCGGGCTTGGCAGATTGGCAAAGTTACCATATAATAGAGTCTATGGGAAAAGCATGCACTTCTTTGTTTATGTTTACTTTTATTGCTCGCACACTGAACTTATAAATTTTAAAAACACGCTATTTATAATGCATTTTTAATTGTCATCGCCCTTATCTACATAAGGTCCTCATTTCAATATCACATTTGAAGTTCTCATGATGTTCTATGATCAGTCTTACATTAAGTAAATACTTCATCTATATATAAAATTTAAATGAGAGTTTTTTTTTACTTAGAAACCTATTTTGAGAGAACCGCTGAACATAAAAAGAAGGTTGGGGTATCAAAATGGAGGTCTTTGAATAAATTTGTTCAATCATCTGAAGTTTACCTTTGTTTGATATGAATTTGTCCTTTTCAAAAAGATTAACCATGAATTTTGACGGGTTTCTACTATACTATTTAACTGTAATAATTAATACATCACTTTTATGAGAGTTCTTCACTTCTCAAAGACTTTTGCAATGATGCTATATGTTCAAATGCCTTTTTGTTTTTCAGTCTTATTTAGCTATTACATAGCAAAAATTGACTGTAGAAATCCAAGAATAACAAACTTATCATCTTACTTTTTTTCATAATATTTCTATAAATGTTTTCTAATTTTTTTAATATTCGAAGAATTTGTTTTTGAGGTACAATATTGAATTCCCAAGAGTTGTTCCTGCAAGTACAATTCTTATGGATCTTTATGATCTATACCAATGAATCGGTGAAAAATACGTATTAAACAAATTGTACTGTGTATTTAATAATTCAATAAATGTATATTTATTTGGCCAGCTATATCCATTGACAACTGCCCCAAAAAAAAAAAAAAAAAAAAAAAAAAAAAAAAAAAAAAAAAAAAAAGCTCCATTTAGAGGTTTCAAAGATAATGAAATTAATGATGACATATTCCCAGTTTTGTAATAAAGTAATCTGAGCAATAGACTTTAATCTAAAATTTTAACTTGGCATTCATTTTTTTTTTCTTTCTGTTTTTGAAGTGTGTTTTACCACCTTTTCCCCTTATAATAAGCTAGCTGAAAACCCGCACTTCGCTACGAAGTACATTCAAATTAAATACAACGGTCAATGTATGCAATTAATGCCAAAAAAGAATTAGATATATTTATAATAAATGTGACGATCAATGTATACAATTGATGTAAAAAATATATTTTATAAAAAAATCGTAAGGGATATTTATTTTTTTATTGATAATATCTAATCGTCTGCTGAATTAGAGAAAAAAAAATATTTTTTTTGTCTATTTAGTTGTTATGCACGTGACGATAAATTTATTTAAAGTACCAGAAAAAGAAATCACGTGATCAGCATTTAATAAATTAAATTCTAAAAATTAATCTTTAAAAATTCACCAAAAATCAGGAAATTGCGGTAAAAATTTGAAAAAAATTTCATTTTGAAGGAATTTTTATGATCTTTCTCGTGATATAAATTTTATAAACCTCAATGTATTATTTTAAATGCAAACGTAAAAAAAGTTTAAAAACAGCTTAAAAATTTAATGTTAAAAATCTAAGAAGAATTTTTGAAAAATCTTACTTCGTGCACCTCTACACTATTAGAAGAATCGCCATGCAAAATTTCAACCCTTTAGATCCAGCGGTTTGGTCTGTGCATTGTATGTCAGTCAGTCAGTCAGTCAATGAATGAATGAGTCAGTTACGGAACTGTTTTATATATAGAGATAAGTTACCCCACTGAGGAATCTTTGAAAAACATTGTTTTGTTGAAATTTGAATTTTATTTTTATAGGATCTCTATATTACTAATGTCTGTTGTAAATCTTATATATTATATTCTTCATTGGTCCATTTTAATACTAGTTTAGTTTGCCACAACTGCCAAATATTCAAGTTTTGTATAATGAAAGAGAGTTGTACGCAAAAAAAATAAGAAGAAATTTTCAATAGACTTTTCTTTAAAAAATACTCTAGAAAAGTCTCTTGTATATTGGTTTCTGGGTTATATGGGCATATGCTGTGTTTTACTCAAATGCAATAAGGTCTTTCTATTTAGTATTATTTGAGAGTCTTGTGTCTCTCCTTCTTTCTTGTGTACATATACATTATGCATATCCTAATTTTTGTTGTTATTTGACAGATTTATGTGTGTTTTCAAAGTAACTATTTTTTAAAAAACAAAAAGATCACTGCTATAAATTTAAAATTTAACTGCTGCTTTTATTATTCTGATACCAGGAAAGGACTGTTGACTCTAATACCACATACTTTCTACCATTCCAGAAAAAAATTACAAGATTGAAAAACAGGTTACTAAAGGACTAAAAATGTTTCAAAACTAAAAGTCAGCCATGAAAATTAAAATTTTATCACATAGTCACAGCCGGAAAAGTCTATGAATTTTACTTTGTCCTTTTTTATTGAACAATAACTGAAAAAGCAACCAGTAATATATCATAAAAAAATCATTTTGGTTCTGAATAACTAATATGTGTAGGAATCTGCAAAAAATTTCCAAAAATATTTTCGTATAATAAAATGTATATTGTTGTTCATCGACTTTTATGTTGATATCTTACTTGATAGTTTTTGCATGATATAAATCAAGAATTTTTTTCTATCATTATTTAATTTGAATCATGTATATACATGTTTGAAAATTATAAAACTAAAATTTGATAGGTTTGGTTTAGTTTGGAGTACTACAGTCAACTTTTTGCTGCACGAGGGCTAGACCAGGACCTACAGTCTAAAGCCGATTCCAAACAGCTACAAACATCCATGCCAACAGTGGGACTCGAACCGTTAGGATCTAAACCGTATACCAGCACCCTAGCGATTCGAACATCACCTGGTTCCTAAAATTTGATAAAGTCATACAACTTTCTCAGGGCCCGACTTAGCCTAATTGGGACCCGGGGCAAAAACTTCTTTGGGGGCCCCCCTCTGCTTCACTACTTCAGTAATGAAGAACTTAATACTTATTACTAAACATTCTATTAGATTTGGGGGGCCCCCTCTGATGTGGGGGCCCGGGGCAACTGCCCCGTATGCCCCTGCCTTAGTCAGGCTCTGAACTTTCTTTAAATTCACTCTTATAATGGAACAGCACTGAAAAGTTTTTGCACATTTTCTGCATTGAATTTTACACGTATTCTTCAGGAACGTATATATCGTGTAAAAACAGAATTAGGTGTGTGTATATGTGTGTATATATATATATATATATATATATATATATATATATACACTTTCGCGTACGCTACCGGGACTGTAACAGAAATTAAACATCGTGACTGTGAAGAGTGCGTAATCAAGTAATCATTTAAAGTACTCTGAGCAGTTTTGTTTTAGTTAATCCAGGTGCATCATATCAGCCAATCGCAGGGATCACTCGTTTATTCACCCATAACTTTCACACTAGAGCCAATTCCCAGTTTTTACGGCCATTTTCGGAATTGGCCTGCTTAAACGAGTAGAAATCAGCTGCTCTAGATCTCGATTGCATTTTGGTTGTTGAACGACGTGTCATTTTCAAAAGGGTAAAGGTGGTGTTTGACCCTTGCAGAAGGTGGCAAAGTGTAACTAACAATACATATGTAGAAATTGTTTTACTTTGCTGCACAGACAAATTACTATTTTTCAGCAGTAATTAATTACGCGTTCAAATAGCAAATAAGCGTTATCAAGGATTTGTAAAAGTACAATGTTGTAAATTTTCTCTCTCGATTGCAGTGCCTCCACTGGATTGTAAAATATAAATATTTCATTTAATATTTTTTTTTCTTTCTCTCTTTGCAGGTGGTAGTTTCGACCGATGGGTGATGCGCCGTTCATAAGCTTAACTCCTTATCGGGAAGTCACGTTGATTATTTGAAGTGAAGCTTTTTTTGAACGAGTATCGTTAACGGAACGGAAGCAATATTAATACGATATCAAGTTTGAAGCTTTTTTTTGAACGAGTATCGTTAACGGAACGGAAGCAATATTAATACGATATCAAGTTTGTAGCTTTTTTTGAACGAGTATCGTTAACGGAACGAAAGCAATATTAATTCGACATAAAGTCTGAATCACTGACCTGAAACCGCATGTTTTCTACAGAATGTGCGTCCATTGATTTGCCCAGATTCTCACTTTGGCTAGAAAATGAACACCATCTACGAGCATACTTCTGAAGTGGGAAACAGAAGGATATGTCCTGACAAAGTTTTTGTTAACTCGTGTGAAAAAAGAGGGGTTTTGTGAATGAGAGAGTTTATTTTGTATTTCGCGTGAGGGTTTTTATAACCTATAGAATGGTACAGGAAAATATATCATATTTATGATGCAAAACTGAAAAGAGATACTGATTTCCAATTTACTGATATGAATTTATAAATAGCATACACCTTTTAGGAAAGGTAATTTAGTGTGCTACTTTAATCGATAAAAAAAATACAAAATATGCGCAAGTTGCATGAAGGTGTCATTTACCACGAACTTCATTAATCCGACGGCAAGCCCGGTCTGAATATCAATATAAACACCTGCTGCATACAGTACCTCTGAGAAAAAAAGTAATATGGGTTGGAATTCTTGTCAAAGGCTACAGACTTTTCTGCTCGTCTGAAACATTGCCGTTTAAGCGAGACGTTCATAATATTTTCTTCTCAAATGATTTGACTTTTCTGTAGTTCACATATAAATACACATTTCTGGAATTAAGCTGAATGAAACAAAATTTTTTTTGTGTTCCACTGCAAGAAATTTTGAAAACATTTTAATCGTTAAAGGGCTTTTCATATATTTTTTTTTTCCTAGAAAGAATTTACTTTCCAGTATGCGGGTTGCATCAAAGGAAATTTTATAACAAGTCTATAACTCACACACACACATATATATATATATATATATGATTTCCAGTTTTGTATCAAGGAGTTTACTATTGAGTGAAGTACATTTGTAAACAATGCTCCGTACTTTAAAAAATCACCAGAAATTTATTTTTCTTTAACTCCAAATTTCGTCCAAAAACAGTGCCAACATGGCTGAAGAGCAGTGCTGTTATGAAAGCAGTCGAAACGAATTTTTCAACGGAGCCCAATCCTATCGGCAAAACCACACCCATGCTGTTGCGAAACCTTTCATCTGCATTGTTTGCACGAAAGGATTTTCTGAAAAGACTAAATTAGAAATTCATCTTCGCACCCATACAGGGGAGAAACCTTTCGCCTGTGATATATGCGACAAACAATTTTCTGATGGAAGTAATTTTAAAAAACATCTCCGCACCCATACCGGAGAGAAACCTTTCGTCTGTAGTGTCTGTGAGAAAGCATTTTGTGATAGGGGTACATTAACGAGACATCTCCGAACCCATGCTGAAGAGAAACCTTTCGCCTGCAGTGTGTTTGAGGTAGGATTTTCTAAGAGTAAATTAGGGGTTCATCTCCGTACGCATAGTGGAGAGAAACCTTTCGTCTGCAATGTATGTGAGAAAGGATTTGCTGATAAGACTAAATTAGAGGTACATCTTCGCATCCATACCGGAGAGAAACCTTTTGTCTGCGGTGTATGTAGCAAAGGATTTTCTGTGGCAGGTAATTTGAAAAAACATCTCCGTACCCATTCCGGGGAGAAACCTTTCGTCTGTT
The DNA here is from genome assembly GCA_907164885.2 of Dolomedes plantarius. Lineage (NCBI taxonomy): Eukaryota > Metazoa > Arthropoda > Arachnida > Araneae > Dolomedidae > Dolomedes > Dolomedes plantarius. The sequence goes on from OU015499.1 coordinate 152,398,928, forward strand.
CTGTGTGTAAGAAAGGATTTTATGATAATAGTCAATTAGCGATACATCTCCGTACCCATACTGGAGATAAACCTTTCGCCTGCAGTGTCTGTGAGAAAGCATTTTATGATAAGGGTAAATTAACAAGACATCTCCGTACCCATACTGGAGAGAAACCTTTCATCTGCAGTGTATGTGAAAAAGGATTTCTTGATAAGAGTAAATTAGAGATGCATCTTCGCATCCATACAGATGAGAAACCTTTCATCTGTGGTGTATGTAAGAAAGGGTTTTCGCTGAATGGTAACTTAAAAAAACATCTCCGTACCCATACTTGAAGTTACGCGAGAAACGATTTTCTGATAAGAGTTACTTTGGGGTTCATCTTCGTGCACATACAAGAGAGAAACATTTCATGTGCTGTGTCCTTTTATATGGTTTATGTGAAAAATCCTTGTACGTAATAAAAGACGCACCGGAAACTTTTTTTTTCAACTATCTGTATGCAGTGCATGCATGAGAAAAACTCATTTTTTTTTTTTTTTTTTTTTTTTTAAATTTTTTTTTTTTTTTTTTTTGTAACTCTACCGAATTGTATTTTAATGAATGTTTGAATCATCAGTGGTGGTACGCCTCGGAAAGTAAATGCTAAATCTATACTGTACTGGTGATAGTTGAGAATGTGAAGTTGCATTCATCCGGCCAGATGACACGCTGCCAATTTTCGTGTTTTTCAATTTGAATCGTTTATTTCAGAAACCCATCAACGCATTTTCTTTTGGGATTTTTATTTTATTTACAGAATCTGTGTCTTCTATCGTATACACATATTTTTGTACAGAAATTCGCCAACTATAATTCCGCTTTATGCATAGGCGTAGCGTCGGGAGGGCACGTGCCCCCCTCCCTTAACTTGAAATAAATTAAAACGTTAATAGAAGTTCAGTTAAAATCGGAAAATTGTAGAAAACTTTAAAGAAAGTTGGGTTTCTTTTCCGCCTTTTCAAACTGTGAAACTGAAGATTACGGTTATGTCTTTAGCATTAAGGGTACAGTAGACTTTCAAAATTGTGAAATTTGTCCGAAAATTCTATTTTTTATTTTATTGAATTGTGAAACTACGGACGAGTAGGAATGTGTTGCAAAAAGAATTTTTAATTTCAGTGATACTTTCCTAGTTATAGGCATTTGTATTTAATTTAGATATTATGTGGTTACTAATAGCAATAACTTTAAATGTGTTTATCACAAAATAAAAATTTTCGTGTCATAGGAATATTCAAACTGCTCCAGGCACCTTTCTAATTATCGTATTGCTTTGAAATTTAAGTTTTATATACTTCACTGTATATCAAATAAGTCTTGTTGAAAAAAATTATGCTTCGTAGCTCAGAATTTCTAAATTTTGTACTGGAAAAGATGATATAGAGGTATTTTGCGTAATAAAAAGGGTGTTTTAACTCTTATTATATTTTTCTCTTTGCATTTTTAATGAATGAATGCTTAGAATAAGTAATAAGTTTCATTGTTAGTTCTATAAGGTATCCTGTAAATAAAAATTACCATATTATATGCAAAAGAAATGCGCATGGAACATTTTTAATTAGGCCAATTTTTGATATAATTAATAATTCATAAATTATTAATATTTCATCTTTAAATGTTAACCACTTTTACATATCTATGGTACTAATCACATATTCAAATTTCAAGCAAATCTATTCAAAACAAAAAAAGTTAGGTTCGAAGGTCCACTGTGCCCTTAACACAGTTTTTAACAATGATATGATCCATAACAAAAATTCCATGTTATATTTTTTTCTCATTTTATTTATAGTATATTTTTTTTCTCATTGTATAACTTTTTAATATTACTCAAACATCAATTCTTTTGTTATTCAATGAAAAAAAATATTTCATATCTTAAGGACCGTCCAGCAATAGGCCCTAACTGAATTCAATTCGTGTGCCCCCCCCCCCCCCCCCCCCCAAAAAAAAAAAAAAAAAAAAAAAAATTTTTTAGAAGCACGCCTGTGGCTTTATAGGTTACTATTGACAGTGCTTATCAACTTTAATGCAGAAATCTATAATCAAATAAAAAGTGGAAAGTTTTTCATTGTTTCCCAAAAATTTGAAAAAGCGCACTTAACGGGTTTCTGAAATAAAGGATTCATTTTCAACGCCACCAATTTCCATTTTTCATGTTCGTGGCACCATCTGACTCGTTTTCTTACATTGGTTACAGTAATGAGTAGCTATTGGCTTGCAGCACAACCAATAATATCATCTTTATACGGCTCCTTATGAGCTCTTATTACTGAAACGGGACGTGTATTCACCTGTACTGTTAATTCAGTGGCGTAGCGAGCAAAACTGGCGCCCGGGGCACGATACCTTTGTGGCGCCCCCCGAAAAACATATAATATATAGACCTTATATTGGCGCCCCCCCCGATAAACATATAATAACATAATATATAGACCTTATATTGCCCCCCCCCCGAAAAACATATAGTAATATAATATATAGATCTTATACTGGCGCCCGGGGCATAATAGACCCCCTTGCCCCCCCCCCCCCTCGCTACGCCACTGTGTTAATTGCTATCGTGTCGTTAGTTTTCGTTGTACATTCCGTACCAAACTTCGTCTTTCTCTCGCCGACATTTTTGAGTGACGTCTAGACTTTTTGTCTCTAGAGCCGCGGTTTCCAACCTGGGAGGCGCCAAAACTTTTTAATAAAAAAAAATCAATGTTCATACCATAATATCTATAAATAGACGAATTTGAGTCGACAACCATCGAAAAAAGAAAAATTGATAGAATTGTCATTCGATAGCTCACTGAAACAAAAGTTTCAAAATCAAATCATAATTCAATTTTGGGTGAATCTTAGTGGAGAGTAGAGTATGAATCTTTATATTGCAAAGCAATGCAAGTGCTTCTACCGTTTGTAACGCTTTATTTATGCGAAACTGGCTTTTCGGCACTGGCTGCAATGGAAACCAGGTTAATAGTCGAAAAAGAGTTACGAGCGACACTCTCCACATTGCCCACAAGATTTGATAAACTTTGTGCCAATAAACAACAACAACCCTCACATTTAATTTTGATGCATTAGATGTAGTTTAATTAGTAATCTATACTTATATATAAAGACAGAGCGATTTTGTACGTGGAGGGTAATCTCCAGAACCACTGTGCCTATTTGAAAAATTCTTTCACTGTTTGAAAGGTACATTATTAAACATGGACATAGGCTATATATTATGTATATCTGATCAGTAGAAATAAAGTTAGGGGCTTAATCCTAACAATTTCCATTGTTACCGCTACTGTCCTCTACCGGTTTTTGTGACGAAGACTTGAAGGATCCTTACCGTGGTGCTATCGCGGTGGGCTTCTGTTCTGACGTTAGCGGTTCGAAACTAGCCGTTCTTCGGCACGCCTTTTTTTTTTAAAATTGACTTTAATTATTAACTAACGTATTATTAATTTGAATATTATTTTAGGAATATTATTTTTAAAAAATTTGAATATTATTTTTAAAAAAACATTCTTTACTTAAAATCCTTTTTTTTCTATTTTTATTTCATGTCTTAATCTCTTTCTTTTGAAAAATTAACTTTAATTAATAACTAACGTAATATTAATTTGAATACTATTTTAGGTGCTTAAAATAATTTTTAAAAAAAAACGTTCTTTACTTAAAATCCTTTTTTTATTTTTGTATTTTTATTTCATCTCTTAACCTCTTTTCTTTTAAAAAATTAACTTTAATTAATAACTAACGTAATATTAATTTGGAATATCATTTTAGGTGCTTAAAATAATTAAAAAAATGCATTCTTTACTTAAAATCTTTTTTTTACTTTTGTATTTTCATTTCATCTCTTATTCTAATTTTGGGATACCAATGTGTATCTATACTTCTATAATCTATATCTATATCTATCTATATAAATAAAAATGTAAATGTTCGTTTGTTCAAAACCTCAAATCTCCGAAAGTTCTTCACCGATTTCTTTGCAATTTTAACACAACGTTGCATTTGAATATGTGAGTGTTTTTATATATCTATTATACAGATGCCACACCTGTGACAGGTATTAACATGCTTTTTTTTAAACACGCTATACTAAATATTTTACGGCAAACGAGAAATGTCTTTCCCTTCCCACTCAGAACAGAAATTTGTCACGGTGGGGTGCGACCCCACTATCAGCAGTCCCCACAGATCATAAAGTACGCAGATATCGTTCTAGACAATAATAGACGATCGAAGAGATAAGAAAATGCACATGGCTGTAGATATTTTCCGTCGAATACGCGGGGAAAATTCAAATATGAACAAGGATTTCACAGCAGAAATCTACAACGAAGCGTTGATAATCATTGAAGATTTGTGCTTAGAAATCGCGAACAAAGTTCTCAATCAATTGGGACTGCCATCCCCGAATCGATCTGCTGATGCTTCGTTCGATGTAGAATTGCGTCGTGAACAAAATTACAACACGGGGGGATCTTTTGTTGTATGTGCAATCAAATATTCCTAAGCTAACGCTTGAGCAAAAAGGCATTTATGATCAAATAATGCAAACTGTTAATAACGGGGTTGGAGAAATCTTAGATGCACCAGGAGGAACTGGTAAAACATTCCTAATTAGATTGATTCTGGCAGCAATTCGATCCCAAAATGACATAGCCTTAGCTCTTGCGTCGTCCGGAATAGCTGCGACATTGCTACCAGTAGTGATGCGACATCGATGTCGATGTTTTACACATTGATTTATTGAAGCCGATGTTTTTGTACTCGATGTTTTACGTTGTCTCGATGTATTTTTTTATGAAAAAGTACCGTAATAAAAAAAAATTACCATGTAGCATAATTTTCAAACTCAGTAAATGTAAGTCTGAATTCCGAAAAGGACGAATACAAAAGGGGAAATGATTCCTTAGCAAACAGACAAATGGCAATTAACAACCAATGAACCAATCAGAGCGCTTGGAATGTTCCTGACACTCCAGAACTTTCCATGGCGTTTTATTTTACAAATAGTATATACACTAGTGCATCCATTTAAGTTTTTGTTTTGTTCTGGTTTTATATAAGTTGACGTTAATATTATTAGTAAGATGCCTCCCAAAAGTACAGTTTGGAAATATTTTTACAAAACCTCTGACAAATTGGCAAAATGCAATATTTGCCTTAAGTCCCTCAAAACTTCTGGCAATACCACGAATTTATCTGGACATTTGAAGGCAAAACATGGTGGTATTTACAACGAGAATTTTGAGTCATCAATGTAGTCCAAAGCAACCAAGTTTTTGTCATTTGTGTCTACCTAATCAGAGAGTAAAATTAAATCACCCCCTCCCCCCACGACTAACCGAAGTAACAATGTTAAGGTCTGTTCACATAGAAGTTCATTGCGTTGCGTTAAGGAAAAGATGACGTTGAGACGAAAATAAACCAATCATATGCCTCCAAACGAAATTTTTAACGCCTATGATTGGTTTATTTTCGTCTCAACGTCATCTTTTCCTTAACGCAACGGACTCCTATGTGAACAGACCCTTAGAGATTACTAAAACAGTTTTAAAAAATGGATGTTCTAAAACATCGATGGTTTTTGGGCGATGTTTTATTAGCATCGATGTTTTAATATTGAATATCGATGTCGCATCACTAGCTACCAGGTGGAAGAACTGCTCATTCCGCTTTGGAATTGCCATTGAACATGCAATTCATTGAAACTCCCACGTGCACCATTTCCAAAGGATCCAGCATGGGGAAAAGTATTGCAGAAAGGCAAACTTATTGTTTGGGATGAATGTACAATGGCACACAATAATTCGCTCGAGGCTCTTGATCGATCATTGCAAGATTTGCGTGGAAACATCAGACCATTTGGGAACGCATTAATATTTCTTGCGGGAGATTTCAGGCAAACATTATTTATATTTCCTCGATCGACACCAGCGGGCGAAATAAATGCTTGCCTGAAATACTCTACTTTGTATCGACACGTAAAGACGATGAAATTATCTACAAATATGCGTGTCCATCTGCAAAGCGATCGATCAGCTGAGTTATTCTCACATCAATTGCTGGAAGTTGGAAATGGAGAGGTGCCGGTTGATCTGACATCAGGACGAATTTCATTGCCTCATAACTTCTGCAATTTAGTATCGTCAAAAGAAGAATTGGTTGAAAAAGTATTTCCCAATATTCAAACCAATTATAAGAATCATGATTAGATGAGTGAACGAGCTATTCTTGCCACCAAGAACAAAGATGTCTACGAACTTAACAATATCATTCAGTATAACATTCAAAGCGAGGCAGTCGCATACATGTCCGTCGACACTGTTGTGGAAGCAGATGAAGCGGTTCATTATCCAACAGAATTTTTGAATTCACTCGATCTGCCAGGGATGCCACCGCACGTACTGCAATTGAAAATCGGCTTGCCAATTATAATGTTGCGAAATATCAAGCAACCAAAGCTTTGCAATGGCACGCGGCTTGCAGTAAAAAATTATTGAGCAACGTCGTAGATGGAACGATCTTGACAGGACCATTCAAAGGTGAATATTTCCTCATTCCTCGCATTCCCATGATTCCAACGAATATGCCATTTAAATTTCAGAGATTGCAATTCCCAATTCGATTGACGTTTGCAATCACCATCAATAAAGCTCAGGGCCAATCTTTACAATTGTGCAGGTTAGATTTAGACACGGATTGTTTCTCACATGGACAATTATATATTGTATGTTCTAGAGTCGGAAAACCAGACAATCTATATATCTGCACAGACAGTTGAACAGCAAAAAATATTGTATAGCCACAAGTATTGTAAAATTAAACATTTTTAAAAAAAATTATTTCCAATGCAGCAGACGAAGGGGAACACAATTCTTTCCCCAAGATATTACATAAAACAAACAAGTACTAAAAACAGAACTATAAAGTATGTTGGTAGGTAACATTACTCGCGTCTCTAGCATACTGTGCCCCCTGGGTAGTGCTAAATGAGTAACAGCTTTGCAGCCTTTATAAATTAAACATGGCTTTCTCTTTTCTTGCTTTTTCCATTTAACCAGACTAATCCACAGCAACGCGTGGCCGGGTACAGCTAGTGTATATACAGTGGCTCCCAAAAGTGTTCGTACACTTACGAATTTAAATGAAATAGGTGTATATCCATTAATTAAAATGAACATTTCAGAATGGGTATTTAATAATAAGATCTATAACATATTCTTAGCAAAACTACATGAAATATTTTGAAAACATAGTAAAAGTTTATTTTTAAGAAACCAGTAATCAAAAAGTAACAAAAACTTTATCTCACAAAAGTCATCGTACACAAATATTTTCGGATAAATTCATAATTAAAATTATAGACTGGCGCTTTATTTTTATTTTTGAATTGTGGTGGCATTTAAAATATCGTTTGGCTTTAATTTTTGCTTGCCTACTCCGTAATATTCTATTTATTAATTAAAAATGGCTCGTAGTCGTAAAGAAACAACAAACAGCTTTCGAAAATTGATTATTTTTCAGCATAGTAGTGGTAAATCAGTTCCGAATATTGCTAAATTACTTAATTTATCCCATTCTACTGTGCAGTATGTGAAAAAACGCTTTTCAGAAGAAAATTGGATCGAAAACAAGGTAAGAAAAGGCCGTCCGGCAAAGTTAACAAAATGTGATCAGAGATTTATAATTAGAAAATTTGTGAAAAATTTACGTTTGAGTGCTGTAAAAGTTTCTGCAGAATTCAATGAAACATTTTCTACTTCAATTTCACCTGAAATTTTTTGACGAGTTCTCAGAACAGCTGGATTACATGGGCGTTCTGCCCGTAGAAAATTTTTTGTGAGTGAGAAAAACAGAAAGTTTAGGCTTCCCTTCGCACTATCAATGATGAATAAGCCCCAAACCTATTGGAATAATGTCTTATTTGCCGATGAACATTTTTGGTGCTGATGGGCGTATAATTGTATGAAGAAGAAAAAAATGAGGAACTTAATCCCAAGAACTTTGTAGGATCAGTTAAGCATGCCGGTGGAGGTATCCTTGTGTGGGGGTGCATGTCAGCATCAGGACTAGGAAATTTGGTATTTATCGATGGAATAATGAATCATGCTGTTTTTATAAATATTTTAAGAGACAATTTAAAATTATCAGCCCAAAATTTGGGTATAGGAAACAACTTTGTTTTTTTATCAAGATAACGATCCTAAGCACATGGCTCTCAACGTTCGCATCTGGTGTCTCTGTAATTGTCCACAAGTTTTGAAAACACCACATCAATCGCCAGATTTAAACCCAATAGAACATATTTGGAGAGAACTGGAGGTTCGAGTACGAAAACACGACATTCACACGAAAAGCGAACTAAAAACAATTATGATGGAAGAATGGATGAACATTGATGCAAAAATTACAAAAGAACTAAAGCAATCTATTCCCAGACGTTTAAAAGCTGTTGTGGATGCTAAAGGATATCCTACTAAATATTAATTTAACGAAAAATTAGAATATTTACAAATCTGTAGGGATTTTTTACAAGTGTACGATGACTTTTGTGAGATAAAGTTTTTGTTACTTTTGGATTATTGGTTTCTCAAAAATAAAGTTTTACAATGTTTTCAAAATATTTCATGTAGTTTTGTTAAGAATAGATTATAGATCTTATTATTAAATACCCATTATGAAATATTCATTTTAATCAATGGATAGACCCCAATTTCATTGAAAATCGTAAGTGTACGAACACTTTTGGGAGCCACTGTATATAAAACAGTTCCATAACTGACTCACTGACTGACATACAACGCACACACCAAACCGCTGGACCTAAAGGGCTGAAATTTTGCATGGCGATTCTTCTTATGGTGTAGGAATGTACTAAGAAAGATTTTGCAAAAATTCTTAGATTTTTTTAAAATTAAATTTTTAAGCTGTTTTTGTAACTTTTTTTAAGTTTGCATTTAAAATAATAATTTGAGGGTTACGAAATTTATATCACGATAAAGATCCTAAAAATTCCTTTAAAATGAAATCTTTTTCGAATCTTTACCTCCATTTTCTGATTTTTGGTGAATTTTTAAAGATTAAATTTTAGAATTTAATTTATTAAATGCTGATCACGTGATTTCTTTTTCTGGTACTTTAAATTAATTTATCGGCACGTTCATAGTAACGAAATAGACAAAAAAATATTTTTTCCCTTGCTAATGCGGCAGACGATTTGACATTATCCAAAAAAATATTAAAATACAGTAAGAGATATGTTCCTCAAACTGTACTATATTAACTATACTATATTCTTGAATATTTCCTATCACATTTAATTTGAATATTTTCTTCTACATAATTCTGTTTATAAAAATCTCTCTTACGATTTTTTTATAAATATATATATATATATATATATATATATATATATTACATCAATTGTATACATTGATCGTCGTATTTATTATCTATATATATAAAACAGTTCCGTAACTGACTCATTCATTCATTCATTCATTCATTCACTGACTGACTGACATACAACGCACAGACCAAACTGCTGGACCTAAAGGGCTGAAATTTTGCATGGCGATTCTTCTAATAGTGTAGGGGTGCACTAAGAAAGATTTTTCAAAAATTCTTCTTAGATTTTTTTAAATTAAATTTTTAAGCTGTTTTTTAAACTTTTTTTACGTTTGCATTTAAAATAATACATTGAGGGTTATAAAATTTATATCACGAGAAAGATCATAAAAATTCCTTCAAAATGAAATTTTTTTCGAATTTTTAACTCCATTTCCTGATTTTTGGTGAATTTTTAAAGATTAATTTTTAGAATTTAATTTATTAAATGCTGATCACGTGATTTCTTTTTCTGGTACTTTAAATAAATTTATCGTCACGTGCCAAAAAAAAAAGACAAAAAAAATTTATTTCTTGCTAATGCGGCAGACGATTGGACTTTATTTTGTCTATAAAAATATCCCTTACGATTTTTTTTATAAATATGTTTTTTTTACATCAATTGTATACATTGATCGTCGTATTTATTATAAATATATATATATATATATATATATATATATATATATTTTTTTTTTTTTTTGGAATTAATTGCATACATTGACCGTGGTATTTAATTTCAATGTACTCCGTAGCGAAGCGCGGGTTTTCAGCTAGTATATATATATATATATTGCATTAATTGCATACATCGACCGTTGTATTTAATTCGATTGTACTCCGTAGCGAAGTGCGGGTTTTCAGCTAGTTTAATATAAAAAGAAATATGCATGTTCGTATTGTTATAGCAAAATCTTGTTATTATTCTGTTAATTGTAGTTTTCATTTTTTACCATGTTTTTATTAACTCGCTTTCTTGTTTGTTTGTGTGTTTGTTCAGTTCAAATCTTGCAATCGATTTTTAACTAACTTCCCGACTAGCTAGACATTTGAAACTTTTAGAATAGCTCAGAACACGATGACAGTGCATTATCTTAATACTTTTAGCCATCTTTAAGCAGAATTTGAATTCATTTTCAATTAATTTTGTTTTGTAGACTGGTGCAGCCGTCAATCGGCCGGGACGGGAACGAAAAGTTAAACGCAAGTTAACTTCCAATTAACTTCATTTTCTTTCAAGTTGATGGGATAATTCATCAAAAAAATTTTTAAAAAGTATTTATCTTTATAGTATATAAAACAGTTCCGTAACTGACTTATTCATTCACTGACTGACTGACATACAACGCACAGACCAAACCGCTGACCTAAAGGGCTGAAATTTTGCATGGCGATTCTTCTTATTGTGTAGGGGTGCACCAAGAAAGATTTTTGAAAAATTCTTCTTAGATTTTTTTAAATTAAATTTTTAAACTGATTTTGTAATTTTTTTTAAGTTTGCATTTAAAATAATAATTTGAGGGCTATAAAATTTATATCACGAGAAAGATCATAAAAATTCCTTTAAAATGAAATTTTTTTCGAATCTTTACCTCGATTTTATGATTTTTGGTGAATTTTTAAAGATTAATTTTCAGAATTTAATTTATTAAATGCTGATCACGTGATTTCTTTTTCTCGCACTTTAGATAAATTTATCGTCACGTGCGTAACAACTAAATAGACAAAAAAAAATTGTTTCTTTCTAATGCAGCAGACGATTGGATATTATCAAAAAAAATATCCCTTGCGATTTAAATATATATACAGTGGCTCCCAAAAGTGTTCGTACACTTACGAATTTCCATGAAATAGGGGTCTATCCAGAGCCTGACTAAGGCAGGGGCATACGGGGCAGTTGCCCCGGGCCCCCACATCATAGGGGGGGCCCCGAAATCGAATAGAAAGTTTAGTATTAAGTATTAAGTTCTTCATTACTGAAGTAGTGAAGCAGATGGGGGGCCCCCAAAGAAGTTTTTGCCCCGGGCCCCAATTAGGCTAAGTCGGGCCCTGGGTCTATCCATTAATTAAAATGAATATTTCAGAATGGGTATTTAATAATAAGATCTATAATCCATTCTTAACAAAACTACATGAAATATTTTGAAAACATAGTAAAACTTTATTTTTAAGAAACCAGTAATCAAAAAGTAACAAAAACTTTTATCTCACAAAAGTCATCGTACACTGAAATATTTTCGGATAAATTCATAATTAAAATTACCGTCTGGCGCTTTATTTTTATTTTTGAATTGTGGGGGCATTTAAAATGTCATTTGGCTTTAATTTTTGCTTGCCTACTCCGTAATATTCTATTTATTATTTACAAATGGCTCGTAGTCGTAAAGAAACAACAAACAGCATTCGAAAATTGATTATTTTTCATCATAGTAGTGGTAAATCAGTTCGGATTATTGGTAAATTACTTAATTTTTCCCATTCTACTGTGCAGTATGTAAAAAAACGCTTTAAAGAAGAAAATTGGATCGAAATCAAGGTAAGAAAAGTCCGTCCGGCAAAGTTAATAGAACGTGATCAGAGATTTATAATTAGAAAATTTGTGAAAAATTCACGTTTGAGTGCTGTAAAAGTTTCTGCAGAATTCAATGAAACATTTTCTACTTCAGTTTCACCTGAAATTTTTTGACGAGTTCTCAGAACAGCTGGATTACATGGGCGTTCTGCCCGTAGAAAATTTTTTGTGAGTGAGAAAAACAGAAAGTTTAGGCCTCCCTTCGCTCTATCAATGATAAATAAGCCCCAAACCTATTGGAATAATGTCTTATTTGCCGATGAACATTTTTGGTGCTGATGGGCGTATAATTGTATGGAGAAGAAAAAAATGAGGAACTTAATCCCAAGAACTTTGTAGGATCAGATAAGCTTATCCTTGTGTATCCTTGTGTGGGGGTGCATGTCAGCATCAGGACTAGGAAATTTGGTATTTATTGACGGCATAAAGAATCATGCTGTTTTTATAAATATTTTAAGAGACAATTTAAAATTATCAGCTCAAAATTTGGGTATTGGAAACAACTTTGTAAGAGGATTGGAAACAACTTTGTATTGGAAACAACTTTGTATTGGAAACAACTTTGTAACAAGACAACTTTGTATCAAGATAACGATCCTAAGCACACGGCTCTCAACGTTCGCATCTGAAATATTCATTTTAATCAATGGATAGACCCCTATTTCATTGAAAATCGTAAGTGTACGAACACTTTTGGGAGCCACTGTATATATATTGCATCAATTGTATACACTTATCGTCGCATTTATTATAAATATATATATTTATTTTTTGTTTGGTATTAATTGCATACGTTGACCGTTGTATTTAATTTGAAAGTACTCCGTAGCGAAGCGCGGGTTTTCAGCTAGTTAATACACAGAATCGTCAAGTTTATATGATTCAACAGAAAATTTAAAAACATGGTATATATAGAAAGTTCTTTTTATCTTGTAATTATTTTGTAATAAAGTTATTTTTTAAAGCGTGTCTATATTATTATATCTATTAAAAGATAGTGAGGCGCGGAAAAAAATATGTTTTTTAGGGAGGCGTAGTTGCAAAACGATTAGAAATCGCTGCTCTAGAGCCAACGTAATTTCTGTACCCTGTCTAAGGCCGTTTGCACACGGGACAACTCAAAAGAAACTGATAACTGACTCCAATCACAAATCAGTCCGTGATGAGTCGTAACCTATGTAATTGAATGGAGCCACGCACACGGCGAAACTGGTTACAAAACCGTCCGACGGGTTTTATTTCCATTTTATTTACTGTGGTGTATTTCTCTCGGGTTAGTGCGACTTTGTCGGGTTTGTGATAATTTATACCTTTGTAATAGAAGAAATCTTGTAACTATTTTATATTAGTTTATTGTTTATTAAGCATTTCAAAATTATGAATTAAAATTGCAATCATAGCCCCCTCAGCGGGCTGTGTTAAAATTATCAAACGTTGACCGGTCCGCGGCGATTAAAAGGTTGGGGAACACTGCTTTACGGTATTAAGTACTTCTCGTCGACGCCGTAATGTGCACGCTTCCTGTTTTAAACTTGTTTCTATTGTTTTGATAACCCCCTGTACTTTCTAATAAATCACATGACTAAGGTTTTTTGTATGTAATATATAATTTGTATGTATATATATATATATCTATAAATTAAAGATATGTTCTTAATAAAATTTGTGAAAAGCGCAGGATTTCCTATAATGTTCTGAGTAATTATATTCTACACTTAGGGTCTGTTCACATAGGAGTCCGTTGCGTAGCGTTAAGGAAAATATGACGTTGAGACGAAAATAAACGAATCATAGGCGTTAAAAATGTCATTGCTAATCGTTTGGAGGCCTATGATTGGTTTATTTTCGTCTCAACGTCATCTTTTCCTTAACGCAACGCAACGGACTCCTATGTGAACAGGCCCTTACTCGTTTTCGCCTGTTAAACAATTATAAAAATTTCCCTGTTTTTCTTATAACTTACACACACTCCCAGGAAAATATGTTCAAAGAGACGGTGTACTCCAAATAATTAAAAATATATTTTCTTTCTATTCTTATACAGTTTCAAATCTAATTTCATCCCTGCTGACTACTCTTAGACAAAGAAAAAAAAAACGACGCACCAACAAGTGGAAATGCAAATTGGACACAAATTGATATGCATACAGGTTTCGACGGAAAATGCAAAATTTTAAAGTTTGGCGGCCAATGAATGAACATGTGCCGCTGCAGCGCAACTGGCAGGATATTAAAGAGAAGAAATTTCAATTCCAGGTCATAAATCCTTTGCGAATTTCATTCCGTGTACTCAGGTAGACAGTAACTATGCCTCGCATACAGGAGCGCGAACAATATGCGCAGATGTCAGATTATGAGAGAGGACGTGTAGTTGGTCTAATAGGCGAATCGCTCGACATTTGGATAGGAGCGATGCTACTATTAGACGATGTTGGCAGGAATGGGTGAACCATGGCCGAACACAACGTCAAGAAGGAAGGAAGCGGTCGGCCTAGAGAAACGACAGAGCGTGAGGTTAGGGCAATCGTCAGAGCGGCACTCAGCCCCAGATTCATCATTATCATCGATCGTACGTGCAACTGGTGCTTCAGTGACCGCAAAGATCATTCATAGACGGCTCGGAGAAAGAGGGCTGAGCTCATAGTGCCCCTTGCGCCCAGGCCTGGACTTAGAGACCCAGGGCCCATAGGCACTTGACATTTGGGCCCCCCACCATCTCGAAGCTATTTTGGAAATTTAGCAAATTAAATGCAATAGTACAGAACATATAATTTTTAATCGACTTTAATGACTTTAATAAACATCAGAATAATACAGTCTATGTTACTATAGTTACGTTATTCTATAAAATTTACAGAATCATACGACGAACTTTCTTCTGTGCAAAAGAACGAATGACGTCATCATAGTCAATTGACTGCATTATTTCTGACTCTATGTACATTACAGAGAGTGAATTGAGCCTGTTCTCTCCTATGTTAGATCTTAAGTAATTCTTTACTCTCTTTAGCGCTGAAGTTATATTATGAGCGCCCCGTTTTGGCAAAATGTAGTAAAAATATTTATTATAATATTATTTTCGATAAAGCTTTTTGATAAGGCAAGCCCAGGCTTTTGAACTAATGTAAAGCCACCGGGGCTGGCTGGGCCCCTAGGCCGGGGCCTTGTAGGCCTAGGCAGAAATCCGGCACTGCTTGCACCGACTACCTTTGACTTCTGTACACCGACAAGCCCGTTTACAGTAGTTTCGGGCACATTCGACTTGGAATGTCACTGACTGGAGTAGAATTGTCTTCAGTGATGAGCCCCGAGGGCCAGTGAATATGTATCTGGAGACGCCCCGGACAGCGGTGGGATACCAACCTGACTGTCTTTCGCCATACAAGCGACAACCAGGAGTGATGGTCTGGGGTGCCATTTCATTTCATAGCAGGACCCCTTTGCTTGTCATCCGCGACACCCTTACAGCACAGTGGTACGTCGACGATATTCTACGCCCCGTTATTGCCCTTCACATCACGTCATCCTGGCCTAACATGCCTGCCTGCACACGGCGAGTTTCTACTGCTTGTCTTCGTGCTTGCCCACCAAGGTCGCCGGATCTCTCCCCCAATGAGCACGTTTGGAGCATTATGGGCAGAGCCCTCCAACCAGCTGACGATTTTGACGACCTAACGCACCAATTGGACAGAATTTGGCACAATATCTCGCAGGAGGACATCCGCCACCTTTATCAATCAATGCCAAGCCGAATAACTGCTTGCATAAGGGCCAGAGGTGGACCAACGCGTTATTGACTTTTTCACTTTGTGAAGCGCTTTCTCTGGAATAAATCATCCAATTTTTCTCAAATTGTAATCATTTGTTTTTCTGTTCATGTACATCACATCTGCCGATTTTCGTCCCATTCGGATAACTCCTTTTTGGTGCGTGGGTTTGTTTGTTTTTTTCGGGGGGGGGGGGGAATCTAAGAGTTTATTTTTTGTCATATTTGAACATTGGGTGTAAATAAAATTATAAGCTAATCTTGTTTCGCCTGCGTTTTTAATTCACACCTATCCTACCAAAAGAATCAGAGTAAGAGGATGTAAAATATGGAAAGTTCAATTACAACCGAGTAAGTTGATGTATGAGGGTGGTAGGCCAAAAGGAATGAAGCTTAGTAAACGTGTCTCCAACTCATGTCTATTTTAGCAAGAAAACGTTTAGTCAGATTAGAAATAAATTAACTTCACACGAAATAAAATTAGCTTGAAAAGAATAGCTTCCCTATTTTTTAAATCAGCGTTGGGTAGTGAATATAGAACTAAATCATTCAGCAATGAATGCAGGTAGGTATTCATAAGTAGTGCAATAACAAGCACCGAAAAAATCGTGTATCTATCATATTTTTATACCATACCTCGTTTATCTATAGGAATATAAGGATTATTTAAAAAAATGTGTTGTAGGTCAAAGGCTCATCAGTGAAATCCTTGGAAGAATACGTATCATTAATTTAATTTTTAACCAAATTGGAAATAATATTACTGAGCAAACTCGCAACATTGAATTAATGATTGGCTATCACTAAATTAAATTCTCTACAATGCACGTACATTTTCTCTGCTACTACAACAGGCCCTAAGCAGGAGGGAATTGCATTCAAAATATACATTTAAATTTGGAAAAAAAAGTTATTGTAGAATTTGCTAATTTAGTGCTTACGCTTGTAAAAAATGTAGTTTTGATTTATGGTTAGTAATGATCAGTTTAATCGATATGAAAAGAAAAGCAAGCAAATTGGAAAATAGAGACACACACACACGCATAAAATATCAACCAAAACACCTTCGGACTTCTCCTTTGTTGTACAACTAATGAGGAACGAGAAATGCGTTCACACACCTTTCATAAAGATTAGTTTATTCGATTATAAAACAACTCGCTTATAATGTAAGAAATAAAAATTGTAGTAACAAAAGAAGTCCTTTTAAATAATGTCAGTAACGCAGCGAATTTTTCAGAAATATCCTTGCGAAGAATCGGTATTTTTTAAAAAGGTATATATATATTGAAATATCCTGACTTGTCTGAAATTTTGATTGAATTTCATGGCATTTGCTTCCCGGAGACTATCAATTTATTCCTTTGATTTGCCCCGATCGATGCTTGACGGAAAACAAGCCCATTAATCAGTTATACATGAAAGGGCCCTTCTCCTTTCTTTTGGGAGAAAGTCACTAGAGTATCTGATTGTTTTCCCTTTGAAGCAATCTTTCCTTGGGACTCTAGAAATGCCTGGAGGCTCAACGTGGTGTCATATAGGGAGTTCTAGAAGCCACGAACCGTCTTGATTAAAATTATGAACCAAAACCCTTCATTCCGCCTTAAACCCCATCGAAAAGAAAGATTTTCGGGTTTGCACTGGTCTTAGTCAAGATGTATACTGAAGTGCCACTGAATTAGGGATAGCAAAGCCTATGCAAATTGTGTAGCGCTGCGCATCATGTATGCGCAAGTGAGGGCGCTGTGGTAACTGCATATATAGCGCGTACTGTGGTCGTTCTGAATTAGTTGTTGGAATTACCAGTATGGGTAAACTGCCTGATTTAGACGCCTTCGATCGCAGACAAATCGTAGGTGCGCGACGCATGGGCCATTCAATTTCCGAAATCGTCAGACAGCTAGGATTTTCAAGGTCGACAGTGTCAAGAGTATACCAAGAATATATGGATGGTGGAAAAAAAACTAGCGATCGGGCAAACTGCAAAGGACAATTAGCCTTGACAGTGCGTGGTGAGAGACGACTCAGGCGTATTGTACGTAGCCAGCGAAGCCAAACATTAGCTCAAATTACCACCCAGTTTAATGACGGTGCCAGTCGTACAGTCAGTAAACGGATTGTGCAACGCTCGCTTCACCGTATGGGTTTCGGGAGCCGTCGATCTACGAGAGTACCATTGCTCTATACTCGCCATCGAGCTGCACGTCTTGCCTGGGCAGGAGAGCACAGAGACTGGAGTGTAGAGGACTGGAAACGAGTAGCATGGAGTGATGAGTCTCGATTCCGACTACTTAACGCCCACGGGAGGCTGACAATATGGCGTCAGGCTCATGAAGCCATGGATCCTGCATGTCTGGCTGGAACTGTACAAGGGCATGGTGGCTCCATCATGGTCTGGGGTGTTTTTTCGTGGCACAGTTTGGGATCTTTGGTGCGTGTACCAACCTCCCTCAATGCAATTCGGTACGTAGAGTTGCTGGGTGATCACCTCCATCCGTTTATGCTGTTCTGTTATCCGCACGGTAATGGAGTTTTCCAGCAAGACAACTGTACCTCTCACAAGTCTCGGTTGGCTACTGACTGGTTGGATGAGCATTCCTCTGACTTCTCTGTCAGGAATTGGCCACCTAGAAGCCCATACTTAAATCCTATTGAGCATCTTTGGGATGTTTTGGAACAAGGCGTGAAAGGCCATCACACAGCACCAAAGAACCTTACTGAATTATGGACACCTTTAGCCAATATTTGGCAAACCATTACCGTGGAACGTTTGCAGAAACTTGTTGAATCTATGCCTCGTCGTGTGGCAGCCGTTATCAAGGCCAGAGGAGGCCCAACTCGTTACTAGGTAGGTATCCCTAATTCAGTGGCACTTCAGTGTATATAAAAAGGTCTTTTGTTTTGAAGATGTATGTAAAAGGACTTTGTAGTTTTGAAGTCTTTGACCTACGAGACTATCAACGGGTTGTATCCTGAGCCGGATTGGATGCAGTCTATACAGATGGCTTTTGTATGGAAAATTGTTTCGGGCTCTTTTGTAGGATTTTCTCCTTTTCTGCTCCAATTGGAAAGGACAGAACTGCTTTTCACGGAGAGATCTTTGCAATACGTGTAGCAACTGCAATGCCATCGAGACCGTTTCTCCACAGTTTTTAATCTTTTGTGACTCTAAGGGCCTGTTCACATAGGAGTCCGTTGCGTTGCGTTAAGGAAAAGATGACGTTAAGACGAAAATAAACCAATCATAGGCGTTAAAAATTTCATTGCTAATCGTTTGGAGGCATATGATTGGTTTATTTTCGTCTCAACGTCATCTTTTCCTTAACGCAACGCAACGGACTCCTATGTGAACAGGCCCTAAAGCTCCTTTAATTGCAGTTGATTCTTATAATACACCGCACTCTGCTGACATCCTTGAGTGTAGGAAGCTCCTCCGGTTCTTATGCAGCCACCTTAAAATTGTCGTTTTACAATGGATCCCGGGCCATTGCGGAGTCTCTGACAACGAGTCTGCTGATCTCCTAGCCGTGAGAGGTGCATCAATTTTGCAGATGTCCCTTTTAGTACTATCAAACGCCTTATCCATAAGTCGGTCAATGAAGCCATCCGACAACAGCTCTTTGAAAAATACTATCAAAAACCCTGGTGGATTAATATCAAAGATATTCCTAAGTGGCCAAGGCGTACAGCTGTTGCTGAATTTCGCCTGGAGACTGGCCACGGCTGTTTTATCAAAATATCTGTATCGCCTCAAAATCGTCGCTGATCCTTTCTGCGGGCTCTGAGATTTTCGGAAAATGGTTGCCCTGCTCTTCGAAAGATTTTCCTTTCCGATTGTTAGTGGGAAGCAAGGGATTTACTAAGTTCATACACTATTATTTTAACCAACTTTTGTTGTCATGTCATATTTTTGTTCTCTTTTTCAATGTTTTTCGGCTCAGTTGTCTTTAAATTTGCCATTAGAAATTTAAAAAATAATTAAAATTCGTTTGTTAATAACCACCGAATTTAGCCATAACTCTTAAGGAACATAGCTTATGCGACACTCAGTCTACTTGGCACTAAATATTTGTGTGCTTTCGGTTAAACAGCCGATCTCTAACGATATGTAATGGTTCTCCAAAAATATTATTCTTAGTAGTACCTACTTAAAAGTGGGTTCAAAATAAAGTTGACTCTGTCCAGAACTCAGTTATGAAGGTTTCATTAACGTGAAAATAGATTTTCCGTTAAAAATATTCAGTACTTTCGCTTTGTGCATTTGTTCTTGTTTCCGAAGCTAAAATTGACGTCACTCTCCAAAGGCCATATAAAACAGTCCCACTGCTTCTAAGTATGACGTCACTTATCACTTAGTAGTCCATAGCTGTAGGAAATTGTCAGCTTTATCACATGTCTGGAGTTTCCGCTAGTCCTAGGTGATTATGTTAAAGTTCTTTAATGACGTATGTTAAAGTCCTTTAATGACGTATCTAAAAGCCACGCACTATAACCATTGGTTCAGAATGCTCAATTTGAGTTTGCGGTACGGAGTGTTACCACTAGATAGTGCTGTAATAGTTGTTGTAAAATATGTAATGTCTGGGGTGAAGCGGGAGGGTGGGGATCTCAATTTATTGGTCTTTATGATATTTCACAAATAGAGAAGTTTTAGAACGTTTACCGTGTGAGATATACAGTGAACTCGATTTACGGGTAAACTTTGTGACAAATTTTTACACGTCGTTAACTGATCACAAAATATCATTTATAGAATATGGAAAATACGGCTACTTAGGATTCTTTTATTTTAGAACCACAGGGAATTTTTCGTCGTATTTTAACGAGACCAAATAAGTGTTAAATTTTATATTTATCGGCTAACATTAATTTTTACAAGCACTATTAAAGGTTAGGTTACTAGGCCAAAAAAGTTAATTTTACCAGACATTTGGTGATGAACGTTCTTCTGAGATCGAAGAATGTTATCAAGAATTTTAAGTAAAATATTTTCTACCTTTTCGAATTGTGAGTAAGGCTTCAAAGAGAATCTCGCTGTAAATTATTAATTCCGTCGTTCATATGAAATATTATATTGAAAGGAAGTTATATTTTAATGAATGCTAACTAGAAATAACTATGAACGTTATCTGAGAAATTTTAAACTACAATTTCATTTCGCTTCGTTTTTGTAATATATTACAGTTTAGTTCACTTTTAATAAATGAAATATGGCAACAGGATAATTTTGAGTTCTACTTAGTGTTAAGCATTATGGTTGGTTGACAAGAGAATTATTGGATAAAAGTTATAAAATTTTTGTTTAAATTTCTGAATGAACTCTATAAAATAGAACTGTCAAATCCAGTATGAGCCTTAAACAAGGAAAGAAAGACACAAAAATGAGAATCAGGGCTTTTCCCGTTAGTATCTTTCTTTATATTTTTGTACTTGCCAAATGATGGAAGCAGTTTCCGTAGAAAAGAAACTAAAGAGGATTTATCCACTGTACAGATAATATACTGTGGGATTCGCGAAATATTGATATGACTTTTGATTACAAATTTTTAGATCAGATCACATGTTATTATATTATCAATCCAATTCTTATACGTAATGCATTTTGATTATGTATTCATAGTGTGCTCATTCGGTGAAATAACTAAAATATATATGTTATGAAATGATTTTTATAATATAAATCACATATTGAATTTAAAGTAAGCAATATTTTGGTTATTTCTTTCTTTTGCTCATAGTGAAAATTATGGAAGTTCCTACTATCGCATTTGGATCATAACTTCTAAATTTTTAATTCGGCGTAACAGTACCGCAGTTTTCATGGTTTTCAAAGTAGATTTTTTATTCATATTCTTTTTATTAACCCGTTGTGATTTTGAATTATTCTCTCTCTAACTTGAGTTTTAAGAAACTGGGGAGAAACCTTTTGCACAGAACATTTGATGACTGCTCTAGTTTTATGTTCGTAGATTATTTTATTTATTTATTATTTATCATCTCTATTTTACTTGCATTTTGTTGAAGAAGTAAGGTACATAAAGGAAAAAAAATATTAGTTTTCAATAGTTTATGAAATCTTAAATTGTGGTATTTTCATGTAGAGTGTCATTTAATTTGTTTATATATTGTTGCTTATTTGTGATTTTTTAAGATGCCTGTTAGCTGATTAAAAGTTCTCTCTACAATTTTTTAAGGATTTATTATCTAATTCTGATACTATTTTTGATATGAAATAAATATTTAAACTGTAAATATTTTTTTCTCATGTTAAATTTAATTTGTTTATGGTAATACAGCACAGCTCTGAGTATGATTTTGTAGCATGCATTTTTAAGTTGTATATTTTAAATAACTTTATTTTATGTATTAAATAAAATCATGCAGTTTAAACAATTTTCTGATAACTATAATTGAAGTTTTATTGTGTAAGTTAGTGTATTCTCACAGAAAGTTGTCATAACCTATGGATATAAGATATGAAGTGTTTAGGATTAGTACAAAAAGTAGCTGTATAATTTGTTTATTTTACCTTTCTAACATTTAAACTACATTTTAAAATATATTTTAGATTCAAGAAGTATTTTTTTGGGAGGGTGGGGGTCATGAGAAAATTTTAATGATTATCAAAATAATGAAAAGTTTTTTTATCTTTTTTCAACTTTAAAGAGGAATAAACCTGCGTAAAAAAAACTTGCCAGCAGATGTTTGTCAAATATATTAGATATCCTATTCTTCCATTAAAATTTATTACTAAGTGCCAACATGGTACATAATTCCTATGAAATGAAATAAAATAATAATTTCAGTAAAGCACTATTGAATAATTTATTTATGCTAAGAAATTAGAGTTATTTTAATCATGTGTGTGACTTACATCTGAAAAAGTGATACGATTTTGTAAAATTCATTGATTGTTATGAGAAAAAGTACTATGTGTTTATAAAATGATTTGATGATTATTAAGAGGAGTATTCCATTATGACATGTGTGCTGAAGTATGAGTGCAGTGTTATCAAGCAACAGTCATGTTAAGTTTGACATTGTCTTATGCAGTAAAAAGTGTTGCTGCAGTTGAAGAATTTTGGATATTTGATAACAAAAGCAAAATTCATTGTAATTTGTCCTGTTGAGGAAATATTTGATACTAATTCAGCCAGAGTTTGGTTTTTTCCATTTAGAGTTTAATCAGACTTTATTAATTACAATTTGAAGTGATTAGCCTGATGAGTTTAATATGAATAATTCTTTATTTACAATATTTTCCCTAGAAATTCTTTGATTTCTCTTTGCATTCATCTGTAAAATCCACTATAATTTTTGAAGATGTAGTGAACTTTATCTGCCAGATCATTATTAAATTTTGTCTACCTCTTTTTCTTAATTTTTTTATAGTCAAAATATTCTATTTCATAGAGGTATATAAAATATAAACTCTGATCACATTTGTGTAATGAAGAAATAATTTATTTGCAATTTGATATGTGTATTCTGGTTATATTGAATATTTATTACATGCTTTTTTATATGAATTTTTTAATATCAAGAGCTCTTCCAAGTCAATCTTTCAAGAGGAATAAATGTGAACAACTGCTATGTAACTATGTCATAATATTTTCATGATTTATCTGATCTGACGAAATATAATTTCATGTTGATTATTCATTCAATCATTTTATGCAGGATTATTTTCATTAGGTATAATCCTTCATTAATAATTTTTTATTTAGTTTTTGCCAGTTACAGTTAGTTTGCATATATCCTATTCTCATAGTTGTAGTGAGCATAGTCAGTTGATTACAAAATGATTGAAACAAATATTCAGTCACACAACTTGCTTAAATGTTAAAGCAGTTATTTCAGTAGTACTTGGTTCAAATTGAGACAAAAAAATCTGTGTTATATAGGTTTTTCCCAGCGATAGAATCAAATAGATGTAAAATACTATCACTATATAATATAAAATAGAAAGCAATATAATTTTGAAGCTATTTTATAATTTTAATAAAAAATTAAGGTCTAATGTGAATTTATCACTTGAATATAAACTTAATGCCTTTTGTAATTTTAGTGTAAATGTCCTATATTTGGATTTATATGTAATTAATATAGCTTACCTTTAGTAAGTCTCACATGCAGCTATAGAATTTGCATTGTATGTGATTTGATACTGCTCAGAAGTTGATTCTCAAATAATTCTGTGCTTTAACTGTGTGTAGGAAATAATTTTTCAACTGTTTATCTTATTAAACTACTTAAAGGAGGTACAAAATAAAATTAGGTTATATATTGTAAATGCCTAATACCCATTTTTAAATTTAGGCAAATTAAAATGTAGCAATATCTATTTTTTTTTTATATCGTGTTAATCATCTAATGTAACATGTGAAAACTATATCACTTGTCTTTTCCTCAGTTTAGTCATCAAATTATTTTATGCTATGATGTAGCTACCTACTTTTTTAAACAAATCATCTTATAGTTTATACATCTAATAAAATTCCATGTAGCTTTACCGAGTTTTCTAAAATTTTATTAAATAAAGAGAATATATGTAACAAAATCTATAGACACATTTCAATTAAAAGAATTTGAAGATTTATGTGAATAAAATGCTGCCGACATGGTATAGTGGTTAGCATTGTGAGCTTCCATGCAGTGGGCTACGGTTCAAATCCTAAGTACCGCTTAGCAGTTCCTGTGTTGTCCCCTCATAGGGAGCAATTCTGGCTACCTAAATGGTGCTTCCATAATCAAGAAGCCTGCAAAAATTCACGACGTCGATAGGCCAATGTCGAAGAGACTAGTGTCTGCCGCCTTAAAAAAAAAAGTTAATAAAATTGTTTTGTACCAAGTTAAATAAAAAATTGTGTAATTCATAACAAAATAGATGATGATTACATGCAAAGGAAAGTAATAACAGGTATAAACATTTTTTAAATTAGACGAAAATTTATAGATCAGACTATGTCTTTTGAGGAGAACTTAATGCCAGTAGTTTCTATGCGACTTTTTATAAATTTGTAAAAAATAAATAAATGAAGTTTGATCAAAAAGCCTGTAATTATACACAGTTACTAGATATTAAGCTGAGTAGAGTTACCTGACTTTTCATTCTGAGACTTAAAACAGTTCATTAAATAGCTAATTTAAACAATGGACTAAATAGACATTTTTCACAGTCTTCTCGAATACAATATGTGTTACCTATGATCATAACTAATATGAATAAAGATTGGAATAATAAAATATTCTAAATAGTTAGCAGCTAAATGTGTACTGATCTATATGATTTGCTTATCGATGTGTTAACAAACTTAGACTTTTAACAGCAATCCTTTTTTTGCAAAATTCATCCATAATCAAGAAAAAAAATCAATTCAATTTTATTGAATTTTCTATTTGAATTATTTTATTATGTTTATTTTGACAATCTGTCTCAATTACTTAGTGTTTTAAAAACATCATTAGGAATTAAGTTTGTGCTTTATATACTGCTTACTACTATTTAATCTAACAGGTGTCCCTATAATTTATTTTGTTACCAAAATGAAAGTTTTGCAAGTTGAGAATTTTTTAGAGAGATTTGTTATTTATGAAATATATAATTGTTGCGAAGCAGCAGGCTTTCACATCAAAAATATTTTCTTATGATTACTTAAAATATTGATATTTTCTGTCATAAATATGAAAAAGATATATCAATTATTTTGAGAATATATGAGGCATCTTTAAATGTTGTTTGAAGTGTATAAATATCGGTGTAACCCATATTCATATAAAGATGTAATACTACTAAAAAAATTGAATTAAATTAGAATGCAAATAAGAAATTATTAAATAAGAATACAAAAATAAAATATAGCAATCTTACAGGAGAAAATTTTTAATAAATGATAGAATTACATCAACAAATTGTAAAATTTATTGAAAATATGGTAACAGCAAAACACACACACAAAAAAAAATCTATGGCATTTGAAAAACCTTGGAAAATAAATGTCATATTAAATGACATGGACATTATATCCCTACCTTAAAGGCTGATTTCAAATTTATTTCCCACTGCCCCAGTTTTATTAACATTTAATAAGGATAAAAATGTAATGCCTGACACATTATATTTTAAAAGTCTATCAAAGTGTCTACTTTCTCACTATTTTGTATTAAGTATACTTTTACATGTCTATCAGACTGAAAGTTTGACAACTTTTTTTTCGGCTCAACTATTTTGTGACTGTTTTTGATAATAAGCCTTTGGATTGTAACTCGTTTTATTTTTTCATCCATCCTTCTACTTTGCTTTCAACAGTACTGCAATATTGATAATTCAAGAACATGCTTAACTTATCTTTTATTAATTTATTCACTATTTTCTTTATGCATTTTGTTAAGACTTATGACATTCCAAAGAAGAAAATGTAAAATCTTATAGCTATGCCACTTGAATTCATGCCTTTTTAAAATAAATACATATAAAATGAAGAAGACTAATATTATACATGCCATTTTTATGAAATAAATACAGTTTAAATTTCTTTGTAAACATCAGCATGAAGATGTTCCTATGGTTTTGGTTAATAGTTAAGGAATTTTATTTAATGCATATTTAATATTCTGAAGCTGGTTTTAAATAATTAAGGTAATTTTTTAACCAAATTATGGTTTAATTAATATAGTCTAAAATGAGGCTGTGTCATCAGATTTTTCAGCTTATTTGTTTACTATAACTGTGAAATATTCCTGTACCATTTTGAAAAATAAAAGCAAACCAATTACACACAGCTGATATAGTATTCTTTGGATTTACACCTTAGTCTTTTTGTTCAGATTTTAATAATTTTAAGAACTACAGCAGAGAGTAAAATATGTAATGTTACATATTCATTATTATTTAATGCATTTTGTGGAGTATAAAAATGAGAAAAGTTATCTGTTAAATGTTTTAATACAACAACTATATGCCTAGGTTTTGATTGTATTTAATAAACATCTTGTTGATTATGGATTTTTGTATACTGATATAACTTTCATATTGTATTGAAAACACTTGTGAAATAACCAATTCTCTAACTTTCAGTTTTCAAATTTAATATAAATGTTTTTGTTTTTTTTAGATGACCATGGATGAAAAGTATGTGCAAAATATATGGAACTTACTAAAGAATGCCATACAAGAAATACAGAAGAAAAATAACAGTGGACTAAGTTTTGAAGAATTATATCGTAATGCTTACACAATGGTTTTACATAAGCATGGTGAAAGGTTATACACTGGACTTAGAGAAGTTGTCACTGATCATCTTGTTGTGAAGGTTTGTATTATCCTAAATAAATAAAAAAAAACCTTAGAATTTAAGAAATGAAAATGAAAATTACTAAATAATGAATAAATTAATACTTAAGTAATTTAAATTATATATACATAGGTTCGTGCAGATGTTTTGGCCTCTCTTAGAAATAATTTTCTTCAGACATTGAATCAAGCTTGGAATGATCATCAAACGAGTATGGTGATGATAAGGGATATTTTAATGTACATGGTAAGTATGTTTTATTATAATATATAGTGCTTAAAGTTCTATGCTTTTCTCCCCAATGAACGAAAAAAATTTAGAGAAAAATAAAGGTGACAATGTTAAATTCTCTTTTAATTTACAAATATATAAATAGACAGTTTGTGTAAATATCTTACTTTCATCTATCCTCCTAGGAAGTAATTTATTCTACTCCTTTAAAACAGTTATAAGCTTTTATATTAATTGTATAAACAAGTTGCTTACTGAATTACATCCGTTTTTATTCTGCACTGTGCTAATTATTCTGCAGTCTATCATTTGTTTGATATGAAGTGTTGCAAATGTGCAACTAAGAGTCTTGTCATTTGCATCATCAGTTTTTGTTAGAAAATTTTCTGTTGTACTTAATTCAAGTAAAAATTATACCCCTTTTTGTGCTGCTCTCTTGGATCAAGTTTTTCTATTAGAATTAAAATTATGTTATGAAAAAAAAATTAAAAATTGAGAATTTCATATTGATCAGATGGATAGATAAATAAAACAGAATTTCAGCCTTTATGAAATTAATGCAGAAGAAATAGAATTTCAATTCATATTTGTTGGATTCCCCCCCCCCCTTCTTTTTTCTAGTTAAGTATTAGAAAGTCTATGTAATTTAAATTCTGTAGTCTTCATTACTTATATTTTCCTACCAGATTCTTCAAGTTAGGGAAAATCTGGGCAAAATCAGGTAGTTTTGAAATTACAGAAAAATGTTAAATAAATAATGAAAGCTTTAAATTTTTGTTAATTTGGGAAAATTCTTCAACTTAAAGATGACTCTTCTTTCATAAAATATTACTGATTCACCAAATTCAAGTTTCAGCAGCCATTAGCCTCAAAATGGCTGAGTTTATTTGCAACTGAGCAACTTTCTATTCTTCTATTGAATTTTTTAATTTAATGTTGGACTGAATGACCTTACTCTGAGTAAATAAAAAATAAATGATTTTTAAAAGAATCTAATAAATTGCCTTAAGGACTCCATATTATTTATAGAAGGGAAAAAAATTGTTTAATTTTAATTTAACCCATTTTTACACCATTAAAGGGTAAATGATTTAACGTATGTACATAATTAAAGAAAAAAATCTCACTCTGCTTTGAACTTTATACAAATAAACAAATATAGTAAGAGAACTTTAAATGGAAAAAAATATAAAGTAGTTTTGGAACCATGTTTATATAGTTATTTTGTCACTTCATTTTCAGTCAGCCATGTTATTTAAACCATAATGATAAAACTGTAATTCAAATATCCATAAAATGAATCGGAGAGCTGAAAAATGTGTGATGTATCTTCAGGTGTTACATTATGTGTGGGATATCTGAAGAAATTACTTTAATAATGACATGTTGATTAAAATAATCTTAAATGAAAACTTCACATATATTTCAACTCCTAAATTCATTATTTGCATTTACCTTTATAATTTAAATTTTAAAATATAAATGTATATTAATTTGTACATGCAGTCAAAAATATTGGATGAAAGTTTTAATTAAAAAAACACATTTAATATTATTAAAAAATATTAAAAATCTCAAAAACTTTTGTCTGCAGAAAGGGACTTTATATTTTAGACATGTCAATAAAGGACAAACATATTATAAGAAGCATTTTATTTTAATATAAGAATAATCTCACTTCTGTGTGTGTGATGTTAAACAGTTTGTTTTTGGCATATTTATTGTTAGCATATATTCTCTTTTTTAATATTCACTTATTTAGATGCTATTGAAGAAACATCTCCTTTATGTACAAAGTAGAGAAAAAAATATATTAAATAATAAATTAAAAAAACCTTTAGTAGTGTATTATCAATTGAAATGATGGTGAGTTTATGCTAGTTGGGATTCATTTTTATTGTTAGAAATAATCTGAACTCTATAAACAATTTAATTTTACTGTAAGAATTTGCAAGAGTAATTGTGAAGTAGCAATTTTGTAAGAAGTATTTATCTTAATACCAATTTTTTAAAAATGACCAAACTTTGGGATTTGTTGTTGATGGGGGAAAAATCAGTAGATTAAGTCAGAATGTAGAACTGAATGGAAAATATGTAACATTATTTTCTTATTGGTTACAACCACTAAGAAAGATGGTTATCTAAATGCACTTATATATGTCTACATCTCTCTCTGTATATTTATATGAATGTATATTACAAATTGGTATATAGGATATTATTTTAACCTTTTCCTTACGGGGTAGGATAGCATGTTACCCAAGAATACGGGCCCATGAATGAATGAGCACACACACATATATGAATATAAATAAATAAATAAATTATATATATATATATAACCCCCTTAATGACCGTTACAAAGGGAGTATGAAATTTCCCGTTCTAAAGAGGGAATCGGAAAAATGGGCCCCGTAAGCTAAAGGTTAATATGTATATGTCAAAATGTTGATTATGTATTCAAATGTTTGTATAGATATTTGAATATAGAGGTTTCTAGTCTGTTTTTCCAAGGAGCTTTATTAATGGGAAAATACTTGGATAGTCTACATGGATGTCCTTTGGGTATTTTGTGCATTTTAGTGTTATGAGAGGCAATTAAGTTACATACTTCCTGGTTCTTCATTATGTGAGATAGTTACATAATATTTTGGCAATGGGACAGTGCTTATCAACTTTTCTATTAAATGTATGGCATGGCTGTATTTGCATTTCATAGTACACAATAATTGACTCATAGTTACCAAAAGTGTGTTTGTGCCTATGGTATAATATGTAAGCAAACTTTTTTCAATGTATTCCATTGATGTTGATATGAAATGTGATAAACCTTTCTGGAAACTTTCTTTTTTCTTTTCGTCTTCTTTTTCTTTTTTAAAGGGAAAAGACTTGCAATGTTAAGCTGTTTACGTTTACAAAGCAGTATAATTTATATCCATACTTTTCTCTTAGGTTGGACGCTTTATTTATTGCAATGAAATTCCTTTTATATCATGTTAATTTTCATGTGCTCAAGCAATAAATAATTTCGTATGTAAAGGAGTAAGCTCTTTATTTTTTTTTTTAAATTTGAGTGCACAAATTTAAAAAAAAAAACATTTTGTGTAAAAATTTGTTAAAATAATTAAGTGATATTTATGTTGGTGAAACGAAGAATCTTGACAATTATTGCAACATTTGTTGAATAATATATTTTGCATTGAAACTTGATTAAACTTAATGACCTTAAGTTAAATGTCTAAATGAATGTAAGATAAAGAAATCTCTATCTTGTTTAAGTAATTAACAGGCAGCAGATGTAATTACTAGCTTATAATTATTGACCAATGTCTATAAACAATTTTTGATTTCATCTACAGTTTGAATAATTAACTCTAAAATACAGTACAACCTCCCTAAATCCGGGCACTGGCATTCGGTACCAAAGTCTGTAGGTTCGAATCCCACTGTTGGTATGGACGTTTGTAGCCGTTCGGAATCGGCTTTAAGCAGTAGGTCCCGGTCTAATTAACCCTCGTGTAACAAAAATGGACCGTAGCGCTCCAAACCAATCCAATCCAAAACCCTAAATCCGGGTGTCTCAAATCTGGTATGTTTAAATAAATGGCTAATTTTACTTTTTCATTTTACTGATAGATGTCACTACCAAAATAATCAGTAAAAAATGCGCTTCCTTTCAAAGGAAGTGACAGCAGCGATTTTGAAGGCTTTCAAGTGTCTGGGAAAGAAGCTGAAATAGTAGAATTAGTAGAATGTGCAAATAAAGACAACATCAACTTAAAATTGGACATACAGGAAGTTTTAGACATCGACAAAAATGTGCCAATCCTCGGTTCTCTGAGCAATTCTGAAATTATTGATAGTGTGGTAAATAACAAAGGTTATGATGACAGAGATCATGAAAGGGATTCAGAATGCCTCAAAAACAAAAGAATGTCAATTGAAGACTTGATAAAAATCATTAAATAAAACAGTATTACGCTTAGAACACTGGAATTTTATCTTGGAACATGAAATTATGGCACTATATAAGATTTTTAAAAAAATTAAAAAATTCTAATAAGCTGAAACTAAAG
Source organism: Dolomedes plantarius (assembly GCA_907164885.2). Taxonomy (NCBI): domain Eukaryota; kingdom Metazoa; phylum Arthropoda; class Arachnida; order Araneae; family Dolomedidae; genus Dolomedes; species Dolomedes plantarius. The sequence goes on from OU015499.1 coordinate 152,430,281, forward strand.
CAACAGACATTATTGACTGAAATGTTTAAATTATAATGTATTTATATGTTCTGTATTAAGGTTTATTTAATAATTAAACCATTTTACATATTTTTTTTTAAAGTTTTTATTTTTTCTCCTAAGTTTTTGTAGTGTTATTTAAAAGCCTCTCAAATCCGGAATTGCCATGTCCTGAACGATTCCGGATTTGGGAGGTTGTACAGTATTATTGGGGTGTTCTGGAGGCTGTAGCTTTTTGTAGTTTTTAATATAAATTTGAGACATTTCATTGTTGACATAGTGATTTAGCAGTCATTGTTCATAGTGATTTAGCAGTCTATGCTTGAATTTTAATTTTGTTTATTTCTATGGTTTACTTTTTAAATTCATTGTTGACATTAATATTTAAACCAGCATTAATATGTTATGAAACATGAAGCATTTTACTATATTGAAATATTTTATTTAAAAGAACATGGTGATTAATTGACTTTACTTTCTTATTACAGGATAGAGTATATGTCCAGCAAAATAATGTAGATAATGTATATAATCTTGGTTTAATTATTTTTCGTGATCAAGTTGTTCGTTATGGCTGTATTCGAGATCACTTGAGAGAAACTCTCCTGAATATGGTTATGAGGGAACGTAGAGGAGAGGTGGTTGATAGGTATGTATTTACATGCATTTTACTTTTTGGGAATTGAAAAATATTTTTAATCGACTCTTAATTTTTAATTTGACAATTGTAATGTATTTGATAGATTGATTATACAGTTGATTCCGGTTAATCGGACCACATTGGGATGCGATCATTTTGGTCCTAATAACCGGCTGGTCCAATTACATGAACATGCCCTATTAGGCTTATGCAATAGGATTTGTTTTGGTTCTTTAGGATTTGGTCCGATTAAGCATCTGGTCCGATTAACCAGTGGTCCAATTAACCGGATTCCTCTGTATCTTGAAACAGTATAGTTTTAAATACAATCATATTCTAATACATCAGGCTTGAATTAAATGTAATTCTTGTGGTTTTCTGAATTAAATATTGATAACTTTATGATTATTTGAGTAATTATTTTGATATATCAATTTGTATGAAACTGTAAAGTCCTTTGACTGTTTAAAATAATATTGTTTAATAGTAATGTAGTGTCTCTGTTAGAGATCTTTAAATTTTGATGTTCTAAATCCACTTGTGGCTTGAAGCATCAACTTTTTTCAATTATCATGCAGAATTTAAAAACTTGATCTGAGGGACAAAAATATGAACACTTAATAAATAGTAACCCCTCTAAGGAGTTTACAGTTATTTCATGGACTTCATTAAGTTTGTGGGTCCCACAGACTCTTTGAATTTTTTTCTCATATTTTTTATTAAACTAAAGCATGCTTTTTAACTTTATATTTTTCTTTATTTGATATTAATTCAGCATATATTAATTAAACTACATTTTCAAATTTTTTCTTTTTCCCTCTTTGGTTCCAACTCATCATGTTAAAAACAGACATGTAAACTTTCTCACTAGTTTTAGAGCTTTTCTTGGAAAATTCTACCGACATTTTTTGCTTTTCCCATCTTTACCCCTTTAAAAATAGGGTAGATATTTTGATCTGAGTCGGAAACATTTACAAAATTTTTGGAGTATTGGGTATTTCTGTAAAATGTCTACTACTGAGAAAAGTTACCGGAAGATAAATTTTTTTGATAAATAAGTAAGCAATCACTTTTTTGCATGTGCTGACTTTTATGAAACATGTTTATTTACCCTCAGGTAGAGGTAAATAAACGCATTTCATAAAAGTCAGTACAGATGTAGGAGGTACAAAGTGGTAATGAAAAGAACTGATAGACCCCTGTGAACTTGTTGATTGTTAAAAAAGGGGTCCTTTTTGCAAAAAGGGGGTTAAATATGTACTGTTGCTCATCATTGCTATCTCTGATCGTATGTTAATTTTTGCCTTGTGTGAGCAAATTATGTTTATATGTATGGGCAATGAATTTTTGAAATTATTTGAATGTTTATTAACTGAAAGGTGCTTAGTTTAGTGAATAAGTCATAAGTAGTAAGCAGCTTCACTTTAAGGCGAGGTACCACTAGTGCTGAAGTCTTACTTGACTGTGAAGAACATTGGTCCCATAATTTTGAACCGAGTCAAGTGACGAGACCAGAACACTTGACCCTGCACGTCCAGAGGTAAATTTGAGACCTTGGAGGACATTGTTGCCATGACCTTTTTTTATGTGCCCCGGCCACCATTAATGAACATGCCGGTGGATTTGCAGCAACGAGCATCAAACCCGGGATGTTCAGATCACTGGGCCACCACGTCCATAGGATTATATTATAAATTAAGATGTTAATTTAGCTAATAATTTAAAAGTATATCTTTATTGGTATGTGAAACATCAAAGTTATGTTTATATTTAAGAATTTATTCAAAAACGTATGTATAAATCACCATATGAAACCCTGGCTACATTCCTAAGTTTTCACTTCAAACTTTTCCTGTATCCCAAAATTTGTTTTGCTAATAATTGAGTTTATAGACTTTAAGTGTACATGGTCAAAAATTTTTCTCTTTGTTGAATTTGCTGAGCTGTTATGGAAGGATAGCATGAATAACTGGAGGATTCATTGTTATCTTAGTTTAAGATGGTATACTCTCAACTCTTTAACATTGCTGTGTCTTCTAGAATTTTCATGTTTTTCCTGGTGTGTAATGTACATATTTCCTCTAAGACGATCCTTCATTCTTCTTTATTTCTGTCTATCTGTATGAGAGAGTTATAAGGTTATAGATTTTTATGCTGTTGCATTGGATTTTTTACATTAATTTTTCACAGTGTGTATTTGCAATGAGTGACTTGTGTAAATGTGTGTGTGTTTGTAGGTAGGTATCTATGTAATACTCTAATGATATTGCAGGCTTGCAATCAAGAATGCCTGTCAGATGCTTATGAGGTTAGGTATTGAATCCCGATGTGTTTATGAAGAAGATTTTGAGAAACCATTTTTGACTCAGTCGGCTGACTTCTACAGGGTTTGTATTTTTGTCATATGTAATAGATTGTCTTGTATGTTAAAGTTTGCCTATAAATATCTTAACATATTTTTAATAGGAGACATTGTATATATATATGTGTGTATTTATATATATGTATGTATATATATATATATTTATATATATATATATATATATATGTGTGTGTGTATTTATATATATGTATGTATATATATATATATATATATATATATATATGTGTATGTGTGTGTGTATATATGTATATATATATATGTATGTATGTATGTATGTGTATATATATATGTATGTATATATGTATGTATGTATATATGTATGTATGTATATATGTATGTATGTATATGTGTATGTATGTATGTATATATATGTATGTATATATATGTATATGTATATATATGTTGTGATATCTTCAGACTCCGGGTAGCTAAAAATGTTCAGAGTCAGTCTACTAAATTAAAATACAGTTTTATTAAATTTTAGTCGGAAACTTTTTACACAGGTGTTGATCTATTACACTCTTTACACAGGTGTTGATCTACCTCTAGACATAGAGGGAACTAGCCTTCGTAATAACCAAATGATTTCGATGATAAGATGCACGTACAGTCACAGCGGAACTAGAAGGTCGGTACACAGCCTCTAGAGCGTACAGCTCTGAAAATAGAATAACTTCGTAAAGACAGTTATAATCGCGGGAAGCTTATAGAGCAGGCTGCTCTGAAATATGAAGATAACTTCTAGATGAAATGAAGAACTAACCGAAGCCTTTAGAGCAGGATGCTCTGAGATAGCTATACTTCAGGGTGAAGTATTCGTGGACGAGGAGCTTCGAGCGGCTGTTCTGAAAAATAAGTCAGGATCAAGTCGGTCGCTCCAGGACAACGTAGACGAAAGGTGCTCTCTCGATGAGAGTCTCGACCAAGTCTGTCCAAAAACTGGATTTCTTCTGCGGCGTTGGCAACCGTGCTTCCGGTCACGTGACTACACAAGTTTTGGTTGGCTGGCACTATTTTGTGACATCATGTCCGTTGGCTGTGATTCGCCTGACCACGAGGCCATGTGTTCGGTTCCCATGATTCAGCTGATCTGAAAATCATTAGTTCACGTCGAAATAGTCATTAGTTTACGTCGAACTAGTCATTAGTTTACGTCCTCCCAGGCCCGGCGGCTAGAAGCAACACCATTCTTTGTGTGCAGACACCTTGACGCTGAAAGATAGAACTGTTCGCTGTTCACCTGCTGTGGGAGGTCCGGCTGTCTGGGTGATTTATTCGGAAGGGTCGTAACAGATTCTTACAACCCCTCCCTCCTTGAAGGAGATTTTGGCATAATGGCAAAATCTGAAAATCACTTTTTAGACACAGCTCACCTGATACATCATTAGAGGCAATGCATTTAATTTACTACACCGTTAATACATTTATTCTAATACATTATGATTACTAGGTTACCTAACACATTAATACACTAAGTTATTTACACAATTCATTAATTATTTTCACACTCTACATTAATTTATTTACAACATTACGCCTGACTTAAGGTTTCTATTCTGCCATGAAACGGCTTAGGCAATCGGCATGACCTATCAATTTACCAGATTTGTGGACAATTTGATAATTGAAAGGCTGTAAGGCAAGAGTCCATCTCATAAGCCTTTGGTTATTTCCCGCATTCGTCTTAAGAAAAACGAGCGGATTATGATCCGTCTCGATGGTGAATCTCTGCGGTCTCTTTTGTGCCAAATTTATAGCGATACCAATGTCGGATGCATCGGTGTACAGGATAATTTCTTTGGCGAAGTCCGGAGCATACAAAACAGGTTTCTCGGTCAGTTCCGTTTTCAATTCTCGAGCCGCTGTTTTGCACTCCTCTGACCATTCAACTTTCTCCCTAATTTTAAACTCCCTTCTCACTGACCCTTTATCATGATTAGTTTTCCTGTTAAGTTTAATCTCCCGTTTAGTTTCGGAAGCGATGTTCTGGTAGTTCCGTAGCCTAATCATGAACTTGAAAACATAATCTGTAACCACATTAGTCTCCGGCGAATTCCTATACCATTTTCCGAAAAGTAGTGTTTCCGGCACCCTTAAATTCTTCCTAAATATCAGTTCGGCGATGCTAAAAACCATAAACATATGAGTCATGTTTCCAAGTGCAAACATGGCTGAGGGTAACCCTACCTTCCAATTCTCTTTTGCCTTAAGGCAGATAACTTTTAAGAGTCGTTCAATGGTGCGGTGAAAACGCTCAACGGGATTCCTTTGCGGATGAAACATTGAGTTCCGCGTCACCTTAATATGAACTTCCTCCAGAAACGTGGTCGTTAATTTGCTTGTGAAATCGATAGAACTATCTAATTGTAATTCCTTCGGAAACCCTATCCGACTGAATTTTTCTAATAGAGTATCCATCCCATGTTCTAAGTTTAAAATACTCAAAGTTATGGCTTCCGGATACTTGGACAAAGCGTTTAAAATATACCGGTTTCTTTTTGGTGGGGTCTGCAAACGACCAATGATCTCTACGTTAATTCCCGTGAAAACCTCCGTAATTTCTGGGACTAATTTCAGCGGGGCTTTCTTCCGTTCTCTCGATCTCTCTACTCTTTGACACAGGTCCCATGACCTAACATAGTCCTTATACTCTTTTATGCACTGGGGCCAAAAATAATACCTCCCTAATTTGTCTTTACTTTTTGACATTCCCATGTGCGATCTGATGCCATCATAGCATAAACTTAAAACTTTAGACCTGTACTTAGTTGGTACAATCAATTTTTTTCTTTCCTCCCCTCTGTGATCTCGGGGTTTCTTAAGAAGTAATTCATTTTCTCCCACAATTTCCAGGGTTTCCTGAGGCTTAACTTTTTCCCAAATAGGTGCAAGTTTAGGGCAATTTTTTTGTTCTAAAACGAGAGTGTCGGCACTCTCTTCCACTAACGCATTTTTAGTCTCGACGACTATTGGAAATTCAAGTTCTTTTAATTCATCCGGCGAATTTACCTCGGGTTCCTGCGACTCAGTTATTTGCTCGGCCGTTTCCCCGTTCTCTACCGTAATTCCCGTTTGAATTTCCTCCCGCATCCCTCGACTTTGGGTGACGACGGCATTTACGCTAGCTAGTTTTAATATTTGCGCCTCTATCAGCTCCTGAGTGGAATTTCCCAGCAAGTAGTGGTTCATTTCCACACTCTTACCTACCACGGCGGCCTTTGCTATCACCTGGCCGAATTCGTGGCTCTCAAGTGTTACGCGAGCTAAAGGTAACCGTCTAAATTCATTTTCCAAGGGCTGTTTGAGCCAAATATTCTCTCCGGTGAAATCTCCCGGTTTAACTAATTTAACAGGGCACAAATCTACGCAACTCCCGCTATCACGCAATAATACGGTTTGGACCTGATTCACGCGAGCTTCGCTTAAGTAGGGCTTAAACTCAAGAGAAAAATCTTCCGACGTAACTAAGTTGTTTATGATTTCTCTGGATTTATTTAATTCGGGACAGTTCGGGCGGACATGTCCATTCTGACCACACTGAAAGCAAGTGGGGCCACTTCGGTTCTCATACTCCCTGGTCCTCCAATCGTTATTATTTTTGTTAGCAGCGTTGCGCCACTCTTTTGGGCCTGATTTTTCTACTCCCGTTTCCGTTGTGGAACTAAATTTCTCTGACTGCTTGGGGCGGTCTACCTTTTTCTTTTCGGGCGATTTAATTTGCGTCGGTTTCTTTACGAATCGGCGGGTCGATTCATACGCGTCTAGCTTATTTACTAAAGTTATAGGATCATTTAGTGTTCCCCATACATCTACGAAATGATCTTTAATTTCCGCTGGTACGCGTCGCTTTATTTGGTCGGCTACCATAAGTTCTTTGAGTGACTCAAAATCTTTAATTTCAATTCCATCTAACCATCCCTCTAAATAGCTCCTTAATTCAAATATTAAATCTTTCCACAAATCACCGTTTTTCCGTTGATGGGTTTGGAACTTTGTACGGAAAGCTTCGGCACTGAGTCTAAACCTGTCTTGCAGTACCGACTTAACATATTCGTAATTATCATTTTTTTCTTCAGGTTCCCTGATGATAATTCCCGCTATTTCGCTCGGCAAAAGACTTAGTAACTCTGACACTAAATCACAATCATTAATTTGCAATTTCCTAGCTTGTCTCTCAAACAATTTTAAGAATAAAGCTATATCTATCTTTTCGGCATCATACCTCTGCATTACCGATTTAACATGCCTAGACGGGTTTCCGCTTTCTGAGTTCACGGAATTCACACTACTATTTTCCCCAATTAGAGTGATTTTAAGTTTTTCAATCTCAAAAGCGCGTTCTGCTGCTTTCTCTTCAAGCTCAAAAGCGCGTTCTGCTCTCTCGGCGTCTTTAATCTCCTGCAATTTTCTATCTTCTATAAGATTTACGAGAATATTTTTCGCGCTCTCTTCCTCGAAACCTTCACTTTCTGAAATTTTTCTTGCCAGGTCAATTATTCTATCTGATTCTCGAATTTCTACTTGCAGCTCCAAAGCCAAATTCTGCAAGTCAATTTTCTTGTATTTTGTTAAAAACGACATTTTGCCTCAATAACTATTTATCCACAACTTAACCTTACCGGAACCCTCGGAATTTTGACCTCAACACAACAAAAGAACTGGTTGTCCGCTTTTCTCACGCCTTTACAATAGAGCCCTCTCAATTCGGGGAATTCTAGTGCTACGTTCTTCCAAGAAAAAGGGGGGGTTACTCCGAAAGATTACAGTTTAACAGACTCGTTTGAAATCCTAACATGGCACATACAATTCAAAAATGTTTAAAATTTTTCAGACCAAATTTCACACACATAATAAATCAATGCTACTTCATTATAATCTTAAGCACTCTACACAAGTTCAATAACTGACTAAATTAATTTGCAATACACAGTTACTTAATTTCAATAATTGGCTAATTTAGTTTGCTATACACAATTTCTTAATTTCAATAATTGACTAAATTAGTTTGCAAAACACAATTACTTAATTTCAATAATTGGCTAATTTAATTTGCAATACACAATTTCTTAATTTCAATAATTGACTAAATTAGTTGGCAAAACACAATTACTTAATTTCAATAATTGGCTAATTTAATTTGCAATACACAATTTCTTAATTTCAATAATTGACTAAATTAGTTGGCAAAACACAGTTACTTAATTTCAATTTAGAATAAGTACTTAAATCAGATTATCCACAGTTCTAGTATTCATCTAACAACTATTTGTTCATTTACTTTTCTTTTAAAATTTTAAACACATTGCATACAATTCATTTTTACCTTATTCTTTTGCATAAACAATTCTAATACTTCATTAATTTACTTTTGACTCAATTAATTAATTTCTCACAGATAATTTACTTATTTCAATTCAATAGTTATTTCCCATGAACATTAATTTACACATGTTAACATTTACACAGATTCTAATCAATTAATTTACTTTTAATTAATCAATCAATTACTTTTGCCTCTAATGAGAAAACAGGCTTACCTTGTCTAATTTTGAAGACTAGATTGTAGGCTCTCATTGAAGCTAGGCAGTCTTTCCAGGCTGGTTCTTGGGGGATTTTCTTATTTAATATGCAGCCCCAATACTTGATCGCTGCACAAATCCACTGTTGGTAGGCTGCTCGCTGCTATATACTGGTATCTGTGATGCACACACTTGGGACGGGACGTCCGCACAAAAAGTCCTAGATGGGCTTCCTACTCTAATTTCCTAATTCGAAGGGGTGGATTGCCAATTTTTAATTAATGGGACAATCCCAAACACGCTGCCACCAATTATTAGTAGACTGTGATATCTTCAGACTCCGGGTAGCTAAAAATGTTCAGAGTCAGTCTACTAAATTAAAATACAGTTTTATTAAATTTTAGTCGGAAACTTTTTACACAGGTGTTGATCTATTACACTCTTTACACAGGTGTTGATCTACCTCTAGACATAGAGGGAACTAGCCTTCGTAATAACCAAATGATTTCGATGATAAGATGCACGTACAGTCACAGCGGAACTAGAAGGTCGGTACACAGCCTCTAGAGCGTACAGCTCTGAAAATAGAATAACTTCGTAAAGACAGTTATAATCGCGGGAAGCTTATAGAGCAGGCTGCTCTGAAATATGAAGATAACTTCTAGATGAAATGAAGAACTAACCGAAGCCTTTAGAGCAGGATGCTCTGAGATAGCTATACTTCAGGGTGAAGTATTCGTGGACGAGGAGCTTCGAGCGGCTGCTCTGAAAAATAAGTCAGGATCAAGTCGGTCGCTCCAGGACAACGTAGACGAAAGGTGCTCTCTCGATGAGAGTCTCGACCAAGTCTGTCCAAAAACTGGATTTCTTCTGCGGCGTTGGCAACCGTGCTTCCGGTCACGTGACTACACAAGTTTTGGTTGGCTGGCACTATTTTGTGACATCATGTCCGTTGGCTGTGATTCGCCTGACCACGAGGCCATGTGTTCGGTTCCCATGATTCAGCTGATCTGAAAATCATTAGTTCACGTCGAAATAGTCATTAGTTTACGTCGAACTAGTCATTAGTTTACGTCCTCCCAGGCCCGGCGGCTAGAAGCAACACCATTCTTTGTGTGCAGACACCTTGACGCTGAAAGATAGAACTGTTCGCTGTTCACCTGCTGTGGGAGGTCCGGCTGTCTGGGTGATTTATTCGGAAGGGTCGTAACAGATTCTTACAATGTATGTATATATATATATGTATGTATGTATATATGTATGTATGTATATATATGTATGTATATATATATATGTGTATGTATATATATGTATGTATATATATATGTATGTATATGTATATATATGTATGTATATATATATGTATGTATATGTATATATATGTATGTATATATATATGTATGTATATGTATGTATATATATATGTATGTATATATATATATGTATGTATATATATATATATATATATATATGTATGTATATATACATATATATGTATATATATATATGTATGTATATATACATATATATGTATATATATATATGTATATGTATATATTAATTTATATATGTATATATACATTTATATATGTATATATATATATATATATATATAGCTGTATATAAAACAGTTCCATAACTGACTCAATGACATATAACACACAGACCAAACTGCTGGACCTAAATGGCTGAAATTTTGCATGGCAATTCTTATGGTGTAGCATACGTGCCAAGTGTCCCGTAAAAAACATATTCATTCTGTTTTTTAATCTTTGTTACGAAAATACGTTTTCAAGCAAAAATTTCCTGTATTTTTACTTCCCCAGCACCATCGCTTTTTTCCCCCTTACATCGCGTTTTCGAGATTCCCCTGTTAGCAGCTTACACTATACAAAAACTTCCTGGACAGCAAGCAGCTTCTACAACATTAAAAAGAAAGAGAAAGTCAACATCATGTGCTTCATCTAAACTAATAAAAGAAAGTAAAATCGACCTCATTTGCTTCACCAATACCAGTAAAAAAAAATTAAAATCAAAGTCCTTCACCCAACTCTGTAAAACAGTTAAAACCAACCTCATGTGCTTCTCAAAAGTCAGCAAAAAAAGTAAAATCACTTGCTGAGTCACCATCATCTACCATTAATAATTATAAACGCATATTGCAGTGGGAAGAAAGAATTTGTCTTGCATTAAGCTCAAATCTTGATCATGCTTTATTAATTACATTTTTTGTAAAAAATGTAATTGTCATTTATGAAACATATAATGTGATGTTTTAAAGTGAAGAGCCGGAAATTCACAAGAGGAGAAGAGAGTTATCGAATTTTTTTTAATTGTTGGTGAGATTTGGGAAAATATCTGTCACAACTAGCTCGAAATGTGTATTTAATGTGAAATTTGATGTATTTAAAAATCAGAAGGATGATAAAGATTTAGTTATAGGATCCGAAACATCAGAATTTGTCAAAGAATTGTCTGAAAGCGATATTTTACAGTTCTATTCTTGTGTTAGAAAATATTATACAACATCTTGTTCTCCCCCCCCCCCCCGATTCTGTTGCGTGCTGTGTTCCTTATTTTTTTCATGGGAGGTTGGCAGCTATGGTGTAGGGGTACACTAAGAAAGATATTTCAAAAATTCTTCTTAGATTTTTTTAAATTAAATTTTTAAGCTGTTTTTGTAATTTTTTAAAGTTTGCATTTAAAATAATAATGTGAGGGTTATAAAATTTATATCACGAGAAAGATCATAAAAATTCCTTTAAAATGAGATCTTTTTCGAATCTTTACGTCCATTGTCTGATTTTTGGTGAATTTTTAAAGATTAATTTTTAGAATTTAATTTATTAATTGCTGATCACGTCATTTCTTTTTCTGGTACTTTAAATAAATTTATTGTCACATGCATAAAAACTAAAGAGACAAAAAAAAAAAAATTCTTTTTCTTTCTAATGCAGCAGACGATTGGATATTATAAAAAAAATATATCCCTTACGATTTTTTTATAAATATGTATATATATATATATATATATATATATATATATATATATATATTACATCAATTGTATACATTGATCATCGCATTTATTATATATATATATATATATATATATATATATATATATATATATATATATATATATATATATATATATATATATATATATATATTGGCATTGCATCCATTGACCGTTGTATTTAATTTGAATGTACTCCGTAGTGAAGCGTGGATTTTCAGCTAGTATATATAATATACCCATGATATGGCATCCTTAAATTATAACCTGAAAGGGAAAACTAGCTCATATTTACATGGCTGGAGATAGACTCAGCCTGAGAGGAATAAAAATTAGATTTAAATGCAGTTGGTCCAAACTTTTTAGTACATCATTTATTAGCATGAAAATACATATATTCATTCCAGAAGAATGGCTCGGAATAATATCACCTTTCAACATTAAACACGAGAGGGCAAGGTAGACATGTGACTAATATTTGTAGTGTCAGCAGATTTAGGGGCTCGCGATGCTAACCCACTCCTGAATTGGGACATATACACGTGTAAAAATTCAAAGGCATGCGATTCATGGGAAGTTCTGTGGCTAAGGGTTTTAAAGTGAAAAATTAATATTACTGGGGATTGGATTTAGGAAAGGGAATTTAAATGCTAGAATGGAGGGCATAATATTTGAGATATTACTTACTTACTCACACACACACACACACATATATATATATATACAGTGGAATCTCAATCTATCATTTATAAAGGGACTGACTGAACTGAATGGTAAAAGCGGGAATATAACAAAGCTATATGATCATTTGGGACTGGGTGAAATAAACGACACATATTGGAAAATGATGATTTGGAGAACAGTCGATAGAGGTTCCACTGTGTGTGCGTGTATATATATATATATATATATATATAAATAAGAATAAGATGAAAGAGAAAACCAGTAATAGCTCTAAAGCTACTTGCAGCTAGGAACAAACAAGTAAATAAAAGTATGAATAAGGTTTTTGACAGCATTTCTTCATCAGCGGTGTCAATACTGTCTAAAAACCAATGGATTGTTTCTGATGAGTATGATCTATTAAATAAACACACTCAGACAACGTACAATCCATTATTAACAGAAGAATTGATTAAAAAATGAATCAAGTTTGATTTAAAGTACTTAACCAAAGAACACCAAGCCTGGCGCTAGTCAGAGTGGAAGTTAAGAACTTGTAACCGCAAGATGACTGACGTCATGAAACTCGCAACCATTGAGGTAGTGGATTCCCAGTAACAGACTTACTTAGGTTACCGTATTTTATATATATATATATATATATAATTATATATATATAAAACTAGTGACCGGAAATAGCTATTCAAATCATTAATACAGTTTCTGATAATGTGTGAGAATTATGGCCATAAACATTTCACTGTAAATTGTCAACTATGTATCTGTTTCATGAGTAATCTTAATCTTGCATTATTCATTTAATGAATTTTTTTGTTTAACATTAATTTTAATAAATCTTGTGTCATAATGTTATGCGTAAGTTTTCCTTTGGTATAAAAGTCATAATCTGTCTTATAGAAATAACTGATAAAATATTGAAATTTTTCAGGCTAATATTTTAGAGTTTGAAATCAATTGTGTCTGGTTTTAATTTGCATAACATTGTGTAAGATGCATAAGGGTACTAGGAACACTTTAAGGAAATGATAAAATTGTTAATAGTTTCATTTCTAGAGAAAAACTAATAACCTAATTTTGGTTTACTTAAGAGTCTATCAGTCCTGAAATAGCCTGTTTTTTTTTTCCATGTATATATATAAATATATATATCTGTATCTCCAAAAATGAGAGAATAAAACTTTCTTACCTAGAAAAAAAAAAGTTGTACTTTAATATTGTATCATTACAAAAATAATTGAGGTCATTTAGTGTTTCAAAAATAGTTAATAGTTAATACAGCTAAAGGTGGCCATACATGTGCAGGAAATCCTCAAGGAAAATGCCTGAAGGATTTCCTTGAGGATTTTGTCAACTTAACCCCCATGCACACACATGCATGAAATCCTCAAGTAAATCCTGTAGACTTTTTCTTTGTACATTGTCTTGTGCACACACTTCAGATTTAAACTGTACAGTTTTGGCCTGAAGGTAGAAACAGAAATGTATTCAGATTGGTATTTGGGGGACTGTACAGTCAAAACCTCAAGGATTTCCTCTTTGTGTGTGGGTATCTTTAGTTTCATGTAAGATTGTCTTGTGCTAAAAATTGATGAACAGTTTAGAGGTCTAGTTCTTAAAAACAGGCTACATCTACTTTTGGCTGAAGTTCATTTTAAATTTGTCTTCTGGTCTGTCGCATCTAATGTTTTAATATACAGGGTGTCCGGTCTAAAAGTTATGGCTTATTTTTATGGAACTACCCATTAGAATTAAAATTTTTTTATTTAAATATAAAGAACATCTCACCAAGCTTTAATATCAATTGTAGATTTTGATCATAGATTTCAATGTGTGCACCTTTTGTAGCACGACAAACGTCTAAATGGTAATACAGTTCTCTCCAACTGTTTCGTAGAAAATCAGGAGTTATTACATGAATTGCTTGAATGAATCCCCAAGCAAAAAAGTCTTAATAACTCCTGATATGCTATGATATACTTGGAAAAAACTGTATTACCATTTAGACATTAGTCGGATTACAAAAGGTGCACACATCAAATTCTATGATACTATGATTGAAATCTATGATTGATATTAAAACTTGGAGAGATGTTCTTTCTATTTAAGTATTTTTTTTAAAATTCTAATGGGTAATTCCGTAAAAATAAGTCAGAACTTTTGGATACCTTTAGCGCACACGCACTGTATTACTTCCTTGATCATGTATTATCTTAATTAGTTTTTTCTTCTTTTCCTCATGTATGATTATCTAAGAATTCAAATTGAAATTTTGAAATATACTAGCTTATAATTAAATAGAGTTGTTTTATTGAACTATTAATCAATATCAGTAGATTTTGTTTTTTGAGTTGTTTTCTTTGTTGTTTAAGTGTATGTTTGTGAAGGAATATAAAAAATATTGAATAATTTTTAATGCACATTTAGATGGAAAGTCAGAAGTTTCTTGAAGAGAATAGTGCATCTGTGTACATTAACAAAGTAGAGCAGAGAATTAATGAAGAAGCAGAACGTGCCAAACATTATTTAGATGAATCCACAGAGGACCTTATTGTGAAAGTGGTGGAGGAAGAACTTATTAGTAAGCACATGAAAACCATTGTTGAAGTAAGTGAAGTGTTCATATATGTATGGATTTATTATATGTGGGTAGATAGGAATATTTAAAAGCCAAAGATAATTTTGAGTCATATTTATCTTAGGTCAATTTGTCTTATTTGACCTTCCTCTGGTTCCTAAATTTTTTTGTAAATTTCATTTGTTTCTGTGGTATAAAAAGTCAAAGCTTATTGTAGGTGTGTCTTTATGATAATATTTGTACAATGAAGTTTTTAATTTTAATTTACTTAAAGGTGTACATACATATGTACTCTAACATTCTCCTGTAAATCATATACAGCAGTGGTTCCCAACCCGAAGAAGTCTGCGGACCACTAAGCCAGAAATTGAACCATATGCGGACCACCGACTTGAGGGGGGGACCTTCTGGGGATATAGGGGGTATCTCTCAGGCAGAAGGGATACATGATTAACGTACTCACATCCTTATGTATCATATTCTAATAATAAAATATTTGTTAAACTTTTTAGAAATTTTAATTCAACACCTGATAGTCATCGGATATATTCGACCCATCTAGTTCAATGAACATTGCTTTCAAAACCACCATTTATTTGACAACTCTTTTATATATGGTTTCGGGCCACTCGCGGACCACTGGTTAGGAACCACTGATATACAGAAATATTAAAATATGGTGCTCATAAAATTGCATGTGCAAGTATAATATGAAAATATACATACAGCATTAATGATGAGAAAGGGATAACTATCTATTCTCAAACTGAGAGCTCCTACTCAATCATACAGCCTTTGATTAACTCTCAGGCAGCCTGATCTATCTGCACCAGAGTTGCCCTCTGAAAAACACCCAGACAGCGTGATCAATTTATCCAGGCTATCTCTGTCCGACTTTCTCGGGGTCAGTTCAACTCCTTCTATTGCTATGCTTAATCTTGGCATACCCAGTGGGTGGGCCAAGGGGCCCTAGCCCCCACAAAGAAATAGAAATTGCATTAAGAGTATTGAATTTGCATTATAAATATTTTTATCCATTCACCCCCCCCCCCCCCCCCCCCCCCCCCCCTAAGATTAAATCCTACCCCTGGGTGCATCACTGGTCCAAGATTTGCAGCACAGCTGTATCCAAGGGGGTTCCAAGCCACCCCTTTCTAAGTAAAGTTTCAAAAGTAAGATGGAGGATCTCATGACATTACAGTACCTACATTTTTTTTATTATTCAGTAGTAACCTGGTCCCCTCTTAGAACCATTTTGGTTTATTTTACAGTCTTAGGATTAGAATTAACTACCCTTGTATTTATTTTTAATGGTTAAAAATATATACCGTAAAATCTTGACTATAATACATATACGTGTATAATATGCATGCTTGATTTTGCATGATTTTTGGAAAAAATTAAAATTTGACTATAATATGCAGCCATAACTTTTCAATATTTTATTTAAAAATTGCACAAATACTTATTAATTTACTAAGTATTTTAATACTTATTTATTTAAAATACTTAATAACATTTGTAATAAAAATAAACGAAAATGTCAAATTCGGTAGAAAAAAACTTAATTCAAAACAAACTTTATTTTAATTCAAAATAAACAACTCTGTCATATTATCAGTCTTAATCACTTTCACTAGAATAGTGCTCATCTATTGTTTGCCATTTATTCAATGTTTAAAACTATGTTTATTTGTACAATATGTACCCTCATTTTTGTGGAGTAAAATGTGAAAAAAAGTACGTATTATACTCAAGATTTTACGGTATATAATTTTTTTTTTTCATTCTTAAATATTAACAGAAAATTTTTGTGTTTTCTAGATGGAAAACTCTGGAGTAGTTCACATGCTGAAAAATCAAAAAACTGAAGGTAAAATAAGAGTATTTCATTTTGCCTTTTTGTTTTTGTATGATTCATAAAGAGTATATTCATGCAATTAGGGTGGGGAACTTAATCTCACAGTTTCCATCAGTTGCAAAAAGTCCTTAATTTTCAAAACTATGTAATTATACCTCTTTTGTTCAAACTTAATTTTTTTTCTCTTATAAAAAGAGAAGGGGTAAAAGTAATATTTTAAAAATTAATAATCTCTTAGTTATAATTATATTAATTATTTATATATTTATATAATTTAAAAGGGAGGGGTAGTTTTACAGCAATAGATATATAATTTTAGTAAAGAAAAGTTTATACTGGCAAAACTACTGCTCATATAGTATGTATATTGTAAGAATAATTCTTTAATTGTACTAACATCATAAATACATATTTGTAAAAGCATAATGTATTTTGTATGCCGTAGTAATCTGTTTTGCCTTGCAGCAGAGGAATCAAAAATTTACAGAAGTAGAAAATCTTACTTGTTCCATTAATGTTATATATTTAGTGTTCCATTGATATTATAGAATTTTAGGGAAAGAAAAGTTATACACTGAAAACTATTGGTCATATAGTATGTATATTCTAAGAATAAGCATTTAGGTTTACTAATATCATAAATACATATTGATCATAGAATTACAGTGAGTTTTGCTTGGCAGGAAGATTTGTGAAAACAGAAAATCTTCTTTATTCATGCCATTAATATTATGTCTTTCGTAATAATCATCTATTTAGCTTTACAAATAGTTAATTTTTTAATATGTTCATACAAATAATAGAATAAAAAATAAACTGATATATTAACTATTATAGCATACTGTTATGGTTTTAAAGCTTATTGAGAAGTAGTAAGTTACACCTTTAAATATTTCACCTTGATGTTATGTAGTATTTTTGTCTTTTTTCCTTTTAGTTAGTTGTTAAATATGTACTTAAACAGTTATTGTAATTGGTTTTTTTACTGAAATGTTTTGTACAGGATTGTTTTTGTATTAATGGAATTTGTAGTTAAAGATTGATATCATCACCAATATTTCTACAACCTTAAAAAGATTTGAAATAGCCTTAAAAATTTACTTATAATGGTTTGATTGTATAAGGTGAGTGTGGGAAACTTATCACTTCATTTTGTTATCATATTCCTATCCTTTCTCGAAATTTTTCAGACAGTTTACTAACATTTAGTCTATTCCATGACAAAAATTGGTACTTTTCCGTTAGCCGGGTGCAAGTGATATTTTGCCAAATATGGTTCTTAATTTGCATTTTTAGCTGTTTTGTTTAATTAATTGTAACTCGCGTGATACATGTGCATGAATGAATTATATATATACAGTGATTTCCGCTTATAAGAATCACGCTTGTTATTACTGTTTTTGATTCTTATAAGCAGTTGATTCTTATAACCGAAATTTAGGTTTTTGGACAGGAACACACACCTATATATACATATATTAGATAATTTACCATAAAATACTCTTTAATTTACATTAACTATCTTTTATTAAAATTATTTTTTATAGTTTTAAAAATAAAACTTAATTTTTAGACCTATAAGTAGATACACATGATTATAGTAAGAGAAGAAAAAAATACAATATTTGTTACAAGCTACAACATACCTGCTTAACAGTTTTAACATTTCAACTACAGGAAGGGAGCAAGAAAAAGTTTTCTACGGTAGTTTGACGTAATGAAGTTTTCAGAAGGCTGTTTATACCTCTTTCAATACTTATAGTCTCAGACGAAGATTTACTCGGACGGGTAAAGTTGCCCCCGGGTCAAGCTAATAAGGCAGTTTTGTGGTAAAGCGTTTAAGGGGAAACTATTATGTTATGTCTAATAAAGAAAGGGGTGAATTTTACGACTATATTCCATCCCATCTTATCAATCTTTCTTTTAAAAAAAAGAAAGAACTTTGTGCCTTTTGAGGGTTTAAGTAGCTTTTTTTGAAAAATGAAAGGAAAGCGAAGAGTGTAAACTGATTCTTAAAACCGGTGGATTGATTCTTTAAAGCGAAAATTTTAACATGGAAATAATTCATTTGTTTTTGTTTTCGCGATATTGATTCTTATAAATGGTTGATTCTTATAACCAGTGATCACTATAAGCGGTGATTACTGTATATATAAGTAAATATGAATTTTATTCATTATATAAATATTTAGTTAAATGGCCAGAAATCTTTAATGCCCTTCAAGATGTCTTCAAAAGGACCCTTTTTTTTGTCATCGTGATAGAAATTCAGCTAATACGATTGCAAATGGTGGCTGACATTCCACAATGTTTATCATACCTACATTTGGTGCTTCATCACAATTGCTCAGTCTTTTGTACAATTGTGCAGGAAACAAGCACAGTTTGTGATTAATTAGTTTACAGTTTTTATTCATGTGAATTTCGGGGTTATTTAACTGGGTCTCTGAACTTAATCATGTTCTTTCACATGAGTCATACCCAATAATCTGCCATCTTCTTCTAACGTTTTGCGTGTGACATTCCTTTTTCAAAATTTAGCCTATCTATCACCTATTAAACTGTTTTTGTAGGGTTGTTAGGTTTGCGACTTTGCATTCTTGCCAGTAGTGATAATTGTTAGGACAAACACCAGATGTGCCCCGCTAACAGAAAAGTACCCAAATATTCTTGCATTTGACAAATGATTAAGGAACTTTCTCATAAAATGCTGGGGAAAATTTGCAAAATTGTTAGAACAGTTCTAATTCTTTAATGTAGCAGAATCAATCCTTTGATTATGATTTTAATTTCATGTATAGAATGTTTATGTCAAGATTATCACCACGCTTTGTAATAAACTGTTGGCATTTAAAAGTATTATTTTCTCCTCCAAATACAGCTTTGGCTTGCATGTATAAACTATTCAGCCGAGTTCCAGATGGTCTGAAGACTATGGTTGAATGTGTGAGTGCCTATCTCAGAGAACAAGGTAGAGCTCTTGTCACTGAAGAGGAAGGAGGAAAAGGAGATGCCTTGACATTTGTCAAGGTAAACAATAACTTTTGGTTTTGCTTAGCTTTGATTAAGTATGTGTTTTAAAATTATTTTACAATCAAGTATGAGAATTAGCATTAAAATAAGAGTTATATTGAGTTTAAATTGATGTTGTAAACCTTATTACTGAGAGAGAAAATGTCAGCGTTCTATTTGTTAGTCTCTGAAGCAGCATGTTGAGTGGAAAGAAGGTGCATTCTTTCTGAGGTATCATTTTGTAAAAGACTAGCTGAATACCCACAATTCACTACAGAGTACATTCAAATTAAATACAATGGTCAATGTATGCAATTAATGCCAAAAAAATATATATATTTATAATAAATACAATGGTCAATGTATGCAATTAATGCCAAAAAAATAAATATATATAAAAAATCGTAATGGATATTTTTATAGACAAAATAATGTAGAAGAAAATATTCAAATAAATAAAATGGTCATTGTATGCAATTAATTTCTATGTTTAATATCCATAAAACATGTTATTTTGAATTAAAATCTTAAAAAACTTCCATCTCAATGAGTCTAGTGGTTAAATTTATCTTTTACCATATTTCAATATTTTTTTGTCAATTTATTTCATTGTTATACATGTGACGCAAAATTAATTTAAAGTATCACAAAAAAAGAAAAGGAACCACGTAATCAGCATTAAATAAATTAAATTCTAAAAATTAATATTTAAAAATTCACCAAAAATCAGAAAAGAGACGTGAAGATTCGAAAAAGATTTCATTTTAAAGGAATTTTTATGAACTTTTTCGCAGTATAAATTTTATAACCCTCATGTTATTATTTTAAATGCAAACTTAAAAAAAGAAATTTAACCCATTAATGTAATGCCGACTTCGTTTTCTTTAACCATTTTTGTTGCTTCTCTCATATTTGTATGTTTTGAGTGTATTAATGTGTATTATACTAAAATTATATTTTTAGTTGCACTTTAACTATGTTTTTTTTACTCGTACGTTTTCGTACCAATCGGCGTACGTGTGTAGTACACATCGAGAATAAAAGCTAATATTAAATTTATTTATTAATGAAAATAATAACAAAATCGGGAATACCACATTTAAATGAAAAGCACGTTAAATGATTTTCTGACAGAATAAAACAATAAAATGTGTATTGAGTGCAAACATGATAGTTTTTATGGCACTGAGGATGCAGTGGCACATTACACTTTTCGCACTCGTAACTGCTTCTACCGGAACAGTTCTTGCAATGGGTATGTTCTTGATCTGATCTGATTCACCAGTGACTATTCTTGTCAAATCTTATTTGTGAGGCTGCTTTATGCCTAAATGAAATTAGCTTACCTGGCCCTCTAGGCAATGTCCCATAAGTGCCTAACAGTTCCTGTGTGCATTGTCGTACAAACTGAAGAACTGAGATTTCATCAATATCATTTTTCATTTTATACAATTTCCATCCATTTATAACACTGGCACTAAGTACAAACGAAAACAAAAGCCACCACCACTTTTTAGAATGAATTCTTACGCGATAATTTGCAACAACGTGATCAACAAGGTCGACACCACACATATGCTTATTATAAAATTTTAGCTGTTGTGGCATGGAAACAATTTTCTTTTTTTCTGCGGCACTCCATCGAGTAGCAGATGCAATAGGTTTTGTAGAAACTTTGTTACTTGCAACAGTAACAACTTTATTGTCATACCATTTGACGATACTGATATCTTCATGACATATATATTCATATGTTCCCCTTGCCGACTTTTTCAAGATTTCTTTGGATGATAAAGGAGCATTTTTCAGCCTGTTTTCTCTCAATGTCCCGGTTCCTGCTATGCCTCTTTTCGATAGCTCTTTCAGCAAGGGAATGCTAGTAAATAAGCTGTCCATGACAACATGTGTCCCAGGTGGGATCACGCATTTGTCTAGTAACCCAAGAACAACATAGGCACCTTGGCCTAAATCAGATTTTGATAATTTTGTAGATGCTTCACAATAAGGTTCAGCATGCCATAAAAGATCATTAGAAAACACAGAGTCCAAAGTTTGAAGCCAAAATGTATTGGCTTACCTCTTATGAATTGTTTTAGTCCGTGGTGCCCAAAATATGGAATTATAGACTCATCTACACTCAAAATTTTATATCAACAGCATAAAAGCATGACTTTCAAGGGGCAACAATTTATAAAATACACTTTTATAACAATGTTATAAAGTCAAAATATTATTTCAAAAAATTCTAATTCAAATGTGAAAGATTTTCGATTTTAATTCAAATGTGAAAAATTTCCGATTTTAATTCAAACGTGACTATACATTAGCCGGTTGGTACGGTTTTGTACCAACGATATATAAGTTTTTATATTTTATAATACAAAGCAAAACAGGACTTTCGAGTGGTATGAATTTATAAAATACACTTTTATAACAGTGATTAATAGTCAATATATAGTTTTGAGATAAATCCAAAACTCTAAACTTACTATTTTCTATGTGATGTCAGATGCATCTTGTTTCACGACACTTTCACCTGAGCATAACATCAAATAACAGCAAGAACTTGAGAGCAAATGGTGGAAAATCTATTATTCCTGCTATCAGTGAACTATTCTTGAAGCACTAAACAATATTGGACAACTAGACACATTTAGTGCAGAGAAAAATAACTATTCTTAAGCTGGTATGTTTTCGTACCAATAGGCATTAATGGGTTAATTAAAAAAAATATATAAGAAGAATTTTTCAATAATCTTTCATATTGCACCCCTACAACTATAACAAGAATCACCATGCAAAATTTCCGCCCTTTAGGTCCAGTGGTTTGGTCTGTATATTATCTGTCAGTCAGTCACTGAACTGTTTTATATATATAGATGAAATTGGATGGTTTTCTAAAATTGTTTTAAATAAGTATTTCACAGGCTTATAATTTGGGTGATCCTTCAAAAGGATTAAATGCTTTTTAAAATTTTTGCTTTGTAACTTTAAAGAAATTTCCTGTTTAAATTTTTAAAAAGAGAATTTAAAACAGCATGTTTGACCAATATGATCTAGACAAAAGAAAAAAGAGAATAGAATGTTACATTATGAAAAAAAGTTTTTTGCAACAACAGTACAGTAAAGTATTTTAGTGTCCTTCCATAACTTTTAAAATTTTCCAGGATCTTAAGGATTTAGATACTTGTAACAATAGCTTTTTCTCGAGGTTAACTAATGTAGTGTATTAAAATTTGGTTCCTTTTATCATATAACAAGAAGGAACAGAATTACTGAATTTTGTTTATAACTAAAATTAACATCTCTACTAAAATATGGTAAATAAGTAATGCTTGGCATGACACAATATTGGTCTGATATTAGATTTTAGTTTTCAGTAATTGATATGTGTGATTTTTCTTTTAAATTTTGCAGAGTCTTCTTGATTTGAAGGATAGGTTTTACCACTTCCTGTTTCACTCCTTCAATGGGGATCGTTATTTCAAACAAATGATTGCCAGTGATTTTGAGTACTTTCTCAACCTCAACCCCAAATCACCAGAGTATCTTTCACTTTTCATCGATGACAAGCTGAAGAAGGGAGTTAAAGGAGTAAGTGTTTTATTTTATGAGTTGGCTAGTTTTAGTAGTTTAACCCTTCAGCAGGCGTGCCCTTGTATAAAGTGCAAAATTTTCGTAATTTTGAATGGTTTGTTTTTACATGTTTGAATGTTCTAAGCAGTTTCTATTTATAGTTACACCCTTTCTAATTCAAATCTGATTTTCTGACCCATGTATTCCTTTCCATTCATTTGTTAGTCGTGATTTAACCGTGGTAAACCAAGCGATTATACTGGATTACAATAGGACAAAAGCAGGAGTTGATGGAGTCGATCCAATGTGCAGCTATAATGCTGTATCCCGCATATCACAAAGATGGACAATCATTGTTTTTTAGGATTTTGGACGTAATAGGAATCCATTTGCAAGTTGTCCTTAGATCCAATAAACCGGACAATTTTGAAATAAGGCGATTGTATCTGCATTCTTTGGCCTTTAATTATAAATATATCTCAATAATATCAACATTTTTATATCTTGTCATAAAAAGCAGAATTATTATTTTCAATTTGAAAAAATAAAAGTTTATTACAAAAGGATTAATTAGGGTTGAAAGAGACGTTGCACTTTGTGACACATGCACCTGCTGGTGTTAAAAAAATTGGCGTGCCCGCTGAAGGGTTAATCCTCTGATGATCAAAGGCCCATATTGCAGCTTACCCCAAAAGACTGGTCCGGCCGAGAGCGAAAAGCGTTTTTCCCTTCCCTCACAGTGCATCTTGATGATTGTACTGAAATTTGTCATGGTGGGGTACGGCCCCACTCTCAGCATCAGGTCATAAAATACGTCAGGATCAGTTCTAGACAATAAAAGAACCACTCTGCGGTGACTTTGAACTGTTGGTAGAATGATCACCTACCAGGCACTAGAGGGGGAGGCAATCTAGGAGAATTTCTGCTGGCTGTCTGGACTTCTGAATGTCGGTTGGCTATGCCGGTTCAGCCTTCAGAGGGTTAAGGATAATTAAGTGCATTGTTTTGTAATTTAAAAAAATATTTACTGCTATTATATTGGTTCTCTATCATTCGAAAGCTTTGCCTTATTAAGTAAAATTTGTTTTTGTTTAATTTTAAGTGTTGGGAGGGGGGGAGGAAAATTGGATATTTTAGGGCTCTTAAAAACAAATAATTTGACGCACCTATGCAGGTCATGAATGCTTTAATCTTGATGAGGAAAATAATGCTGACATCCTAAATTTGGTTTGTAGTATATAGATGTCAATGTTTAAATTCTAATGGTAAATCATTTTACAATTTGCTTATCCAGTTGTTTGTTTGGTCCAAGTAAGACATTTCCAGTATACTTTTTTGTTCTTTCTTTAAGTCTAATTTTCAGGAAGCTGGCTACTTCTGTGGTTCAAAAAGGCCTTTAAACTATTTAAAATATTAATATCTTTTTTTTCAATTTTCACTGTTAGATCACACATTTTAAAGTTTATTTAATAGTACATCATTTTTGCTTTTTTCTTTATGCTACAAATGTTCTCCAGAAAACAGAGATTGCAGAAAAAAGAATATAAAACCTTTCCATAAAGCATTTTCTAAGTTTTGGCGAAGCATGTTTGAAAAATATATCTAAGGAATGAGAACAGAATTCTCAAATTGTATCATTTAACCTTTTAACTGTCGTGCTCGAGATAGTCTCAGGCGAAGCACTTGCGTTCCAAAATGTTGTGCCCGAGATAGTCTTGGGGTAGATTTCTTCTCTTGCATCTCATTGTCAAACCCGAATCTATCTCGGGACAAATTGATTTGGGCCTTTTTCAATAGATGGCAGCACTAGTATTCTATACCATATTTTGGGAGGTGAATTTTTGTGTTATTCAGTAGATAGCAGTTTATGTACGTTATTTTGTACTAAACATTTAATTTTTTCAATAAAAAAAATTTACATTTTCTGTACAAAAATCATCAAAATAACTTGACAGTTAAAAGGTTAATGAACAGTTATTGCTAGAGTAGTACTCCTGTTTTCTCATATTTTAGAAAATTATTATTTTTTTAATAGACTGAATATTTTACACTTTTATGTTATTTACATGTATGATTGCTTTCCTAGGAGTAATTCAAACACTTTATGTTGTTTCAGATGACTGAACAGGAGATCGAACAAGTGTTAGACAAAACAATGGTTCTGTTTCGATATCTCCAAGAGAAAGATGTTTTTGAGCGCTATTATAAGCAACATCTTGCAAAGCGACTTCTGCTCAATAAGAGTGTATCAGATGATTCTGAAAAGAATATGATTTCGAAACTGAAGGTAATCTGTTGGTGTTTAAAATACTGGTGATTTATGTGTAGTTTTGGTATGAATGAGTATAAGCTGTATGAGTTTTTAAGAAGATTATGTTATGCACTTAGGAGCAACAATGTGTATGTATTCAGACCTTATACATACCATAGATTGGAGTTACTTGGACCCAAAAAGACATGTGATTTTTGTACATTTCTTACCCAATGACAGCCTTAAAAATATATTTGTGCTGATAACCTTATTTGAACAACTTATTTGAAGATTCCCCAGGATTTTAGGTCATTTTCAAACCAAAATTTTAATTATATATATATAAAATAAATTATTGAAATTTGGGTTCAAGTAACCCCCTGATAGGGGTTACTTGGACCCAACCTACATTTTACATGAAATATACAATTCAAATAGGTAGTGGGCTTAAGTAGCACCTAGGATCTTGAAATAAGAGACTTATGTATGAAAAATTTATTTTACATTAAAACAGAAAACAAACCCCTTTTTATTTGCAAATCTGATTGTTAACAGTGGATGCGTCTTCAAAAATAATTTTACCCAGTCACGCCCAGGGAGATTGTTTTGAAAACATTTCACTGATCTTCCATGCATTGCAAGGTAAGACTTGACAATAAATTGAAAGTCCCGTTTGTCTACGGGAAATCCAAAATCACAAATTTTGTCTAAATGACAGGCACAGGCCAGCTCTTCTTCACAAGTAGAAATGATTGGATGTCCAGGTTTGTTCAGTAAACCATTCTTCAATCTCCTTTTTATAGTGGACCTACTCATTTTAAAGTGGGTTGAGGCATCTCTCTGAGACATTTCTCTTGACCTCACAGCATTTAAACATTCCTTTTAAATTTTTCAGCTGTAAAATCTGCATAGTTTCTGCTCTCAGGAGACATCTTGAAATTTCGAGGCATTTTTGTATGAGATTTCCGAATAAATGCACATGAACCGGTTTAACCATTTAGTTAAAGGTACCCAACATGAAGTAATGATATTAATTATTTTTACAGTGAAATTTGAGAATGTCTAATCAAAAATGTGACTAGGGGTTAATTGGACCCACTTCCTTGCTTGGGTCCAAGTAACCCCATTTTTAGTTTATGAACACACTAGCTAATACTTATAATTTTTATTGGGTTAATTGATTTTCTATTCATCTAAAACTATTGTTATATTCTCAAAGACTATATTTGAAATGTAAATTTATCCTTACCTAATGTGGGACTGCAGTGTGTAAAGAAGTGAAGGTGGAAGTTATAAGGTCACAAAAATTCATGTTTTTATCACAAAACAATATAACCTGAACTAAAAAAGGTTGGGAACGTGGTAAAGTGCCTCAGGATCTAGCTAATGCTCCTATCTGTAGGAGAGATTGTGAATTATATCTATATTTTATTGACAAGAGACCTAGGTGTAATTTAAAACAATTTTTCAGTTTTGGTCCAAGTAACCCCCTAGGGTCCAAGTAGCCCCAAGTTACGTTACGTAAATACTTTCTTGCATTCTTAGACAGTACTTTTGGGAAATGTACTGAAATAGAAGTGTATTAAAGAGAGTTTTTAAATTTATGAAATGGGTTTTAATTGAGTACTGATAAACTTTGATGTAAAAGAGTTATTTGAAAGTTGCAATTATTAAAATTCTTTGATATACATATTCATTCTGTTTTCAGCTTGTTAAATTTTTTATGGAAATGTTAAAATTTTCTATTTGGTTAGTTAAAAGAATGTAAGGAAAATTTCTAATTTCCTCATCAAAAAGAAGTATTAAAACTTTCCCCCCCCCCCCCCCCCCATATCTGCCTAACTATATGGAAGTCTCAAAAAGGATGTGTTAGTTTACTCTTTTTGGCATAGAGAAGAGAAGAATATTGTCAACTTTCAATTTGTGTGTGATTATTTAGCATTGTAGCATGAACTGAAGCATATTTTTAAAAGCTATTGGCCATTATTTTAATTTACTGTAAAAAAAAAGAAAATGTTGCATGCCTTTAATTCTTTTCTATTATGTGTTACTGCAATTTATGTAATGTGATATTTCAGAGTTGATTTTTACTGAACAGCTTCCAAAAGTTTTTTTTTTTTTTAATCTCTTTGTCTCCCTTCATAGTTAACCAAAATCGATAAATGAGGTACCATTTTAAAGATTAAGATCTCCGCTTCGTGTGAATTGTTAATTTAGAATGACACATCTTATTGTCTGTTTAAAAATCAAAGTATAAACATTGTAAACAATTTTTCTTCCCCTAGATTGTGCGTGTGCTAGCTTTTTTCATTTTCCCATTATCATCACACTGAACTTATAAATTTAAAAATAGTTTGCTTTTAGTATCATTTTGTGATTTCATTCATTAGTTTCTTTATTGGCAACATCTGCATAGGTGTACATAGGTGTTCTTTTTGCATGGAAAAACCATATGTATTATTTTTAGAAGGTGATTTTTTGTGACGATTTCTTTCTCTCCCTTCATACTTAACTAAAATCAATAAATGAGATGCCATTTTAAAGATTAAGTTCTCCGCCTCTGATGAATTGTAAATTCAGAATGACACATTGTATTGTTTGTTTAAATATCAAAATGAAAAATTGACTTTTGGCCCTAAAGTTCTTTCCCTGGATTTGTCGAAATGGCACGGTCGAATAGTGTGCACAAAGAGGTTTTGTAGTGTAAATATCACATGAGTTTGTGTCATATTTAACTTATAATATTGTCAACAAAGGTATTTTGATGTGTCTATATCTCATGTTCCCCTGTTTTGTGTTATGCTTCACCTCCAATAGTGTGGTCAAAGGCATTTTGTAATTGGTTTTGTATTATCCTTATGCACCATTGTTATTAAACAAATAAACAATGGCTACAAATGAACCGGTTCTTCTTTCACCCTATTACAAACCACCAACCTCGCTATAAAATTTATCGTATTTTAATCGCATGCGAAAGGGTCACACGGGCCACCTAGTTCATTATTTTTAATGCATATTTAGAGCTAAGTATAATTCATAAATCATTCATTTTAAATCTTAAAATCAATTCTTTGTTTTGTTTATTATTTATTACATTTCAAACTGACTTGGATTCATAAATTATTTTCAGACTGAATGTGGATGCCAGTTTACATCTAAACTTGAAGGCATGTTCAAAGACATGTCAGTATCTAACACAATGATGGAAGAGTTTAAAGCCCATGTCATCACATCGGGTGTAAGTATATTTTAAGCTTGACTCATAGCAGTTGTGCATTGTATGCATGGTAAAAAACTTTTAAAATATTATCATATTAAGATGTCAGTTTTAATGAATGGGACTGGCTTCATAAGAATACAGGTAGCCCTCCTATAGCACGGCTTCTTACAACATGGTTTAGCTCTAACACAATAGGATATATTGCGGGAACCCTCATATTACACTGCAACCTGTAACACGGTTTCGCTCTAACACGATTAAAAAAATTGCGAAAACCTTTGTACTACACTGTACTTCTACAGCACTAGATATTATGATTTTTGTTTAACACATGTAAAAACTAAATTACCTTAAAATAACGACGGGAAGGAACAATAAACTATAGTGGCTTTACATGAAAATGTATAAACAAACTGTAATTTATTCATTTATAACTGTAAAATTTCAAGAAGGCCTAAGCTTAGCTGAAAATCTTGAATCATTTTTCTTGAATGTAGACCCTTCCGCTGAAAGAAGTTGAAAATTCAAAAGGGAGCTGTAAAAATGTCTATCTCCATACCATGAAACTTACAATGACCTTGTAAGAACCAGCAAACAAACCAAAATTACAGATTTTTTAAAGAGGATAGAAGGTGCAAAAAATCTAAATGAAGAAAAGGTTCTGAAAGTGAAGGTGACATCGTTCAACCGAAAACATGTTCTCGTTTCATTGTACTTAGCAGTGATGAGGAAGAAATTTATTAAATTAATGTCACATTAAATGTAAATAATATTTTTTGTTTCTTTTCATTTTGTGTTATACATACATTTATATTTTTAATAAAAATTAACTTGCTTATATGGAATTTAAAAAAAAATTGATTTTAATAAGTTTTTGGAATGTAACCCTCTTTTTTTGTACTGTCTCTGGGTCTCATATAACATGGTTTCACACAACACAGCATTTTCTAGGAACATATCTACCGTGTTATGGGAGGGTTACCTGTACATCTTAAGTATGATTTGCTTGTTCAGAGAGAGGTATTTCTTATGTGGTTTTTCTTATTTAATGATCGTATGGTCCTGAAAAGTTCTTAAGCACTCATTCTCTTCAGTTTCTGTTTTTGAGGGCACTTTTTAAATTTTTTAATTATTTTATTATTTATGGTCCTTACCTTTTTTCATTTACTCTCTGCTCCTTCAAAATCTCCTGTTTTCTAGTATAAATGTATAAAAGTTTTCCAGTTTATGGCTGTCAGTAATTGGCTTTGAGAAAATGCAGATGATATTTTTGTGTATTTACAGAGGGTGTTCACACATTTTTGTAACGATTTTAACTTTCTCTATAATTTAAATTTAAATGAACAGAAATATAACCTCTCTGGCAACAATTAGGAATAGATTTAATTTATCATCTCCCTCATTAAATATATTCTTTGCTGTAAAATGTCGTTGTAAGATAAACAATGGATCGAATGCTATGTATTTGTGCTTTCCAAAGTTTCCTTATTCAGTTATTTAAAAAAAAAGGTTTGAAAAGCAGGGTTTTAATATTTCTACACATAAAATAAGTGACATAATTAATAAAACAGGAAAGAAATGTCAAAGTTTACATTTTACTGTGAAAAAGGTAAAAAATGGATACCCAGCCAAGGTACATTTACTGCTTATTATATCTAAAGTCCCATTTTATGTTTTAAAAGAAAATCCCCCCCCCCCCCTCCCCAAAGAACTATTGCAAAATCTTTAAATATCTCTTTAAGAACTGTAACCAAAATTTATAAAATCTGATTTAAAGCTAATAAAAAAAATGAAAAAAAAAGTTCAAATTCTAATGTGAAAATATGTTTCTCAGCATAAGACTGTGTGCAGATTATTGTATGAATACTATTTGGCAGCTGAAAAAGGGAAATATGTAGTTACAATTGACAAGGCTTGGATACATTTACCTGATTGCAATAGAAAAGATCTATTTGCTACTGAAAAAGAGGAGGAAAAGGCCTAAAATGTTGGTTCAGAGAAAACAAGCAAAGATTTTTCTAAATGTTTTATGGTTATTGCAGGATTCTCTTCTATTGGAAAATTTAAAATAAGGAAAGTAGAAAAAATGTCAAAATTAACTCTGATTGTTATCAGAAATAAGTTTTAACACCTGTTTTCAAAAAAGACATTCCATCACTTTATCTAAACAATCTTCATTCCGTTGAGTTCCATCAGGATAAGGCTACAAGCCATACCTCTAAATCTACTGTTATATATTTAGAAAAAATGGAAATGAAACCGGAATTGAGGCTATTCCATTTAACCCTTCAGTGGGGGGCGCCCGTGTACAAAGTGCAACATTTTCGTCATTTTGAATAGTTTGTTTTTACATGTAAGGTTTGAATGTTCTTAGCAGTTTCTATTTATAGCTACACCCTTTCTAATGCAGGTCTGATTTTCTGACCCTTGTGTTCATTTCCATTCATTGGTAGTCGTGATTTAACCATGGTAAACCAACGATTATACTGGATTAAAATACGACAAAAGCAGGAATTGATGTAGTGAATCAAATGTGCAGCTATTACACGGTATCCCGCCTATCGCGAAGATGGACATTCTCATTGTTTTTTAGGTTTTGGGGCATAATAGGAATCCTTTTGCAAGTTGTCCTAGATCCAATAAACCAGACTATTTTGAAATACGGCGATTGTATTTGCATTCTCTGGCCTTTAATTATAAATATATCTCAGTATTATCAACATTTTATATCTTGTCATAAAACAAAATTATTATTTTCAATTTGAAAAAAAAAAACAAGTTTATTATAAAAGGAATAATTAAGGTTGAAACAGACGTTGCACTGTGTACCACGCCACACACACGAAAATTTGGCATGCCCACTGAAGAGTTAAAAATGCAATGAAAAGAAATTGAACTGAATAGTCTATAATATAACGAAAAGCTGTTAATTTGTTTTCACATATTGATACACAAATTTTGAATCTCCTTTTAGAGGGTTAACTGGTATCTTAAATTTATATGATTTCTGATGTATGTGCTCCCAATAAATAAGATTGTTGGATTAAAATGTATTGAACTTATGCTTAAGTATTTAATATTTTTTTCAGACTAATCTTTACAATGTTGACCTTAATGTAAGAGTATTAACGACTGGATTTTGGCCTACTCAAGCTGCAACTCCAAAATGCAACATACCAATGGCTCCTAGAAATGCATTTGAAGCTTTTAGACGGTACATATTTTTAAAATTTATATGGTTTGTGTATTAAAGTTATGATAATATGAATGTAAATCATGTATTACACGATGAATGCAAGTTCTTAACCTATGAATTCTCTTGTAAAGTTTTATGTTCTATCTCAGGATATGAGCTGTATTTTAAAATTTTGTGTGGGAAAGTAGTAAGTTCTTTGTATTTCCGTAGTTTATATTCAGTGGGAAGAATTTATGAGCCAGGTAAGTGTGAACAAATTTTTATTTCTGAAGACAGTCCCTATGACTTCAGTTTCAAATATACTTTGTCTAATTTGTGTGTACAAGGTGTGGCCATTAATTTCCAGGACTGATCTAATTCCAGAAAATATTACATGAAATACATACCCATTTAATATGTTTCGAAGTAACTCCCACCTGCCGTAATGCACTTCTGTGCTTGGTCTACTGTATAAGTTTCGGAAACAAACTTTTAAAGTCCTTTAGAAATGCTCTTTAATGTGGACGTCACCGTTTTCTGGATGTCTTTGACATCCACAAATCTTGTTCTCTTCAGCAAATTGGCCCAGGATGAGGTCGTGGTGATGTAGCATCCTCCATATTCTCCGAACTTAGCACCGGCACACTTTTTCATGTTTCCAAAACTGAAAGATTTGCAAGATTTGGGATCAAGAAGGAAACAAGATTTTAGGACGTCGAAATCATCAAGAAAACTGTGACGTCCATATTAAAGAGCATTCCAAAAGAGGACTTTAAAAGTTGTTTCCGAAACTTATACAGCCGAGTAGAGAAGTGCATTATGGCAGGTGGGAGTTACTTCGAAACATATTAAATGGGTATGTATTTAATGTAATTTTTTTATGGAGTTATTAGAACAGTCCTGGAAATTAATGGCCGCATCTTGTATTTCATCTCCCAGACATTTCTTTCTGCTTATATTTTCTGTTAGAGCTACCCTGAACGTATAGTGATTAGTGTCTTGGGCTTCCATGGTGTTCCTCGTGTTCGAATCCTGGATAAGGCATGGATGCTTCCGCGCTGTTCCTTCATAGGGAGCAGTGTTAGCTCACCTGTTTGGTGCTCCCCGCTATAAAGTAGCCAGCATATTTGCAGTGTGTATGGGTCAATGTCCTCAGGCAAAACCTGCTAAGTCAAAAGGAAAAAAAAAAATCAAATTTTAATTCCAAAATAACTATATATATTTAAGTTGCTAAGCTAATTCTTTGGGCAGTCCGTGAGAGAAAACTACTGCATTCATTGACCTCATTTTGGTCTTAAACGAAATATTGTAATCTGTAGATGTGTCAAATTTGGTTTTTGTAACTGCAATTTCTATTAATTAGCGATCATTTACAATTAAAAATTTATTTCAGCGCATGACATGCTTTAATGTTAAACGTTTATTCTGAGGAGTCTCTCTAGTTCTCTCTCTGCCATTTTTATTTTTATGATAATTATGTTTGTGAAATATAAGATTAAACCTGGTGGAAATTGTTTATTTCACTCTGTTTAATTAGCGATAATTTACAATTAAAAAAATTGCTTTCTGCACATGCCTAGTGACATTTTTAAATCTTGCTTTAGATACTCACAAAGCATGAGGCCGCTTAGACACATGAATGTGTTTCTGTGCATTATGATTTTCAACATTTGGCAATGATGTGTTGAGTATAATTTGTGTATTAGTACATTTATTTACTACCCAGCCGTCATGTCTTGACGGATATCAACTAGTCTTTCTGAAATTCTTCTTTCATGACAGTAAATTTAAGGTTGTTTTAAGAATCAAGTTCTTAAATTTAGAAAAGTGTTTTTTTGGGTGGTTTTCTAAAATTAAGTAACTAATTTTTTTATATTGTTCTTCTTATTTTTTAGTATTATGTATGGACTAGTCAGAGTTTTTTTCAGTGCACTTTATGATTGTATTGCTTAAGCGAGGGTTGAAATGCCCATTTTTTTTTAGCATAGATATGGCACATTAAAATTCAAATTGACCATCCACATTCTATAGAGGTGTTAGTTTTTTCCGATATTGTACTATCTTTTACCAGGCATGTATTATTTGTAAAAAAGACTTCCAGATCAAATTTAACTCGCACAAAAGGTCGATTTATGAGAGACTGTTGCACATACATGAATCAAACCAGAGACCTTGCTGCTAGAGCCCCTTGACTTGACTTTGATTGGACCTGACTTTGTTTCAGGCTGCTGGGTAATAGTCATATTGCATTTGCTTACCTCAATATCAACATTTTAAGAAATTTTTTTAAATGATAGCTAATTTGGATTTAAAGATTTAAAAAAAAAAAAATTTGTACTTTATAATAGAGGAGGAAATTTTTTCTCAGTTATCGTTTTGATTCTTTTAAAGAAATGTAAATAATATTTTTTAATTTGAATTATTGAGGGGGGAAATGTAGTATACTGTATTTGAAACACAAATAATTTCCTTTGGTTGATGAAATTTCTGAAATGAATAAGAGAGAAGAGTAAAATGAATCTTCTTTTTCAAATATGGAGTACTGTTCCCCCCCCCCCCCCCCCCCCTAAATCTGAAAATCCAAATCAACAATTACTGTGAAATCTTGATTGATCATTCCCCAAACAATAGTTTTCCTGTTTGTTGTTGCCGGCTCGAGATCAGCAGTTTAGTTACACCACAATGTGTAGACATGTGCCATCAGCTTGAGGTTTTTGACTGTCCCACCTTCTGATTTTAGTATATATATGTTTTGTTTGTGATATATGTGCATCCGTCTACATGTATTAAAAGGCTTACTAAAGACTTATCATTCGAATCTCTCCCTCAACTATTTTACATATCAAAATTTGAGTGGATAGAACATATGTATCTTTTATTTCATCCAGTGCTGATGATAATATTCTTTTGTACATTCCTGCATGTATAATTTTCCCACATTTCTTGTTTAGTTCAATAGGTCCCTTTAAAAACAATAGAGGTTTCACTGTATTTGAAATACTTTCTCCATAGGTAAACAGAGAGAATCCACCAGGGCTTAACACCCCAATAGCCTTAAGATTAATAGGTTTGTTGGTTTGGAACACTACCATCTTTTGTAACACTTAGCTAAATAGCTTTGTTGAGATATAAATCATAACAGCAGTTAAATCTTACTAAATCTTAACATTACTATGAATTTTTATTATATTTATTTTCATAGATCTTTAAACTCTTACAAAACATACTTTTGCTTTTAACCTATTGAGTCAAGTTTATGGTCTCTTAGGTTTCATCCTCTCTTGTGTGGTGTAATATGGAAAAGGCACAATTCCATTTATGGGGTTACTTTATAGTTTTCTTATTGATGGAATTTTCAGCCATCATCTAGATTTGCATTAAATTTTCATGTTAGATAGTCATTTTCTGCCTATAATATTCTTAGAAATTTTATTTCTGTCTCCTGTTTATTTTGGGGTTGAGTTGAGATGTATATGTGAGTTAAACTGAGTTCTATGACTGTTGATAACTGTGATGAACTTGCAATTATTATTGTTAATTTTTATTATTATTTAAAATTTGTTGGTTCTCCTATGAGAGCTTTGCATATACTGCCACCCACTTGATTCAGTGGTCCCTGATGTAAAGATATTTCTTAATTAGAGTTTATATTTGACATATTTGTTGTCGAAGTTTTAATGTGTTTAAAGGCTTTTGTTTAGATTTTGTTTAAAATCAATATAGTTGAACCCCGTTATAACGAACTTCAGGGGACCAAAGGTTTGTTTGCTTTATCCGGTGGTTCGCTATATTCGAACCATTAAGAAAAATACTAGAGTTCACAAAATGTATAACTCATTAGTTGCAATGTTTATTCAATAGTGATGCTTTAAAAAAATGATAAAATTTATTAAAAATGATCATTAATGAATTAAATTGACTAAAATCGATTACATTAAACTGACACAATACTAATTGAGTTATGTACAGTAGGAAAACGATGGGACCAAAATTTTCGTTCGTTATAGCCATGAGTTCGCTATAACGGGGTTCGACTGTATACGCCAGAAAAATAGCTAAAATAATTTTAATTTGTTGCTGAGTACTAGCATTAATTGTTTTAAAATGTGAAAACTGTTTATTTCAGCTTAACTGAAGAAAACAGTTGAAATTTAATTTATAAAGAAAATGTTCTATTTTTCTTTAATGTTAATATAAATCTTTTATATTGCTGTCCCTGTTATTATGTAGCTACTAATTTTATTCAAGCAAGTTATTTTGTTTCTTGTTGTATTGATTTCAGCTTCTAAATCTTAATATTTCCACAAAGTGTGTGAAATTCAGTATAACAAATGTCATTGAATTTTTCTGAAAATACTTTGGATTATTTTTGAGTATTAAAGCTTTAGTTTAATAGTCAGTATCCATTTTTTCTGGAGTTTCAGGGGAAAAGAATATGTTGCATAATAGTCAGAATGAGTTAAGTTAAATGCTGGAGCAAGATAAACTAGCTAGCTCTATTGATTGGTGAAAGAAGTCAGTTGTGTTTCTTAACAAACTTATTAACTTGTTGAAACATTTGAAAACTGTAAAAATTAGACTATGTGAAAGGTAAATAGTTTTTTCTTTCTACTGAAAAATGCTGCTTTTTGAATTGTATTTTTTATCCCTGGTACCTGAGATTTATTTTCGTTATTTTTTAGTATTACTAGCTGAATACCCGTGCTTTGCTACAGAGTACATTAAAATTAAATACAACGGTCAATGTATGCAATTAATGCCAAAAAAAATATTTATAAAAATATCGTAACGGATATTTTTATAGACAAAATAATGCAGGAGAAAATATTAAATTAAATATAATGGTCAATTATGTAATTAATTTGTATTTTAAATATCCATAAAACATACTATTTTGAATTAAATTCTTAAAAAACTTCCACCTCAATGAGTCTAGTGGTCAAATTTTATCTTTTACCGTATTTTAATATTTTTTTGGTCAATTTATTTCGTTGTTATGCACGCAATGCAAAATTAATTTAAAGTATCACAAAAAGAAAAGAATCACGTGATCAGCATTTAATAAATTAAATTCTAAAAATGAATCTTGAAAAATTCCCTAAAAATCAGAAAATGGAGGTAAAGATTCGAAAAAAATTTCATTTTAAAGGAATTTTTAGGATCTTTCTCGCGATATAAATTTTATAACCATCAAATTATTATTTTAAATGCAAACTTTAAAAAATATTACAAAAACAGCTAAAAAATTAAATTTTAAAAAATTTAAGAATAATTTTTCAAAAATCTTTCTCAGTGCACCCCTACACTATAAGAAGAATGGCCATGCAAAATGTCAACCCTTTAGGTCCAGCGATTTGGTATGTGCGTTATCTGTCAGCCAGTCAGTTACGGAACTGTTTTATATTTATAGATATATCTGTTCTGCTTTTCTAGATTTTACTTAGCTAAACATTCTGGTCGTCAGCTCACTCTTCAACCTCAGCTTGGTTCTGTAGACTTAAATGCTGTTTTCTTCGGCCCTCGAAAAGAGGAGGCTGACTCTAAGGAGGGCAATTGTGTGGTTTCAACATCGGCAGAACGTGTCTGTTCTCCTAGGAAGCATATAATCCAAGTGTCTACCTACCAGATGTGTGTGCTTATGCTGTTTAATACAAGAGATCGTTTGACATATGAGGTAGTAATTTTGCTCTGTTCATATGGTTTTTTAAAGTATGCCGATTTTGACGTCTGCTTTAGTAGTTTGCTAAATAATTAAGCTAAAACTACCTAATTAAAATTAATATTTTTCCTTCAATAAGTGTAAATTCTGTAATATTTACTTAATGAAAAAAGCTGTTGTTTCTCGGCCATGAAAAGCTTCAGTCTTTAAATATTATTTTCTGTTTTCTTTTGTGTCTTACAAGCTTCAAATTGTTATAAATTAAACACTCAGAACTTTTGGAAAAATGTGTACAGGTGTTAAGAATAGTCATTTTTAATAATATTCTTTTGTTAAATGGATCACATTCACATATGTATCTACATATTCCAATCAAAACTTCCTAAAATGCATAAAATTGATTTTCATAAATAATAAACAGTGAAATTTTAAATTATCATCATAAAAGTTCTTATGCCGTTTATTTTTATCCATTGTATTTCCTTCTTGTTCTAAACTTCTGGAAAAAGAACTTTAGTCTAAATGTTTCAAATAATACTTACAGTCCTGCTTTGAAAATGAAGCAGTATTATTTTAATGCAGTAAGATATTCAGCAAAAAATATATGTTACTGTACATATTATAAGCTTCTGGAAATAACATTTTCTCACAAAATTTCAAATGTGGGTCAAGTCCTGCTTGAAATAAGTTGAATTGTTGTATTATACTCATGTAGTAAAATATTTTGCATTAAATAAATGAATAGGTAATCAACAACAAAAAAATACCTTCCAAAATATAAAGTTGTATGGAATATGACCTCCTTTCACCTAAATTAGCTTCAAACATTATGTGTAATTGATTTTAGAAATTTCTTGGTTTATTATTATTATTTTTATTTATTTATTTTGTATTTATTGAATTCCATTGATCCAAATCTAGTTAGGATCTTTTTAACGGCCGAGTCCTAATTCTTCAAATCAGTAGTTTGAAACATGTGGTATATGTACTCTGTAGTTCCTGCTAGGCTGTTATAGCAATGTTTTGGTGGCTTGAAAAATTTTAATAACCCTTAACTAATGTTCCCATTATTTTAAAACATTGCCAGATTTTAAATCAGAAAAAAAGTTTGTTGTACATTCAACTCATATTACTTTTAAGCTGAATTCAAAGGAAAATCTCTTACTGGTTTTGGCAGACATCAACAGAGAATCTGTACAGCTTTCTGGCAATAAATTTAAGTATCTGTTACCATTTACACAAAATATAGAGCCTGGTGTTCTCTTATACCAGAGTTTCCCAAACTATGTTCTTTGGAACACTGGTGTTCCACAGAAAGTTAATGGGTGTTCTGTGATAACCAGGAATTGTTTTATATCTTGCAACTGCTACAGGAAATTCAAACATGTTTGACGGATTAATGCTCTAAAATGTCTAAAAAATTAAGTATTCATGCATAATTGCTAAATACTAAATAATTAATAATTTTTTTCATTTTTTAAAATTTTATTGATTATGTGCTATTACATACCCTACAAAATAAACATGGTATACTGTTAAAATTTCAAGATTTACGAAGTGTTTCATTGCAGGAAAAGTTTGGAAAACCCTGCTTTATATTTTTATATTCATGAAACACATTAGTAGACTGAACTGTATCTAAAATCAATTGAAACTGATTTTTTTTTTTCTTAAAGTTACAAAATAAGTTGAAATTCTTTGTGTTTGAACTCGACTATATATTAATGGGAATTTATTATCCACTGAGTTTTGAATATACATATATACATTGTTTGTTCACCGCTTAATTCCATTGCTTATTAATTCCATGACTTTTGCGAATTTCTTCTCGTATCTTTGCCTCCATCACCTTAGTTTATTCCAGTATTTTCTTCACATAATGATATTTTTTTTTTAAGTATAAATAACAGTGAGTCTGCTTTTCTTAAATTTATTTATATTTTAATTACCATTTCAAAACATCCATGTAAGATGTTCTTACTCTTATTAATATTAAAAAATAAAACAGTTAAATATCACTTATTTTTAGTATTTAAATAGTTTTATTGATTTTGAAGGCAATGCCGTATTATGGAATAGTATATGTGTGTTGTGGCTTATGCCCCTTGACCGACACTATATCAGATCAAGTCCATAAAGGCAATTGGGCAGAATGGTGTGGCTCTGGTTTCGAATTGCACCACAAGAGTCGGAGTCCGACTTGGCTAAAGGACTGGTCCCGTAATTTTGAACTGCGTCATGTGATGAGACCAGTACACTTGATCCTGCACCTCCAGTGGTAAATTTTAAGAACTTGGAGGACATTGCAGTCACGACAGATTTTTCGAGTGCCAGCCGCCATTAGTGTACAAGGCGATGGATTTGTCAGCTACTGGTATTGAACCAGAGACGTTCAGATCACTGGCTCGCTGCCTTTGACAACTGGGCCACTGCGCCGTAGTGTTATATGTATTATTAACATGGCTTTATAATAGTGTTATATGTATTATTAAGATTAATTTTTTTTAAGTAGAATAGCAGTGATTAATATTGTTTTTGTATGTATAGGAGATATCCAATGAAACAGATATCCCTGAGAAAGATTTAGTACGAGCTCTTCAGTCATTAGCTATGGGTAAAACAAATCAAAGAATTCTCATTAAAATGCCAAAAACTAAAGAAATTGGTAAGTTTTCTAAAATAAAATTTAAAAATTATTTTTAGCTCTTTCTTTTTTTCTTTTGTACCAAAAACATTTTCCAATAGCGTAAATTGTCATTTAATTTAACCCCTTAACTGCTGAGAAAATTTTATGTGATGCGCTCCCCAGTGCGATCATTTTCCACACAGGCACTTAGCGACACAGTGCGTTTAAAGAAAAACAGAGGCACAGTTTTCAATCTTCATAATATATATTGTTACAGTGAAAAAATGAAAAATACAAAATTTAAATGACAGATTACAGTAAAAATTAAGAGTTAGTACTTAGCTGTTGTATGCTATATCTTGAAACATAGTTGAATACATAAACTAACAACACATTCAACACAATGATAGCGGGTTTCTTTTTGGAGTAGTCATCTAATTCAGTCGGACATATCCGTACAAGATATTGAAAATAACTCTTATCACACAATGCCATACCTGCCAACTGCTCCGGGTCTTCCGGAGCATCTCCGGAAATTCGTGTTAACTCTGGATGCCCCGCGTAAATCTTAGTTTCCACTGGAAAACCCAGAGCTATTAATCAGAATTAGATTAATTTAATCAGAGCTAAAAAAGCAAGTTATCAAGCATTAAAGAAACAATAATTAGCTGTGTGCTAATTAGCTGGTTACTAAATTTTTTAATAGAAATTCTATTTATGTATTTTTTATAATATTAGTGAAAATAAAATAAAATTTGGTAAAATTATTGTGCCAACAAAGTTTTGATTCATTTTTTTAAAGTCTATAGTAGCAAACCTACCAAAAGGTAATTGAAATCATATATTACTGTGATATCTCAACTGTGATAATGATCTGTGATAATAATATCACAGTAATGATATCTCAGTTGAGATATCATTACTGTGATATCTCAACTTGCTTTGCTTAATTAAGAATCTGTAATTCCAACTCCCTTGTGCTTATAAACTTATGAATGTATGTTGAAGGCTAGGAAGTAAGACTTTACATTTTGATTTTGCACAAATTTACTCTTAAAACTTTATATGTACACTGTGAACATTTCGATGCAATTAATCTTATTGTGCAACCTGAAAATTGCTAAGAAAACTAGTTTTGAAGAAAAATAATTTATAATTTTTTCCTAAAATTCATTGTTTTTTAATTACAAGTTGTACACACTCACATATATGTATGTGTATAAAAACATTTTATCGGCTTTGTGTTGTATTCCTGAAATGCTCCTCAAAACTCCCAAAATCTTTTGTACTTGCTCCTGAACAGCTTTTGACAATGTTGGCAGGTATGCAATGCTACACGAAAACAGAGCGAAAGAGAAAAAAAATCTCACAACCTATTCAAGCACACTCTCACATGAACTACCACTTTCAAATTTCACCCTCACATACCTTTTATCCATTTGTAAAAAAATGAGCATGACCCTGTCAAACGACAGTTAAAGGTGTCAAAATGACTCGTATCATACAACGCTATGCGAAAACAGAGCGAAAGAGAAAAAAAATCACACAACCTATTCAAGCACGCTTTTACATGAACTACCACTTTCAAATTTGACCCTCATGTGCCCCCTATCAATTTGTAAAAAATGAGCATGACCTTGTCAAACAATAATTCGAGGTATACGCCTGCAGCAGGTAAGGGGTTAAGATAAAACTTGCATTTGAACTTAAAGAAAATTTAAGTAAAAACTGTAGGAA
Organism: Dolomedes plantarius; assembly: GCA_907164885.2. Lineage (NCBI taxonomy): Eukaryota > Metazoa > Arthropoda > Arachnida > Araneae > Dolomedidae > Dolomedes > Dolomedes plantarius. The sequence goes on from OU015499.1 coordinate 152,472,218, forward strand.
TTGTAAAATTTATTGAAGATATTCAGATAAGTAAAGAGTAATCAATATATCATTAAAACAATTGAGCATTTAAGGAAATTTTCAATTACATTTTTCTATATAAATAGAGGAAAGAGATAAATTATATAAATGATTAGCCTCCGAATCTATTTACTATATTCACTATCCGTGACCAATTGTATAAGGAAAAGAAATGAAAAAAAAAGTGAGATTTGCTTGGTACATTGCTCTCATGCTTTAATGGCATTGCCTAAATTTAAATGGTGCATTAAGCTTACCCTTTTAAATGAAGTTCATCTAAACTAGCCCTGCTTTCTAGTTAAACTTCTCAGGGCAGTCATTGTACATGTTAGTCAGAATCCAGGAACAAGTTGCATCAATGTTTTGATTTCTTCAAATCTTTTTTATGTTGTTTAGAACTCTTGTTAATATCTGTTTTCTTCATTGGGCAATCTTTGAATACTTATATCAACTTTCAGCCCCTAATACTTATTGCTCTAAATATCATTTTAAATACTGTTTAATAGTATTTGTTAATTCATATGTAATTAAATTTACAGAGCCGGCTCATCAGTTCACAGTCAATGATTCCTTCTCTTCAAGGTTACATAGAGTAAAGATTCAAGCAGGTAAATTTATGTTAACAGCAACTAAATTTATGTTAGGAACCTATCCTTAAATTTTTCTTATGGTGTTATTATTTGCATTAGCATCTTATATGTACCTGTGTTGTAAAATTTTAATTAATCAAATCTCAAATTTTCTGAAGTTCTGTAATATTTTTATGATAACAGATATACAGGTAACCCCCATATAACACGGGAGTTATGTTAAAAAAAATTGCTGTGTTATGTGAATCTGTGTTATACGAAACAAAGAACTAGTACGAAAAGGAGGGGTTAGGTTCCAAAAATTAAAAAACATGTTATTTTATTTTCATAATTAAGATAAATGTCTTTATTAAAATTTTCTTAAGAAGTAATACATATTAATATGAATTAAACAATGTTTTCTTCGTCATCACTAAGCACTATTAACCAAGTTGTGCTTTCTTTTTGGCAAGATATCCTTATCCTCTGAGCATTTTTCTGCATTATCTTCAGATCCATACTTTTTAAAAAATCTGTTATTTTAGATTGGTTGCTTTTAGTTAAAAGATCTGTATAAATTTCCTTATATGGTGCTAAGCACTTATGAAGTTCTCTTTTAAACTTTGTGCTCCTTTCATTTGAAGAATCTTCATTTAAGAAATATGACTAACTGTTTGGCTAAGCCTAGTCCTTTCTTTATGTTTTGTAGAGTGAACTTTTTAACTTCTTTGTCTTCACCTATGCTATCATCATCTGAGTTATCATGGATTCCAGATATCATTTCTGCCAAACTTGCTTCATCATTTTCTTCTTCCACCAGTAATTCTTGGATATCTTGTGCAGTCACATCGTCAAAACCTTCCCCTCCTAGAGACTTAGCAATTTCTACTACTGCATCCATTCTGTTTTCTGCTGTCTCGATTAAATTTTCACTTTCAATTGACTCCGGCCATATTGTTTTCAAATAACCATTTAATGTCATTGGTTTTATTCCTCTGAAGAATGAGTTTATTAGATTAATGCAGTCCAAAATTGGGCTGTTGTACAGGGATTTCCCAGATTTCAAATTAGATAAAGTTCACTTTCAATAGTTTTTATTACATTTCATGTTGCACGAGGGTTTTACCCAATTTTCGAACCATGTTGAGCGAATCCATGCTATAAATGCACAGTGTTAAACGGCGATGATTCCAATTCTTGAACTGTGTTAGAGTGAATCTGTACTATAGAAGTGCTGTGTTATACGGGGATGTTCCCAATTCTAGAACCGTGTTAGAGTGAATCTGTGCTGTAGAAGTGCCGTGTTATACAGGGATTACCTGTATAGTACCTTTACTTTGTTGAAAACCACCCCAATTCACACTGTAGGTTATGCTAAAAATGTTATGAATATGTTATTATCTTAATGTGTCTTTCTTTATTTTGTACTTTTTCTTGTCTCTGTGATGTTCTTATATGTATCTGCAAACATCTATGAGTTTCCATACATATATGTGAAATGTTAAGGTGTTTCTTAAATTTACAAAAGTTTTAAATATGATTTTTGAGTTTTAAGGAAATTTTATGTAGTTCTGAAAATTTAAATGGCTTGTACCTGCAAATGTCTATGAGTTTCCATACATATGCATGAAATATTAAGATGTTTCTTAAATTTACTAAAAGTTTTAATTATGATTAAAAAAATTCATTCTGCTCCACAGGCTTGATGTGCATTTTTAAAAATGCTTCAAAATTACTCCTGAAATTTTTTTATTATCAAAGCACAAAATTCTGATGCTGTATGTTCTATGTAGTTTGCTTCACCTCTGACTATTTTATAGGTATTAGTTAAAAAAATTAATAATCTATTCATCTAGCTAAAATAAGTACAGGGTAAACTTTACTTTCTTAATTGTTAAAAAGTTTTTTAAAAAATGAATCTTTCAATTGGAAGAATTCCAACTTTTTATTTTTAATTTGTGCATATTTAAATTAGAAAAAAGTATAATGTGAAATTATGTGGGGAAACTTATAATTAAAAATAAATAACCAAAGCATTTAATAATTTAAAAGTTAATAATTGTTCTCTAACAGTGATAAATTCTTAAACTTATACCTGAGGATTTTTATTGTTTAAAATTTTCCTGCTTTTTGAGGTGATGTCATTAACTTGTACTACCTTATTATGCTTAATGCTTCATTTGTGATTGAAAAATCACCCAAATTACTTGTGTTTATTCTGTCTACCCTTTTTTTATAACTTTTTTCCTGCTACTAGTTGCTGCAAAGGGTGAATCAGAACCAGAGAGAAAAGAAACTCGAAATAAAGTTGATGAAGACAGAAAGCATGAATATCCTTTTGTGACTTTACTGTATACCATTTCAGTAAAATGGAAACATTAATTTTTAGCTGAATTTTAGATTTTTATAATGTGTGAACATAAACTGGAAGTCTGTCCTGGTGAGTTCTATTTTAGGCATGAATCATTTCCACCTTTGTTATACCTTTAAATTACTGTAAGACAGGGTTACTTTGTGACTGCAGGGATAACTTTGTGACACATAGTAATTGTTTCTTATTTCGGATCTTGTGCCATGCCTGTGATACTGGGAAGGCAAAGAACAGCACCAACAGTTTTTCTGACATACAGAGGTACCTAGTGGCCAGTGTGTGAAGCTTCTGTGTGCCATTTGTCTTCTCTGGCCAGTGTATTGTTCAAACCTGTTGTCAAGCTATTGACTCAAACTTTGAAAACTTTGTGTGCTGAAGGCTAGCACCTTATACAACCATATGCTTTTTTGACAACCATATGTGACTCCAATTGACAGGTTTTATTTAAAGACTTATTGAGCCTGCCCAGAAATCATTGACTAATGCAGAACTGAGAATCTGAACTTTTCGAGTCATTTATGGGTAGGGGAAACTCTTGTACCTAGGGCGGGCTATTTTCAAATGGCAGTATCTTTACTTATAACTAACTTACAATAATAAAAATAGTTTGTATACATTACGTGCTTTATTCTCTTTAAATAAAAATCACATCAAGTGTAGAAAAACATTTTTTGTAAATGATGTTGAAAATTTTAAAAAAATTACAAATGGCCCTAGGTACAATAACACTATTGTACCTAGGGCCAGTTATTTCCAAAAACTGAAATTGTTGTTTACAATAAAAAAAAATAATTTGTATGCACTATTTCTTTCATGCACAACTTCTAAAATCTTCGTAAGGAAGAAATGTTAATGTTAGGCAATATCTTAAAGGAAGAAATGTTTATTATTTCATCACTTTCTAATGTATGTTTTTTCTCCATTGTCTTCTTAATGATCCCTCAAAAATTTTCTGTTTCAAACACAGATTTTGTAACCTTTTTTTTAACAATTAATTTTTTCAATATTTGTGCTTGAATTTCATTTTACTCGGAAGTATCAGTGAGAATTCTACACTTGCCAAGTTTTCGTCCACCTCTTTTCTACCAGAGACCATGGCCCTAGGTACAAGATGTTGTTGTTTTTGGCAAAATGGCTTCCATAGCCAAAGACCTGCAGAAACCAAACTTTGTTTTTATATCATTTTTTCCTTTAATGATTACAAAAATTATCTGCTATACATTAAAACATAAGTTTGCACTTACTTTCACAAAATAAGACTTCAAATTGAAGTGAAAAAATTTAGTTTTGATCATCAAATCAAGACTTTCTTTTCTATTTAACTATAGCTTCTTCTTGCTTTCATTAAAAATGGCTGTTATGATTTGACACAGTGTTATCACTCACTCCAATGAGTAAAAATGCTGTAAAATAATAATTACTTAAATAAAAGCATGGTGGCCCTAGGTACAAGAGTTTCCCCTACTTTTTAAGGGATTTCAGTGTTAGAGTAATTGATAGTGTTAGAAAATTCAGTATTTGAATGCATATATTAAATGTATCAGTTCTTTTTTTATAAGTAAACTTCAGTGTTATCTGCCTTCAGCAGTGCTAACTAGAAGAGGAATAAAATGACTTAACATTTCATGCATTAAAGAAGAAATTAAAAGCATCCTAACAGGCTATTGCTTTTGTGGATAATTCTTGAATTGACTCCTGATTAATAAATGATGTGGACTGGGCTCTCCATTTATCTTGAACATGAACACTTTTTTTGCATCTAACAGATGGCATCATGGCATCGAATTCTGAGATTGGGTTAAAGTTTCTTTGGCTAATGCTTAGACATAAATGAGAAAAAAGGCTATAGATTTCCTATACATGTCAACTAGTTATGACTGTGTAGTTATGGCAGTATATTTTAAGTTATGGATTTTGATAATTTTGAATGTAATAAATGTGTACAGAATATTCTTAAATTGCTGTTATGACATGTAACAATTAAACTATTATATAAGTTGTCCTCTGTTGAAAAATACTGTATGCTGTATTAAATATTACTTGGATGTATTAATGTTTCAAAGTACCCTGAAAAATTTCAAAATCTTTTGCATTTTCTTTAACCCTGTTTTTTACGATTGAAGCAGCCATCGTGAGAATCATGAAAGCAAGAAAACGTATGACACATACAATTTTAGTGACTGAGGTATGAATATTAAATTATCATTTAACTGTATCATGTATTTTATTGTAAAAACTGAATTTTCACTCTCTGTATTGTATATCTTCAAAGCCATAGCATCTTCATCATTCTAATTATACATCCGAAAATTTGTTAATGTATTTCGTAATAAGTCAAACTTTTTTTTAGGTGACAGAGCAGTTGAAATCTAGGTTTCTTCCTCATCCTGTAGTTATCAAAAAAAGAATTGAAGGCCTAATAGAAAGGGAATATTTAGCTAGGACTACAGAAGACAGGTAAGCTTTCAATAATTTTGAAATAATTTGGGCAGAGAAATATTACTCAGTAAACCAGTATTCCAGTATGTGGAATACTCACCATACTTCCAGTATGTGGAGTATTCCAGTATGTGGAATGATATTACACATTATATTTTATGTTGTCGTTGGGCCAGATAGTGGCTGAAAGGTGCTGGCATTCTATACCAAAATATTTGGGTTTAAATACCCTTGTTGGTATAGATTGCTATCAACCTTAAGGGGGCCCAGGGCACAAAATTCTTCAAATTTTTTAACAAAAATTTATTGCATTAAAAATTTTCTGTTCTTTTTCACTTAAAATGATGTTTAAATTATGTTTCTATCTTAATTAGAACAGGGGATATTAATTTTTTGTTTTGCAATATTCTAATAGCAGTCAATCTTTGTTTAAACCTTTAAATGCATTTTTCTGCTTGATAGGTTTTATCACCATTTCTTGTCTTTAAATTGTTATAAGTCAAGAACCCTTAAAGATAAATAGTTCAAACTTGGAATATGTCTTTTTCAATTATTTTACTTTAATTTTGATTCAGCAAATTTGAAAAAAATATTTACTTTTGAAAATATGATTTTTTAAAAAATAAGTTACATAAATTTTTTTTTTTAAATTAATATTTAAAAAAATGCTGAATTAAAATCAGAACTTATATATTTCTGTTTAATGAAATGAAAAAATTTTGAAATTTGACAAATAATATTTCAAGTTATAACGATTTTAAATTACCCCACTTTTTAAAAAATATTTTAAATTTTTAAAAAACTTTATGAGAAGTTTTATGATGCGATTTTGTTTACAAATTATATGATTAACCATCCCAAAATTTTAAAATTTTAACTCAATAAATAAAAATATTTTTAAAATGTGTCCTGAATTAAACTTCAATCTTTTAAATCATGTACAAAAAATTACCAGTATGCTCTCAATTAATCCATCTTTTGTTATGAAAACCTTCTGATCGTGCATGTTATCAATAGCAGGACCAGAGATATTATATATGATTTAATGTTCTTGGGAACTAATTATTGCTTTAAGGGGAAGGATAAGGAGGAATTCATAAATTCTTTTATTTATTAATCTAATTTTGATTCTAGTATAAGTTTTCAGGCATTGCTGAGTTTTGTAAGATCTAATGTGTAATTCTTCTGATATCGGTATAACTTTGTGCCAAAAGTTAACTTTGATAAATATTTCTGATAGTTACATGCATGCAATAAAAATTTGAAATGTTTAAAGAAAAGTTATGGATTATAGGCATTTAATTTCGGTATGCATATATATACATATGTGTTAATATATTATTGATATTGGAATGCACTGATGAAAAAATTTTAGTATGTTTAAAAATTAAAATGTTGTATAGAAGAGACAAACTGATAAATCGATTTATTGAAAAATTTACACAAAAATTTGTCAAGAGGATCTTTTAAATTTAAACAGCAATGAATATTTAGTAGAAACGTAATTGTTTGATGTTTTTTAAATTTATCTTTAGAAATGGGCTGTCCAAGACATAAATGGTTGTAGGAAAACTAATAACTGTTATGACTTATTGGTCCCCAGAATTTGATTGTCTTCTCAGCAATGTGTATGATCCTTATTTTTTATATTTTATGCAAAGAAAAAAAAAAAAATAAGGTGCATACTGTGCATCCCCTAAAATACTTTTCGTATGAAAAAATAGATCTACTGTGGGTAAATCTTTCCTACTTATATCAGGTATGATAAGTAATTTATGATTTTAAATATGAATAGGGTCAGATTATTTGCTTTTGTCTAATTAATAGCATCCATATTTTGAAATAATTGGTAAATTTATGAAAAGTTCATGTTCCAAGTTTGAACCATTTATCTTATAACCCCTTGAGGACCAGTGCACGGAAAACGAATCACAGTCACAGGATCGAATGCTCCGAAATAGAGCATTGCCACTGGCCCATGCATTTTCAGCAGTAAAGCCTAATTTTACAAAAAAAATTCATATAAAATCAGCATTTTAATATAGTGACTCCAATTTTAGAAATTATGTATATAACATACTACTACTTAATATGTATTAATATATAGAATATAACATTAATAGAAATAAATTAAACATGCAAAATACTATAATTATACTTATACACACCGAAACAAATACTATATACACGAAACCAAAGTTTAAAAAAAAAAAAAAAAAGTAATAATTATCTGTAGATAATGAAATTCCAATTTAAATATTTTTCTGTGCGGGGGAATAGTTCAAAACAAGGATTGACACACAGTCCTACGTTGCATATTTTGCACTCATAATACAATGTTTGCTTTTGCTTTTCCTTGTTTTTAGCGCACACAATGCATCGCCTTCTACATTTATAACCTTTTCTGTCAATGTAAATTTTCGGAAAATGTCTTCCAGATAAACAGAGAGGTTGAGTGCCCGAGGATTTTGGACGTATTTTTAAGTTTCTTGGTTTTGCGAACTTTCCTATTTCCTGAAGAACAACTCTGGATCTGAATTCCAAAGCAGATATTTTCTCTCCTTTTACTTTCAAATATATTACATTTGCATTTAGAAGTGCCATATCTAACAAACCAAAAAACAGCTTTCTATGCTGGATAGTGAATGATAGAATCACCAGTGTCAACACCTCCCATATTTTGATTACAACACATATTTCACTCTTAGTTAGGTATCTCGGTCTCTTAGCCATGGATAACAGAATGAAACTGAATATAACCTCACCCCTTAAATTAATGGCCAGCAGTCTCACGGTGTATATACAGGCGAATGTCTAGCGACAAAGTGCTTTCGTGTTCAAGAAAAAGAGAAAAAAACATATCCCAAAACATCTACAAAAAGCACCCAGAAATATTTCTCTCTTATACCTTGTAATAGTCAGCTAGATGCACTTCACCATATTCTCCTAACGAAAAAAACAAAGCAATAAATAAAAATGCCGGTGTCCCTTTAACTCACATGGGCACTTTTAAAGAGCGGTGATTCCCAGTTTGTTTACACTAATAAATCTATCAAATACAGAAGCACAGAACAAAAAAACAGAAACTGATGCCCGTACATGAAGGTCAAATGCCATATGACTCGACTGTTGGGAAAATCGTTACCATTTAGCGCCATCTACTAGCATTTTAAAAAATTCAAACAGATCGTTCCGTTTTCAAATTATGCATATGCGACGCTGAGCTCCCCATGTTGATCCGAGCTCTTCGCGTGTAGGCGATACTGGGCTGATAAGAGTGGAATCGTTGCGTCACGCATATGGGACGTTGGTCATGAAGGGGTTAACATTTCTTGACTTATAACAGTGTAAGTGAAAAAAAACATCATGCAGAAAACACATTTACAGGTTTAAACAAAGATTGGCTGCTAATAGAATGTTGCAAACAAACAAAAAAATAATATTTCCTGTTCAAATTAAGATAGAAACATGATTTAAATGTCATTTTAGGCGGAAAAGAACACAATTTTTTTTCATGCAATAAAACTTTTTTCGAAAATTTGAAGAAATTTGTGTCCTGGACCCTCTTAATTCTCCATTTTAGAGGTAAGGTATAAATTGAACTCCCAGATTCCATGATGCCACCTATCTTAAATGTAAAATATATGTTTTTTTAACAATATTTTTGTTAGAGTCTAATGTTTTTTTCTTATTTTGTTGTAGGAAAATCTATACTTATGTAGCATGAGACCTGGAACAGCAACCCCATCTAATTCCTTGTGATGTAATAAACTGTTTTGCAAAGATGGGGTGTACATAACTCCCAGTTTTGTTCATGTGCTCACTAAAGACTGTATAAATTAAAGCATATGAGTGAAGTATCTCCATTCTTTGCATGTACTACAAATTTGGAGCCTGAAGAAAGGGGAAAAGGGGAATAAAGATGTGATTTCACTTCATGAACTCTTGAATCATGTCACATTTTATTTTTTTGCTCATGAATAGCCGGCCACTTACGAATAACATATTTCAGTAGTTTGTCCACTCTTGGGGTTGACCATCTTGTCTGCTGAATACAAATTCAACTCAACTTCATATCATGTGCACATAACATCTTTTGCAAAACTTGAATTTAGACATTGTAGAGACATCGCAAAAGTATGAAGTTGATGCGATAAAATGTTTTATATCTGTAAGTAATTCTTAATGATTTAAGCAAATAAAATGAGGTTTCAGATGTCACAGTTAAAGCCTACAAGTCATTTTGATGATATATATTTATTAACTTTCTCATAGCAATGTTTAAAACTTACATTATAGACCTGTTGCTATTTTATAGTCTAGATCAGCAGTATATATACAGAATTTTTAAGCCATGAACATATATTATTTGATTGCAGCTGTGTGATGGTGTCTGTGGTTTTAGAACTTTTGCAAGTTCCTTTGCTCTTTCCCCTCTGTTTCATAAATTTAATTTCAAGCCATGTACATATCAATATTTTCACATACTACTGGATTGAGAAACTTTTATTATTCCACGAAAATTCTGGAAAGTAATTCAGCTTGTGCCTACTGCAGTTTTTATTTCATTCTGATTTCTGAAATGGAATTTTCTATACAGACAGAATGAATAACTCTACAATGCTTTAACATATTACAGTCTCTCATTTTTTTCGTAAATTTATTGAAAACTATGTCAATGAAATTCAGTTTTCTGATATTTGTATAGTGTGTAAATGTGTGATTTTACCTGCATGTGAAATATACACAAATATGCATATACCTATATTGGACTGCTGAATCTTTCTCTCTTAGTGGTGTAATTAGAAAACTGGTCATGTGAGACATGCATTTTTCTACAGTTTTTGTCATTTTTATTCTAATTGTTATTTTGGTGCTTTGTGTTTATACGTCAAATTGTATGGTGGTGTGTTCTAGAATTTAGTCAATTCAGTTGCTAAATTTATAAAAGTATGTATATAAGTTATTGACAGTTTTCATATGATTATTTGCCATAATTGCAAGTTCTTAGATTGATTTTTATTTTTCATATGTTTTATACCAGTAATTTTCAACGGAAGTTGCAATAGTTCTTTGATTATTATTGAAATTGAATTCTCCTTGTTAATTCCTTTGATTCTGCCCTTTTATAAATAAAATTTAAAAATACTTTCTTGTCTTGATTTAACTAGTGTATGTTGAGATTTGAATTGAAAATGCATGTGTAATTAAATGAAACCTTTTTGTCATTATATTACATTTGAAGTGTATAAAATAGTATTGGAATGTACTTGGATGATTCTTCAAAATAGCTTAGTGAGGTGATTAAAGACAGATTCTGAAAGTTCTTTAAATGATATTTTAATTACTGCTATAATTTTTATGTAATAAAATTTAACTTCTCCAGTATTTTCTCGGGAGACTGAATTTTTTATTTATTTTTTTTCTTTCTTTCTTCATTTTTCATCATCTTCTCAGGTAGCAAGAATTTATTAAAGCTTTAACTTTAAATGTTCATGCTTTTGGGAAATTTATATTTGAAAGTAAATGTTTTGTTAAGTATAATTTAATTTTTAGCTGCATATTTGTTAAATTAAGACCAATATAGTTTTGTTTCCAAAATATGTCAAATGTAGTTACTAGTGTAGGGCCGTGAGTGAAATAATTTTTTCTTAATCTGATGAATACTTTGTGGAAAACTACTCAGCCTGTTGAGAAGGATTACATGACCTCTTTCTTCCCTCCTTAACAAAGTATAGAGTAATTAGTGAGTATTGTATTTTTGAAGATGTGTTTTACAATATTTTCTGATTTATATCCTGCTCTGAATTTATTTTTCTTTGTTGTACAAAATAAAAGTGACTGTCCATTGTATTTATCAACTCTTAAAACACTTGGTTTTGTATATAAAATTGCAATTATGCTTGTTTATAGCAGCTGCTAACTGTATGCAATTTTTTCTTCCCAACTTTAAAAACAAATTTTTTTTTTTTTTTAAATTTCCTAGAAAGTAAAAATTTTCTTTTTACTTTGCTTGTTTACTAGCCCTATTTTCAGGCTCTCGGATATTTGTAATTTTTAGTATGAGTATATTTCTAAAAAAGATTACTGTTTTTAAGACTCCTACAAGCTCTTTAATACTGTTATAACTACTAATTTCAGGTAATTGTTTTTTGATACTTAAATGCATGTGAACTTTTGTGGAAAGGGGCAGTATTCTGGGTGATCAAAAGTTTTTTTCAAAAAAATACTATTTAACTTTCTTGAGATCTGAATTTTTGTACACTTATAGATTACATGGAATAAATGAATGTAGCATATGTTAAAAATTTGCACCCACTTTGGTTGGCAGTTCTGGTGTAACTAGTATAATTGTAATATCTCTATAGAGTTCCAGTGCTTGTATGTAGTATGGTCAATTATATACATACTGATAATGACAGAGAGCAATTAGAAAAGCAATCATTGTTATGTACATTACTATGGGTATGGATTCTATGGATAACAGTTATGAATAACAGTCTTTTAACAGTTTAAGAAACTTCCATACTATGGATATTTCCTCAGTTCACTTAAAATGCAAATAGTTTTATATTTGTGGGATAAATGTTGATAGACACTGACATTTAACACTATTGCACATTTTTTAACAACTAGATAAACTTGCAATCTTGCAGGTAATGCAGTTAGAGAAGGGGGAAATGTTAATACAGTGGCAACTGATTGTAAGCAGAGGAAAAGCACACAAAAATTCTGAAAAGAAATTTTTATTTTAATGCACTGTCAATGTGCATATAGATATATTAAAAGGATGAAAATAAAAATTGATCAACGATTAAGAAACTTGTTTGAAAACAGAGTCACAATGAAAAGAAAATATTAAAATAAATCCACTGCCTTTGCTAGACATTTAGGGAAGCACTAAGAAAGTCAAGGGAATATTAATTAATGAAAATTAAACTATCATCTCCTTTCTCTTATACACATGTACATGATGCAAGCAAAATTTAGAAAAGTTGTTTCATTGCCAGTAGTGACTACAATTCAACCTTATTAAAAAGTAACAATGTTTCCTGCATCCTTTTATCAGTTACATAGTTATTATTGTAGTATGCCTCACATTATAAAGAGCTTCTTTGCTCTGTAACTTGATAACATTGTTAGGAGGTTTTATTTAAATAGTGGTTCTAACATTATAGAATCAATGCTAGTAAATTTTTTCAAAAGTTTTGTTTCCATTATCTCCATGAATTCTTATTTAGTTTGTAATAGACAATTTTTTCTAATATTCTCTAACTGTTGGTTGGAGACCCAGGACTATGGAAACAAAGAAAGTTTTCTATTCTTAAATTATTTTTAACATGACCTAAATTATTGCTTGGAAACAGGTATATTGACCACAGACCAATCATTTTATTGAATACCTTTATTAGACATTTATTATAAGTTAATTATCAGTTAAAGAGCAGTTGAAAACTTTTCCTGCCTTCATTTTCAAGGTGCATTATATTGTCAAGGCTTATTAATTTAGCTAATCTGTCATTTCAGCATATTTATTCTACTTTTAGCTTTTAACTTCAATTTCTGTGATTTCCAATAGCATTATCCAATATAAATATAGATTTATTATACCAAATTACTTATATTGTGAGAGTTATGGAATAGTGATTCAAGAACTAAAGAGCCTATTTTCATTTTATCCTTTTTATTCAGGGTCATCGAAAAAGATTAGACACATTTCATATAATCATATTTAATGAAATAATTACAATACAAACAATTCTTTCGTTGTAATGTATAGAATTTTACCTTAATACGTTTCAGTATGAGCACCATTGGTTGCTCTGCACATATTAAGTCGATAATCAATGTTTAACCAGGTGTTGCGGAGCATGTCTGTGGCAATTGTATCGACAATTCTCTCTCGTAAATGTGTCGAGTCTTATACCTTTACGCCATAAACAATGTTCTTGACGTAACCCTAGATTTGTACTCTGCTAACCACAACACACATTGAGCTTTCTCCTGAATGGTTGACATTGCACTGACGGAAAGCCAAACGATGACCTCTTCCACCTTGCATCACTTCTGTGCAATGTTCTCGTCATGGTTGCATACCAGTTACATTTAGAAATCTTCGACACTTGCCGAGTTGTTTGAAAAGAATATTATTGTGTTTGCTCAATTTCTTTTAGAATTATGAGTTTTCAAAATGTGTCCAACCTTTTTCGATGACCCTGTATATGTAATTAAAAGTATTTTCTATTAATTTATTTAATACACAAGAATTCTATATAATAAGAAATCACTTGATGTGGGAACAACAGAATTTTTTCATATGAAAAAGAAAAAAAAATGTGAACTTTGTATCATTACATATTTATCATGCATTAATTACTGGGCAAATATTTAGAGCCTGCAATTTTAGTATAAATTAAAAATTGGATATTTTCTTACATTATTTGGAATTTTAAGCTTTAAACATAGTTAATTTTAACAAAACAATATTAATGATGCCATTTTACTTTAGTTTTACATACTTATGTATCAGAGTGCAAGCAGGAAAATCAAATGAGAAAAATAATTTTGTTTGACAGTTCATACAACAGAAATTCAGGGTGTCTACTGGTTTAAAAATTATGAAAGTGTTAAATTTTTTCTTCTAAACGAAAATATTCTTTCTTCAAAAATATTTTTAAAGAAAGACTAATTTTTGAGTCCTGAAATAAAATGGATGTTGTAACGTTAGTTAGGGTTGCCATTCAGTACTTGACCTAAAATATAAAGTATATGTAACATACAATAAGGTTTGAATTCTTACACTACATAGGAATGCTTCCTGTGGTAAACAGTGTATGTTATTTCTGTCTTTTTACACAATTATTTTTAGTACAGCCCTTAAAACTGTGCCTTTGCTTCAGCAAAAGAACAGTACTACCAAAATTGAACTAACTCTTTCAGTGTCCTGCCCCCCTCCTCCCCAAATATTATCAAATCCCACAAATTTTAAAATATAAGATATTTATATATAGAGTTAAGCCCATTATTATACTCCTGCAGTTTGTGAAGAATCTCGAGAAAACTAAACTCTTAAACCACAAGGTTTATCTTTAAATGAATGAAGTAATAAAAAAATTCCTCATAAAAGGAAAGTATACATTCATATGGCTCAAATGAGGCTTTATTTCCTTTGATATTCTGCTATAATTTGCATTTTTTTCTGAAAAATCTAGGGAAGGAAAATAAGTAGAAAGGCCACAGAGTTTTTTATTTTAGCTTTCATTGAAAACGAAGGGTACAATTTAATGTTTCTCTCTATTCTAAAAAGAACTAACTGCCGCTGTCAAAAGCTTGTCACGCTATCTCCTCCGAAACCGCTGGGGGTATGGGGTCGAGACCGATACCAATCGATGCAGAACAATGTGGGGAAGAAAATAAGACATGTCTAATATTCATCGGACATTAAGTTTTTTTTTATTTTATGTTTTGTGGGAAAATATTGACTTTTTCATGTTCAGATTACGATAACTTGCCAAAAAAGGATCGTAGAATTTTTTTTTTTTTACAATCTAAGACTACAGACATTTCTCCTTCAAACAAGACCTAAAAATTATTTATAAAAATTCTTAAAAATAATTTAAAACAGACTGATATTTTTATTAAAATTGAAAACCCTTTTTTTGGAAAAATTTATGCGTTTCGAGATATATAAATTTGATGTGCTCAGACTTATTATGTTACAAAGAAAATATTTATATCAACTGGAAGATGAAAGCTTTCTCATTCATATAAACTTCATTTCAAGTCTCTATCTTAAAATTTCGATTTTTAATTGAATTTTAAAGAAATACTTCAAAAAATCTTCTCATTCGCTTCCTTTGAAAGAAGATCCGATTTTTCACCCATTCATCCATTTCGTCGGGAGGGGGGGGGGGGGGGGGGAAGCTTCAACTGTAAACAAATGAATGACTCAATCGCTGTAAAAAACTATCGAGTCATTCATTCACTTGATTCACCAGAGGAGTGAGCGAGGCTAGGGGCGAAGCCCCTAGTCTCGCTACGCTCGCTACCAATATTTCTTTTAGGAGACTAGGGGCGAAGCCCCTAATTTTAATTTTCTTTTAGGAGACCTAAAAGAAAATTAAAATTTTTGGAATTTTATAAACTAAAAGGAAAAAAATTTTAGAGACAAGGTATGGGATTTGAATAATACAATAATAATGATATATCATTGTTTTTCAGGAAGAATCATCATAGCTTTTGTTACAAATTTTTTTATGAATCAACTGTGACCATTTTAAAAAAAATATGAATTCCTAAAATGTGCCAACAGATACTCGTCATATTTATCACTTAGTTATTCTGCTTTTTCCAAAACCTGAAATATTTTTTCAGCATAATCAAAAGTATATTTTTCTACCAATATTTCTAGCTTTAATGTTGTACAGTGGACGCTGGTTAATTCAAACTCAAAGATTCTCGGAAAAAAGTTCGAATTATCCGATGTTAAGAGAAAATATATAACTTTAAAAGTGTATCACTGAAGAAGAAAAATCTCCTAGTATGTATAACCCCAGAAAATATATTATACTATGTTATCTAAAATTAACATATTAAAAAGCAATACAGACTTTCCTTAATCATAAAATGAAGCAGAAGATATGCAGTAGAAAGTAAACTTTAATTAAAAATACGAATTACACTTTGGGGGAAAACTGTAAAGTGGATGTTTGATTTTGTTTATGATGCCTACATTGTTCAGCCAACTTCTTGATTTGAAGTAAACATTTCAATTAATTTTTAGAGGAAGGTTCCATCTGAATAAATGCTTTCAGACTTTTAATAGAGTCCATTATGGCCGCATTAAAAATATCTTTTGGCAGGTAAGTAGAGAAAAGCCCTGGCAGTTTCCTACCGAAATTAGTGCATACGTCTTCGTTTACATCAGAGCTTTGGCCACATAATGTTTGATAAGAAATATTGTGCCTTGACTTAAATCGAGAAAGCCATCCATCACTGCATTTAAAATCTTCAATACTCATTCGACTTGCCAATTCATCAGCCTTCGTCAGCACTAGGGGTCCATTTATCGGAAAATTTCGAGATCTAACATCCTGGAACCATAGCAGTAGAGCTTTTTCTAGATATTCTTGGGATGCATTTCTCATGCGTTTCCTTCCTCTAGCAAATTTTGTTTTTTGCCATGAATCTAAAATTGACTCCTTGTTTTTCAAATAAGTTGACAAGATATTTTTTTTATTTCCATAGTCAGCTGCTAACTTTGTTTTACATTCGCCATTCTCTACTCTCTTTAAAATTTCTACCTTTGTCTCCAAAATTAGGGTTTTGTAATTTCCACGCATAGACATCCTGAATTTTTACACTTTCACATGACACACTGAGGAAGAAAAACTAGATCACAAGAACTTGTCTGCACTGCAGGCATAACTGACGCAGCTCCCTAGAAACTGTAGTAAAGACTGGTTTTTCTGAAATTCTAAGAAAATCAATACAAATAACGGAAAATCTCTTTGTCCGTTAAGCACTGATAAGGATAATAGCCACTAACGTTTAGCGGAAATGCAATAGTCTACGAATGCAGCATTGTGCCTCTTTACATAGAAAAAAAATACAGGTGATTTTGACACACAAAATAATAAATACAGTATGTATTTTCTCCGTTAATTGAGGAAAAAGAAAAAAATTTTGTCAAATTTTTAGTTTGAATGAACCGAATTAATAAAAATTTAGTTCGAATTAATGAGATATTTTTAACATTAACTCCAATACAAGTTTTTTGGGGCCTTTGGATTAGTTCGAATTAATGAGCGTCTACTGTATTTGGCTAGTAACCTTATTCAGTTAAAAAGTTTGACACAATGACTTTAAGAGATTTTAATAATGATTGCTATTATGTGTGTACTCACATACACATTAATTATGACAATCATATTAATACATACGAAAGATTAAAGGTGTTGAAATAAATAAGGAAAAATTTTTTGCAGGCTGGAATGATTTCATATTTTGCTCAAATATAAAGAGACAAGACAAAACAAAAATTTTTGAAAATTAGAATTTTAATCTGTTTATTCAAGTTTCATGGGTTGTGTATAAAATGAAGTACTTTCAATATTATGAAGATAGATGCTGCTTGACAGTTATTGATGGCTTCCGTTTGAATCGACCCTTGCTTTGGTGATTGTACATAGTATTGAATGAATGATTTCTAGAAATACCTGTCAGACATTCACAAGTATTTTTTTTTTTTTTTTTTTTTAAATCTGAAAACGTAAACTTTTGATGAAATTATAACTTTATCAAAAATCAGTTTTAGTAATTTACATATGCTGTTGTTTCTGCTTTTTGATCAAGTATGCAAATTGTTATTAAGTTGTTCGATTTTTTTTTTTATTTCTTAAGGTAAATGAATTTCGAATCAATTATACAGCAGTTAAAAATACTAAAAATGAATATTTTATAAGTGTCTTGGGGTTTTCATCTTCATAAAGTTTTAAAATGCTGTTAGGGAAAAGATATAGCGCCAAATTCAAAATACATTTTAAATATTTAAACAATTTGAATGCTAAATGAATCCTATTAATTTTAATAATTACTGCAGAGAGGAACTTTTTTGTGCTCTTTAAAAAAAAATTTCTTTTCATGTTCTAGTTTTAGACGATACTTCATCAGATATGTCATCACTTTGATGAATTTTTGAACATCAATAAAAATTCAGCACTTCCATGATGTCTTCCTAATTTCTAGTTCTCAATATTTGCAGCTATATGAAATTATTTAAAGCTGTGCTAAAGGACACAGGAAACAAAACCTTAATTATGCAATAGAAAATGTAGCACTGAATTTAGTAAAACAAGATACAGAAGAAAAACTTTAAATTATTTGCTATAAATTGGTAAACATTTTTAAAAAATTATTTATTTTTTAAGTCAATTGCTTTCTACGACAAGAGCATTTCATTTCAGCATCTTGCTCTGCTCCTGAAAAAAAGCTTTATTTGCTTTAGAAATTTGGGAATGGTTACTCTTTTCTTATTTCTGCTAGAAATTTTAAGGGTTTCCTTTTAGTATTAGATATGTATGTATACATGATTTAATATTTACATCACAAAATTATAAATTTTAGTTTTAATAATCTTTTTTATTTAAACTTATTAATAATTAGTAAATGTGATTCCAATCAATATGTATATACTATATTACAGTGACTAATATGTCAGCATTGATTAGATTATGAATTTAACTGGTGTCAGTCAGACATCCTGTAGTTAAAAGAATTATGTGACTTTATTATACAAACTGCATGCTAGATGTTGAAAATTAGATTTCATTTGCTAAAAAACCACTGCAAACAAAAATTATTTAAAATTAGTCAGAGATAACAATTTTAAAACACAAAATCGAAATGGATTCAGAGCTTTTATGCAGCAAATCTAATCTTTTTTTCCACACTGATATTCCATATTCTTTTTCATTCTTACATTGGCTTGTTGCACCTTTTGTGATTGTTAAGCTTATTTTGCTCTTTTTAGAGAAATTTTGAGATTTTTTCTCTCTTACATATGTGAAGAAACATGCAATTTTTTTTTCTGCTGTTGTATTCAGTACATTGCACCTCCCTAATTCAAGGATGTGGAATTCACAGTATTACAATGTATAATCACTAACTTCTATAACTAAAATATGCATCACAAAAAATCTACCACTATTTCGGGGAACAGTGCCTTAAACAATTGCTTGCAATTGATGAATTGATATTACTAAATTGGAATGAGAAGATAATTATGGGTTATCTTGATGCATTTGTATTACATTGTAAACTAAAGGAAATCAATGCTTTCCCATTTTACTGACCTTATACCAACCTCTAGGCAAGGAAAAACCATTCTAATATGCTTGTAGAGACCAGGATTGATCTCTGGAACATCTACTTACAATTGCAGACACAATCACCGCACCACGGCATTACTAACAAAATAACTCTATATAAGTGTAAGTAAGAAATAGACAGAAATATACAAGAAAATAAAACATATAAAGATTTATTAAATGAAATTCTTGGGTAAAAGGATTCTCGCATGAAAGGAACAGTGGTATATTTTAAACGAAAACTAGAAATAGAGTTTTTGATAGTTAAACCGTAGTTAAAAAATAAATTAGATGTAAATAGTCGGTATTTTATTTTTTTACTTTAACATTGAAACATAGTTTGCAGAAGTGGGAAAAGTTAGTATTTTCTTCTTTTCCTTTTATTTCTTTAATTGGGCCTCTCTTTTATGCTATAGTTATCGACAGATCGGTAAAATAGGAAGGTACTGGAAAATCTCCCTTTCAACTCTTAGAACTACCAATCCAGTCAGAGTGATCAGCTATAACATTAGTAGAAATAGGTGTATCTTAGTCAGTAGTGCTAGTGTTAAGCAGAGCCTGACTAAGGCAGGGGCACACGGGGCAGTTGCCCCGGGCCCCCACATCAGAGGGGGGCCCCCAAATCGAATAGAAAGTTTAGTAATAAGTATTAAGTTCTTCATTACTGAAGTAGTGAAGCAGAGGGGGGCCCCCAAAGAAGTTTTTGCCCCGGGCCCCAATTAGGCTAAGTCGGGCCCTGGTGTTAAGCATGAAATGGTTATCAGTTGATGTTTTGACTTTACTCGATTTATATAATTTTTTTTTAAATTTATAAACTATTATCAAAACTAACTTTTATAAACTTTACTTTTACAAAAAGGAATTATATATTTCATAATACTAAACAATGAAAACACATCAACATAACATACTTATTACTAGATCCAATTCACAAAGATGACAATAAGTCAGCTATAGATTTATGTCACATTTATTGCATCTTACGTACACACTAATATATGCATCTACTTGAATAAAAGAATAACTATGTAACAAGAATGCAAAACTTCTTAAATGCCACAATTTTTTTTTCTTTTAATGGATTTTAAGAAGCTATGCAATTCTGTTATGTGCATGCCACAAACCAAATGAAAGTAATTCTAGATTCATAAATTCTGCGATTCATATTTTTAAAAGATTTTACTAAACTAATAAGTAAATAATTTATAAATATATATGTTTGAAATTAGCTATAAAAATAACAAAATTATTCTCTACTTTATGTATTAAAAATGCCCAGTACTATTTTAGAATGATTTCATGATTTATCGTAATTTGGATTCATTTTTGATTTGTTACTACTAGTAGTACTATCCCCATCTAACATACCTAATAGGAATGGTTAAAGAAAAACAATGAACTTTCTTAACTGCATTACATATGTAAATGCTGAAATAATCTATCAAATATTTTTTATTTAACTTTCAGTAGTTATATTATATCTATATTTATCATTAGAAATTCATCTAAAGGTGTATTATTAATGAAAAGTTTTAAATTTTATTTTCAATAACTTAACTTCATACTTTTAAACCAAACTACTTGTGGTAAGAATTACTTCATTATCCATCCTAATAAGGGACACACCATGAAGTTAATAACAAAGTAATCAACAATAATGATTTTATATTTTTGCAACATTTAAAGACAAATCTTTAATAACTTTTTGTAACATTTGCAATATCTTAAAGATTTATGAAGAAGCTGCTTTAAGTTCCAACACAGTTTTGGTCACTTTTATGTATTCCAGTTCTGATTCAATCACTTCCAGGCCAGACATATCAACTTCTTCTAAACAAGAATCAATTTCATTTAAGCAATTAGTAGCTTTCCCAAGCTCTGGAGGAACCTTGTTCATATGGATTTTGAGACGTTTAGAAAGCCGCAAAATTCTAATGATCCTTCGGACATAATCGCAAACTACGTGCAAGCGCATTAGTTTCCGAGTTAAAGTTGATATATTTTCGTAGGGTTCTACAACTTTTGATTTTAATTTATCTGCAGAAGTCAAAAGTGAAGAAATTTTTTGATGAACAGCTAACAGAACACCTTCTAATGTTTCAATTTCTGTAGCTTGAGAAAGTAAATCTTCATAATGATTTGAAACTTGATGATGAAGTGCCTTATCAAGCAAGGATATACCTGTACTTAATTTTACTAATTGTTCAGAAACAGCGGCACATTGAACAGCAGACGATGTAATAACTTTGATATTAAAATCATCAGCCAAAAACTGTCGGTAAAGTTCATCTTTTTCAAATTCTTCTAAATCACTTATTTTACTTAACAACATTTTACTCTCCGAAGATACATAGACTTTGCCGAGTAACGAAGTAAACACACCAAAAGTTTGTTAAATACCACGAAGATGTTAAATGCTCTCTATTTGATATTAGCATTGTCATATGTTTTCAATTACAAAAAAAAAATTATTGAACTATTAAGACTCACAAAAATCCTTTGTTTGTATTTTAATTATATATTTGTAAAAAAAATATTCTAAACTGCTGTGTATTCTGTCTTATAAAACACTGAGCAATTATAATTTTGTTGCTGAAGTGAGTATTTAAGTGGCAACACCTCTTACTAGTGTCATTTAAACATAGAAATTGTTTACCTTAACTTTGTATACGAAAATTTTGAATATGACTGAGAAAAGTGATGGAGAGTAAGTATTGGCTTATTTTAAATTCAATTTTAGTTATTGTTTAATTATTCTGTCTCCGGACAATGGAGGATTTTATTATATAAGATTAAAAAATACGCTTTTCAAAATTACAACTACTGAAACTAGGTAACATATACTCCCACAGAAAGGAGAACGTAATAATTGATTCTAATCTGGAATTTAATTCATATGATGATATATAAAGGACTTAGTCTAGAAGGAAGAGAGAGGTTGTAGAATTTAAAAGTCTGAATGAAATCTTCCTTTGAAAAGCTTACGTCATAAATCATTGCTTGACTATGATCAAACTATGAAACTATAATCAAACTATGAAAAATGAATGAAAACAACAAATACACTCAATTCAGTTAGTCTTGATGCCATTATCCAGTATTTACATGATGCATCTAAATATATACTATTGATTAATAAGATTTAGCGTGAGAGTAAATACTTCTTTGAGTTTTATAACATAGAGCACAAACATAATTATTAAAGCATTTTTCTTTCACGTTATTAATCTGTGGATTTCTTTGCATGTGATTGTTATTTCGCCTTCATTGTTCTATTTATAAATCGAGTTATTCTAATTTCATTCTAAAATTAATAAAATTTCTTCTCAATTCTTACACTAGTGAAAAGAACCTCATGAAGTCTCTCGAGACTCCAGAACAAAAAAGATTGAGAAGGTTTGCCAAAAAGGTATGTACATAATTCTTTTTAAAATTTATTCTATAATTGTTTTTCTATATGTTTATTGGGTACTTTCCTATTATATTGACATGTCACCAACCTCTCAGAAAACTGCGAAACTTGGCGAGGAAAAACCATCCTCATATACTTGGAGAGACTGGGATTTGATCTTTGAAACATCTATTTACAGATTGCAGATACATTGAACGTACCCCATTACTATCAAAACAACTCTTTTTAAGTGTATATAAGAAGTAGACAGAAATGCACATGAAAAGGGCATTTAAGGATTTATTTTCTGATGTAGCTCTATTCTTTTCTTACATATACTTAAATACAGTTGTTTTGTCCACTTCTTACATATACCTCTTCGCGTAAATGATATTCCCTCATGAAAGGAATTGCAATACATATGCCACCAAAAGAAAAAATATAGTTTGCTAAAATATGTGATGTGAAATATTAGCATCTTTTTTTTCTTGTATTTCTTTGGATTTTTTTTTTAATTTTAATTTCAAAATGTTGTTTACAGAAGTGGGAATGTGGTATGAAAAGTGTGTATTTTCATGTATTCATTTTATTTAATTGGCGAATTTTTGTATAATGTTGGCGATTGGTCGGTATAATAGGAAAGTACCATTTAGTGTAATTTATTTTAAACATTGTTTTCTTATTCTCTGTTCTCATTTTGTATTTCTCTCTATCTAATCTGCTCCAGGGAAACTCTGATGTGGACAGTGCACTAATTAATGTTTTCACTACTTCATTTTATAGTTATAAGAATTTAGTTATGTTTGCACATAAAGGCTATTAGGCCAACTAAATCTGTATAAAAAGTTTACCAAAGTCTCCTTTGTCTTTATCTTGAATTGTCTGCTGTTATATTAATATGATGTATGCAGCAATTTTTTACCTTAATTTTATTTGTAAAGTAAGAAAAACAATTTTAAAAATCTGATGAAAAAGCATTCTCTCAGTTGAATACTTCCTTTTTAAATATTAACATCATCCAATTGTTATTTATTCATGACAAATTTGGATAAATTTTAAAAATAATATTAAAGATTAATTTTGAGTAATTGAATAAATGTTACAAATAGTATTAAAGATTAATTTTAAGTGACTTTTTTCATTTTAAAATGTGAGTATTATCTAAAAAAAGTTATATAGAAGTTTTATATTGAATTTTTTAAATAATTAATAAAATTTTCAGATTTTCCTCTTTTATACAATTTTTAATGATAACTTTATTTGTCTGTAATAAAAATATATTTTCACTAGATTTTTTTTTTTTTGGATTTTTTTTTTTTTTTTTTGGGGGGGGGGGGCATCCTGGAGTAAAAAAGGTCACAGAAATTTCATATATTTTAAGATTTTAAAAATTGTTTTATGAATCTCTTATTTCCTAATATTCAAAATTTTTCCCTTGTGTTACTTTTTAGCAGAGTTTACTTTACTTTTTATAGTATGATCATTTGAAATGAGTACTAAGGATTTATCTAGTATAAAGTTTAAAACAACGCTAAAAGTATTATTAAAAAAATATTGGTACATAGGGCCTTTTCACATAGGATCCATCAGCATCAGCATTACTTGTATTGACATATTTTAAACCAATCACAGACCTTTAGAATTTTGTTGCTAATCAATTTGAGGTTTGTAATTGGTTAAATATATGTAAATACGAGTAATGCTTATGCTGATGGATTCTATGTGAATAGACCCTTAGTCCTAAAACATGACTTAAATTGATGCTCAGTTGATATTGTTTTTGTTTTCTGTTAGGGATAGAAAAAAATATTTTTTTTAGATAGAGATATTTAATTTTTGTAAATGCTGTAAGAAGTTATTTTTTATAGCAACAGTTTGGAATAGTATATTAGATATTTAAAATAAGAATATATGTATTTGATTTTTAGTAGCTTTTCAAACTTTTGTTGTTAATTTCATCATTTTCTATCTAGTACTATTTAATTACTTATTCATTTTTCCCAGAAATAAATTTTAGAATATATATCTGATATTTATTACAATTAAATTTTTATTGCTTTATAATGTTTTCGATAGCTTATTAATATATTTTCAGGAAGCAAAAGAGAAGAAAAGAAAAGCTAAAATGGGATGGGATGAAGAATACATGGTAAGAAGAACAATGATATCTTATGTAAAACAAGACTAATTATATTGTAATATTCTATCATTAATATTATTTTACAGTTAAAATTTAAAATTTTTATTGTGAAAACTAATAAAATTTCTAACAGTGAAGTAAGAAAGAATGAAACTGAGAAATGTACACCAAATTAAGTATATTATGTTTAGATATCTGTGGTGAACCCTCTGTTACCTATCAGTATATATCACATAAGTCACACAAGTTTTGTGGATTTTACCAGCAAAAATTTCTGTGGAGATAATAAATTAATATTAATGAATGATAGTTGATTCAGTTCTGTTTTAAAAGTAAAAATTAGTTTACTAAGGCTTGTGTTTTAATTTGAAATTTACTTTAAAGTTACAAAAATTTCATTGCATTTTTTTCGATATACACGTTATAGCTAATAAATACTTTTAATAAAAATTGATTTTCTTTATTTAGGTGTAAACTAGTTTGAATATACTGTATTCTAGTAGGCTGCAAAGAACAATTGTAAAAAAAAAAACATGCCTATTGGACTGCATCTCAGTAAACACATGCTTCCTCTTTTCTTAACATTTATTGAAAAAGTGATTTAATAGTTCCTTTAAGAAGAAGAAATCTTATGACTAACAGGAAACTTGTGATAAAACCCACACATAATCAAAACTTCCTCAATTTCACAGTAAATTTAATAAGAAATTTTAAAGTTATTATGGAATTAAAGAAGTTTTGATTTTGTGTAAGGAAAAAAAATCTGATGTTTTTACTTATTTTGAATATATTATATGGAATTAGATTTAACGGAATATGCATACAAATTAAGTATAATTGTATGTAAATAATATAAATGATATTTCTGGCAGTATTTTGTATTTTCTGGCTAATCAAGTTTATTTTTGTTAATTTCATATTAACAAATTTGTAGAATCAAGATTTGTTACTTTTTCAACAATTATCTGTGTTAATTTGATATAATGCTTGCTGATTAGTTGCTTTCGCCCTTTCTCTCTTTATATATATATATACACACAGTGGAACCTCAATCTATTGTTTTTCAAGGGACCGGCTGAACTAAACAATAAATGCAGGAAAATGATAGATGCGGGAACATAACAAAGTAATATGATCGTCAGGACTGGGTGAAATAAACGACACATGTGGGAAAACGATCATTCTTCGAATGATCGATCAAGATTCCACTGTATATGTATATATATATATATGTGTGTGTGTAAACATAAACACTTTTCTTAATAAATTCTTAAATTCTTTTCTTAATAAATTAAACTTAAATGCTTTTCTTAAATACATTTTTTCATGTTTCTATGGTTAACCTGCTTTAAAACTGAATCATTCCTCAGCAATATGCTAATATATATCATTACTGGATATTCTTTACCCATTCAGGCAATGTACCTTTCACTTCTTTTACTTTAAGATTAACATATAAATCCCAGAAAACAGTTAGAAAACATTTAGTTGAGCCTCAGAAATCATCCCTTTCAAATATCAGAAAATTATAGCTTGACAGTAAGTAATAATCAGATTCATGCAGACAAGAGTGATATAACTGTGGCATAAGACCACAATGCATTCTACTGGAGAGGTCAATCATTTAAAAATTCTAGACCAAGGGGGATAAAAGGAAAAACACCTGTCTTAGAGTATGTTGGAAAGGATGACACTGTCACCTCAAACCATGTTGCAATCTTAATTACCCTTACTCCTCTTAGCTCTGATTTATTGCTTTAGAATCTCATAGTGTAGTTTCACTTTGTTTCTTAATGGACTTGATAAAATGATGTATTAAATAAAATGTATTGAATCTTATCATTCCTGTGTGCCAACCACGTTAACTTCTATCCTATAGCTCATGATTCTTCTCATTATTATATGTATATATAGATATAATTTGTTGTTTAATTCAAATAACGATATATATTGACTTCCTTTTTTTTTACATAGGGATATACTAATACTGATAATCCTTTTGGTGACACAAATTTACTGAATACATTTGTTTGGAAGAAAAAGCTAGAAAAAGAAGGTTTGAAAGACCTTGATAAGGAGGAAATTGAACGACGAAATAGGCTTAAACTTGAGCAAAATAGAGTAAGATTTTCATTTGAATTCTGAATATTAATAAATATGATACTTGTGTCATGTGCTGAGGTATACACTAATAAGAATTGTTAATTGTCTTTTCATATATTATATTTTGTCTATTAATTTTGAAGATTGAAAATTTGTATGAATGAGGATGATGCTTGCTAAGGATGTTATTTTTGTCTTATTTGATGTGATTCTGTCAGTTTTGTTCACTATTCAACCATTTAAAAAGTTTTTTCTCGGTTTAATACTGAGAAAAACTTTTAAATTCAAGTTTTTATATTAAAGTTCTAAGCAAATTTGGGATTTATAAATATCAATAATAGTCTGGAGCTGTGAGATATGAATTCTGGATTTTTGTGAGATTTTGAGTATCATGTATATAGATATGATCTGTGTCTTCATTAGTTTATTTTAATTTTTAGTGCCTTTTACTGACATTTAAAATCTTTTGAAAGACCCTCAGAAAATCATTTTAAGACTGACATATCCCCCCTCCCCCCAACTTAACTTGAAATAAATTAAAACATTATTAGAAGTTTAGTTACAATTGGAAAATGTAGAAAACTTTTAAGAAAGTTTGTTTTTATCCACTTTTTGAAACTGTGAAACTGAAGATTCCGATTATGTCTTTAGCCTTAACATAGTTTTTAACAATGATAGAATCCATAATAAAAATTCAATGCTATATTTTTTTTTCTCATTTTATTTAAATTATATTTAATTTTCTCATTGTATAACTTTTGAATACTACTAAAACATCAATTCTATTATTCAGTTTCAAAAAATCATAATATTTCATATTTTAAGGACCTTCTGGCAGTAAATGTGCTGAGGAGGGCCCTTATTGAATTCAATTCGTGCCCTCCCCCCCCCTCCCCTTAAAGTTAGAAGCATGCTACGCCTATGAGCTTCAAACCTATGGCTAGTTAACTGGTTAGTAGACTGGATCCTTTATTAGAATTTTAATACAGTACTTTTGAAGAAAGCAGTTATGATATCCATTTAATTAATGTAAACAATAACAGGGATAAACAACAACATTGCAAGTGAAAATAATGATTTGATGAGGATCTTTAATAAGCCATCCTTATGATTCTTAATGATTAGTTTATGGGGATACATAGTGCTGTATTTTGTCCACTGGCTTTTGTTCTACTTTGAAACTTGTGGCCTATTTTTTTTTGTTTTTTGTAAAGAACTTTATTTTTCCACTAAAATTCTGCATAACTATTGAAGCTTTTATCATGAAATGTACTTTAATACTACACAGCAAATTTCAACTGCTGAATACATAACATTGTATGATCCAAAATTATAATAATTGAACTTTATACTAAAACAAATTTGAAATGAAATTATGAAAATAGTTTCATCATAAATCAGCAAAGATACAGAATATTAGCTAATTACTAATTAAACCATTTTCAGAAAATAGGTCCATTAAATTTTAATTAAGGCTCAGTATGTTAGGAGGGTTGTTCCAGTCATACCAAAGTGTTACTAGTTTCTAAAACAATTCTGCTCTCTCCCAGAAAATATAATAATAATCTTCTTACATACATTGACAAAAGGTAAAATTCTACTTTTCTTTTAGTTAGAGTTGGAAAAGGTGAAGCAGAGGCGACTAGAACGAGAGAGAGAAAGAGAAATCAGAGAAGAAGAATTGGTAAGTAAATATATTTTAATGATTTTTGTTGTTAACATTATAGGGTTAATCTGTAGTTATATTTTATTATCAATACACCTATACCTTGCTATACGGCCACTCTTTATATGGCATTTTGCTATAACAGATAGAGAAAGTTATTTTCAAATTTTTATTTGAACCCTGCATTAGAAGTATGTTTCAAATATAATTATTACACAAAGAATATGTTTTAAATGTAAAAATATAATTTAAAAGAAGTTAGAATTAATGCATTACATTAAAAAAGTGTGTAATTTATTTGTATAAAGGCTAGAGATGAACATTATTTTTGTACTTAGCTACTCCTCTTGTAATGGTTGTTCTGTTGCATGGACAAGAAAACTGATCAGTAAGGAATCACCACTTAGAAATATTGGGAATTTCAGATATTGAAAATTTTGTATAGTACCTCTTATTTCAGACATAATTTTTGAGATTTTTTTTTTTTTTTTTGGGGGGGGGGGGGTTGAATAGCATTATAGTTACTGTGATAATTTCCATTATATTTTATTGCATGAATCTGAAATTGACTAATCATTCTAGATGTAGTTTATATGGTATGACCTTATGATAAGTATTTAATTTACAACTCGGTACTATTTTACTATATTCATTAAAGGAACTTGTAGTATTCAACTGGAGTATTAAAGTTTGCTCACACACACACAATATGTATATGAATATGGTTATATTTGTTAAAAGCAATAAGATTAATATAATGTTGGGTATCAAATTAATTATTATTGAATATTATACTATCTCTTAGACCAGAATTCAAAGAGAAAAAGAAGCCGCACAATTCAAAGAATGGGAAAAGCAGGAAGACATTGTAAGTATCATTCCAAAATTTATATTTTATAATATCAGATTTTTCTGGTTTTTTTTATTAAAATAAGAAATTTCTTTTATATTCAGTGAAAATTATTTTAACCCCTTAACTGGTCAATTTTTTTACTAGAAATGTTGCTAAAAAAGGCATATCTTTTTTGTTGCCTATAATTAAATACCATACTTAATAGAATAAGAAAACAAAAGAATTTTTTATTAAATTTCACTTTTAATGCTTTGACACTATTTTTATTTTAAATTTTTTTGAACACATAAACATAAATTTTTGCGTTTTGCAAGGAAACTCTGCATGCAATGAAGAATGTTTAACAGATCTTACAAATATTTCTTTCAAACTTACTTTAAAATTTGAAGTTTACTCTTTTGTAAATTGTTCAAAAGTCTTTTTTTGTGTGGTACAATTTGAAGCATGGTGTAATACAAACTCCAACGTCACAATCAGGACAGACATAATGATCTGAAGAATAATCCAGATTATTAGAAGACAGTTCCGAATCTGAATCAGAATTCAATCCATCATCTAAGAGGAAAGTATTTTCATTGTTTGTTTCATCATAATTTTTTTAAAATGAAGTGGTTTGAATTCACAAGCGTTGCAAGCAGTAGATTCCTGTGCTTCTACTTAATGAAGAAAAACCAGGTTAAAAGAATTTAAATGAAATGAACAAGCTATGACATCTGTTAAAAATATTTGTTCTAGGCTTTGTATTAGTATTAGTCTTTACAAACTAAAAACATGTGCAAAGGAAAGGAGAGAATATCGATGCCCGTACGCTGTACGGGCAAACTGGTTAAGGGGTTAATTGCTGATCAGAGTAATTCCTTAACATTTTGTCACTTGCTAATAATTTTTCTAATCCAAAAGTGTTTAAATATTTTCAAAATGTAATTTTAAAATGTTTTCCTAATATGAACAGTATAATAGTGATTAATATTTTGCGATAGTGTTTATTTCTGTTATTGTTGTTTATGCATATCATTGGAATGTATATGTTTGTTGTAGTTCCATCTAAAGCAAGCAAAGTTGAGGTCAAAGATACGGATTCAAGATGGCAGGGGTGAGTGCATAAATCCTTCTTTACTTATAACAAATCTTCTTAATACAAATAAATAATGTTTAATTATCAGATTGAAGCTGATGAAATATCTGGCACAGGTGTCGGCAACCTTTTTTACTAGGAGGGCATATTTCAGAAATGCAGGAGTTCGGCGGGCACCACTGTATGAAGAAGAGGGGTAGTGGGAGGTTAGTATTAAAACATGAAAACAATGCGACATAAATATTTAATACATGAATTCAAATTTTAATTTAAACAAAACAATCCTGAAATTGATAATTAATGCGATATTTGACATCGCAAATCTGCCGCCAACCCGTTGTAATGTGGCACATAAGTTTAATTCCCAGTTCTCAGGCATTGGTCCAAATGAGTGTCAGTGGGGCTTGATCGGTACTTTGATTTTAAGTATTTCATATTGGAAAACAAAGATTCACAAGCATATGTCGACTCGCAAAGAGAGTTCAATTTCAGAGCAGGAAAAAAAAGCTGACTCACAGCGAGGGGAGAGCAATGTTGTCGAGAGAGCAGGCTACTCAGTTTTTGATATTTACGGTTTTACGATATTTAATTTTTTTACAAATATTATTCATTACAACTGCAAGCGTTTGTTGTTCAAATATCTTGGATACTTGGACAGCTGGCACTTTAAAATTGTTTCGTGGGCACCGCGTTGCCTATCCCTGATCTGGCACATTTGTTAAATGACCTATTCATGCATTACTGCAGTCATCATATACTGTATTCATGAGTATTTAGCTATTTTGCTTACAACATAGGCACTCTTATTCTGCTTCTGCTAAAAAACAAAAAAAATCTTATTGGGTTTTTGTTTATTTTTTACTTTTTATAGTGAATATTCTAGGGTACTTCTTCCCTATAAACCAGTGGTTCCTAATCCGTAGAAGTCTGCAGATCACTAAGCCAGAAATTTAACCATGTGTGGACCACCCCACCCCCATTGACTTGAAGGGGGACCTCCTGGGGGTATGGGGATATAGAATATCCTGAAGGCAAAAGAGATACAGGATTAACGTACTCACATTCTTATGTATCATATTCTAAAAATAAAATAATTATGTTTAACTTCTAAGAAATTTTTATTCAACACCTGATAGTCATCGGATATATTTGGCCCATCTAGTTCAATGAACATTGCTTTCAAAATCCCCATTAATTTGGCAACTTTTTTATATGTGGTTCTGGACCTCCAGTTGTGAACCACTGCTATAAACTGTCCTAATTCATTTAGAACAATTACTTATATGTCTTGTCGATATTTTTAAGATATCCTCCAGATGCTATAAAACAATTGTTCAGTTAAGAGAATTGTTTCTTTGCTTTCTTGTCAGTAGTATAAGAGAATTTCGTGGTAAAAAACAAATTGAAGATTAAGCCTTTGTATAATAAATACTGTTAGTGCTGTTCACCTTAAGTTCCTATTGATTTTTTTTTTAATATTAATGTTAATGTCATCTCATTTTAAATTGAGAAAATTATGAATCTCCTTATTATCTGAGTAATGAATCATTAGTTTTCAAAATGTTTTCTTTAGATTTTGAGATACAGGATTGAAAAAGACAGCAATAGAATTTAAATTTTAAGTAATGTTTAAAGGAAGTGTGCAATTCACTGCACACGCAAAGCCAGGTGAGGGCCGAATGTGTTGGGTACACTTTTACGACCCGAAGCCTTTTTGAGTAGGTCATTTCTGCTCACCAGCAGAATAAGCACAGTGAATGCTTATAGTTAACGTGCATTAAAAAATATAAAGTGTAGAAAGTTGAGTAATCTGTAAGGCATTATTTAAAATAAAAACTAAAGTTTATTTTGATCACTAAACTTCATAAAAATAACTCTTAAACTAAACAAGACAAAAAAAATTAGATGCTGCAAGCAGCATTACCACAAAGTAAGTATAAAGCAACAGCAGCGACCAGCATACAAAGCCATCAGTATATGGCTTAACCTTTTTCCTTACAGGGTGAAAAAGCATGTATCCCAAGAATACGGGCCCATATATATATATATATATATATATATATATATATATATATATTTATTTTTTTTTTTTTTTTTTCTTATTACTAGGGGCTTTGCCCCTAGGCTCGCTACGCTCGCTCCTCTGGTGAATCAAGTGAATGAATGGCTCAATACTTGTTTACAGCGATTGAGTCATTCATTTGTTTACAGTTGAAGCTTCCCCCCCCCTCCCGGCGAAATGGATGAAGCCCGGGTAGATGGGGGGTATAAGCCCGGATGAAGATGGGTGAAAAATCGGATCTTCTTTCAATCCTTCTGCAAAGCAAGCGAATGAGAAGATTTTTTTGAAGTATTTCTTTAAAATTCAATTAAAAATAGAAATTTTAAGATAGAGACTTGAAATGAAGTTTATATGAATGAGAAGGCTTTCATCTTCCAGTTGATATAAATATTTTCTTTGTAACATAATAAGTCTGATAGCATCGAATTTATATATCTCGAAACGCATAAATTTTTCCAAAAAGTGGGTTTTCAATTATAATAAAAATATCAGTCTGTTTTAAATTATTTTTAAACAAATGAGGTCTTGTTTGAAGGAGAAATGTCTGTAGTCTTAGATTGTAAAAAAAAAAATTCTACGATCCTTTTTTGGCGAGTTATCGTAATCTGAACATGAAAAAGTCAATATTTTCCCACAAAACATAAAATTAAAAAAATAAAAACTTAAAGTCCGACGAATATTAGACATGTCTTACTTTCTTCCCCACATTGTTCTGCATCGATTGGTATCGGTCTCGACCCCATACCCCCAGCGGTTTCGGAGGAGATAGCGTGACAAGCTTTTGACGGCGGCGGCTGCTGCAGCGGCAGTTAGTTTTTTTTAGAATAGAGAGATTCATTCATGGGCCTGTATTCTCGGGATATATGCTATCCCACTCCGTAAGCAAAAGGTTAAATAAGAATAATTACAAGATAAAAAGACTTTTTATGTACCATGTTTTTAAATTTTCTGTTGAATCTAGCATGTGGGCATAAATAAAAATTATCCCATTGTAATGAAAATGTAATATGCTTGGTTCACTATTTCGTTAATAGATGGCGCCTGTAGCGCTGTTACTTTTTGCTCCAGACGCTTCTCGTATTTTTACGTAATGGATTTTAAAATATGGAATAAGGATGGCTAAAAGTATTATAATAATGCATTGTCATCGTGTTCTGAGCTATTCTAAAAGTTTCAAATGTTTAGCTAGTCGGGAAATTAGTTAAAAATCGATTGTAAGATTTGTACCAGACAAACACACACACAAACAAGAAAGCAAGTTAATGAAAACATGGTAAAAATTCATCAACAGCCAGGATCTAAGATTTGCATACTGGCTGCCGACTGTCGAATACTACCTGAAATAGACAGCTGATACGGCTATTGTAGTGACAGCATGCCAAATTGTGATCACAATTTGCATTATGTCACCACAACAGCATTATCAACATTGTGATGCAATGACATTGAACAGAGTCTAAGTATAATCAAATGTCAGATCACCGTGCAGTCAACAAGCCTTCCGGCATTGAAATAAGAAAAAAAATGAGTAAAACCAGAAAAGTATATCACTCTTTCCTAACAGAATGGCTAGGGTGCTTACATTCGGTTCAGATCCTATAGGTTTGAATCCCACTGTTGGCATGGATGTTTGTAGCCGTTCAGAATCGGCTTTAAACTGTAGGTCCTGGTCTAATTAGCTCTCGTATAGCAAAAAGTTGTTACTCCAAACCAAACCAAAACCACTGCACATGCAAATTGCATGAGATCATGGTGGTACCACAAGGTAAATTAAAAATCAATAGTTGTAGAGACACAAAGAATCAACTGTGATTTATTAAAAATAAAGAAAATTTAAAATATGAACTTAAGAAAGTTGCAAGCAAATCAGGTTGAAGCACAAAATCATTTAACTTTATTTTTGTTTCTGATTCCTTTTTATTTATTACATAAAAGTAACTTGCAAAACACAAGTTACTTTTATGAGCATCTCTCAAAAAAATTACTATAATTAGATGGAAACTGACTGAGTCCATTCAACGCTTGGTTTTTTGCTAGTTTAAAAATTATTTGCATAAGATTTGAAAAAAAATTTCTTTAATTCATTAACCAGTAATTTTTATTATTACTATTATTAGTGCTTATAACAGACTCTGTATTTCTACTTTATAGTGGGTAAATCATGTATAGCATTCCTACATGCCAGAATATTGTCAGTTACAGAAGATGAAGATTTGAGTATTAAAATAAGGAAAGACCCCTATATAATAGTTTGCAGTTAGTTGTTCATGCTGGAAACCTCTTTTGATGCTTTAAATGAAATAATTGAGAAGTACCCAAATCAATTTCTTATAAAGGCTACATCAGTGTATAGCCAGATGTATGCAGAGTTTAAATTTAAAAATTATATAAGCCATCGATAATGTACAAAGAAATTTTAATGCAAAAATTGACATTATTACTGATAATCTAATCTTTTAATCTTGCAGCAAAACCCATAGATTTATTAGCAAGATATGTTAGTTCAGAAGAAGAAGATTTCACCGTTGAAATGCATGAACCTTATGTCTATTTGAATGTAAGTATATTCTGTGAAAGATAGAAAATTTTTATGATAATACGGTATAATCAGTATAAAAACATATTAATTTTTTTATGTTCTAAAATGTGTGGTTACAAGTTATATAAAAACTCTTTTATATGATTTAGATGGTCAACTTTTTATAATTTAAGTATTTATAATGAAAGAATTAAAGTCAAAACCTAATTAAGGTGTCCATTTTATACTTTTTATCTTAGGTGAATGTTTTACACACTTTTTCTTTGTATCCTTATAGTTAGATTAAATGCAGAAAATCAATTTTTTTCTAAATTCAAGTTTCAATGTTGGAGTTTTTTTGTAATTGTGTTCATATTTTATTTATCAAATACAAAGTAAAATTGTAAACATATTTCTGGGATTACTGAAAAAAAAAAATTATGTAACCTTTCCTTACACAACAACTTATTGTTTTAGGATTCATGTATTTATTTATATAAATTTGAACGTTTATAAGTCTGTTTTGGCAATGCAATCTTTATTGTGTAAAGAAATCTGTGACACAGGCAATTCAACTAGTAAGGGTGAAACAAATAAACTTCTATGCTAGTGCAATTTATGTAAAGACTTAAAGGTTGTTGTTCCTTTCATTTATATTAAAACTAGCTGAATACCCGTGCTTCACTATGGAGTACATTCAAATTAAATACAACAATCAATGTATGCAATTAATGGCAAAAAAAAATAATAAATATATATATATATATATATATATATATATATATATAAAAAATCATAACAGATATTTTTATAGACAAAATAATGTAGAAGAAAATATTCAAATTAAATTTAAATCTAATAGAACATACTAAAGAATATAGTACAGTTTGAGGAATATTTCTTTTACTGTATTTTTATATTTTTTTCGATAGTGTCAAATCATTTGCCACATTAGAAAGACAAAAAAATAATTTTTTTGTCAATTTATTCCATGGTTATGCATGTGAGGCAAAATTAGTTTAAAGTATCACAAAAAGAAAAGAGACCACATGATCAGCATTTTTAAAAAGTAAACCATAGAAATAAACAAAATTAAAATTCAAGCATAGACTGCTAAATCACTACAACATAAAACATATCCTGCAAAGAAAACATTTTCAATAGAGGATAGCGCAGAAGCTTCATATCCCCATAATGAAAAAACAAATAAATAATCCAACATATATAGATAAAAAATTAAACTAAAATAGACAAAAACAAACAGAAATCAAGCACTCTGGGCATCCACGCACCAACGGCAAGGTTCTGCATAAGAGCCGGAACTGAACCATAAAACGATAGAGGTAATCGACAGGTCACGTCATCAGAGGGCCTAACCATGTCAATTACCTATATTTTTATGATAAAAGGTTAGATTTTAACTTCGAGGTTATTACTTTTACCAATTTCCATAGCAATTTAAACTATAAAATTTATTATAATATTTTTTACTCACAACTTTACAGAATAAAAAACATATGTAACAATGCTGGGGATTTTTTGGAGGCATGTAGTATTTTCGAGGAAAACTTAAGAAAAAACGATTTCCCTAAAAACTTCGGTAATTTAAAAGTTTTTAAAAAATGGCATTTAGATTCAGGAATTTTTAAAGTTGTTTAGAATAGTATTTGTGTTTTTGGTTAAGTTGTAATGGGGGGTGGAGCT
Organism: Dolomedes plantarius; assembly: GCA_907164885.2. NCBI lineage: Eukaryota > Metazoa > Arthropoda > Arachnida > Araneae > Dolomedidae > Dolomedes > Dolomedes plantarius. Next base: position 152,508,998 of record OU015499.1, read on the forward strand.
ATAGTAATGTTACAATGACGTAACCATTAGGATAGTACTGGCTGCTGTTTCGCTATAACCGTCACTTACGGAATTAGGGTGTGTAGGCACCGTTTATATGGCATTAGGATTTTTGTGTGCTTGCTTGTAAGGTGCGTTGAGCCCATACAGTAAGTTGTGTTTGTCTTTTCATTTTCTTCTTGACTAATTGCTTCATTGGGGAACTCGGGGCCTTGGGATGTCTTTTGGGATTACCTGCATCCTATTCAGAATGGTCCCCTTGAGGTAATTGACATGGTTAGGCCCCCTGATGACGTGACCTGTCGATTACCTCTATCGTTTTATGGTTCAGTTCCGGCTCTTATGCAGAATCTTGCCGTTGGTGCGTGGATGCCCAGAGTGCTTGATTTCTGTTTGTTTTTGTCTATTTTAGTATAATTTTTTATCTATATATGTTGGATTATTCACATGATCAGCAATTAATAAGTTAAATTCTAAAAATGAATCTTTAAAAATTCACCAAAAATCAGAAAATGGAGGTAAAGATTTGAAAAAGATTTCATTTTAAAGGAATTTTTAGGATCTTTCTCACAATATAAATTTTATAACCCTCAGATTATTATTTTAAATGCAAACTTAAAAGAATGTTACAAAACAGCTTAAAAATTTAATTTAAAAAAATGTAAGAATAATTTTTTAAAAATCTCTTAGTGCACTCCTACACTATAAGAAGAATTGCCAAGCAAAATTTCAACCCTTTAGGTCCAGCGGTTTGGTCTGTGCATTAGCTGACAGTCAGTCAGTCAGTTACGGAACTGTTTTATATATATATAGACTAATCACAAAGTTTCATTTTTCTAATAACATTAAAACTTGACTGGGATTGTGGAAGCTTAGTGGTTGCATGTTGGCTTTCGGTACTGGGGGTGCTCAGATCAAATCCTGACAAGCGCCATTCAGTACCTCTGTATCTAGGCCAGATATTGGCCCATTAAGTCCGTAGACCAGAAAGTCTCTCTATGAGATCACAGAGAGTGAAAGAGGATACAATCCCCCTAGATGTCACCCCTGGGAGTGCTCAGTCAAAATTGAGGTGGCACATGGCTAAATCAGACTCAACCCTTGTAGTGCCATTTAGGGATTCAATATCGATGTTATTGTTTTCAAAACATCTATTTATTGAGCCATTTTTTTTTTAGCATCAATGTTTTGTGCTTGATGTTTTACGTTATTCGATGGTTGTTTTTTTTTTTTTTTAAATGAAAAAGCACTATAACAAAAAAATTAATCACGTAGCATAATTTTCACACTCAGTAAATGTAAACTCAAAAATTCTTTTAAAGGATTTTGCTGTATACTCTATTCATATGAAACCAATCCTTTTGACTTGTGTTACAGTCATGAACTTCAGGATTTTTTTTTACAAAATTATTTAAGTCTCCTGGAAGTAAATTGTTCCCCAACTTGTAAATAAATATGACTTGATATTTACAATAATTTTTCACATTCAACCATTTTAAATTAGAAAACATAGTGGATTTTTCTTTAAGGCTTTGGTCCTATCAATTGTTTTTATAGCAATAATTTCTTGCGTGATATGCACTGACTCTAGCTACCAAGTTTTGATCGTTTGGTCAACCAAGTTTTGGTCACTCTTTGATTGGGCTCTTTGGTGTCAGCCCAATCAAAGAATAAAATTGAATCCCCCCCCCCCTCCCTCCATGATTAACTGAAGTAACATTAATGTTAGAGGTTACTAAACCAGTTTTTAAAAAAGGATGTTCAAAAACATTAATGGTTTTGAGGTGATATTTTATTAGCATCGATGTTTTAATAATGAATATTGATGTTTCAAAACATCGATGTTTTGTTGTTGATGTCGCATCCCTAGTGCTATTATAAACCGGAGCCACAGCCCAATAGCTTATATGAACCTCGTCTGGAATATTTACAGCCAGGGGGCATTAGAAACAACAACAGAACTTGACCTTTTATGAAGAAGTAAGTGTGTTAAATTTAAAGAATTGAAATAGATTCTGGCTATAGTCTATAAATGATACTATTCCCTAAATATTTTTTCTATTATATTTTATCATCCAATGTATTATTTTTTATATTTACTTTTGATAATCTATGATTTTATGAGTTGATTATTTCTAGTTAAAGGATATTTTACTTTTATAGGTGATTATTTTTCAGCCTGTTTATTCCCTGAAAATTGAGTCTAGAAACTTAAGAATTTTAGGGAGTTCAAACTTTTGAGCTTAATTGAAAATGAGGTGCAATTGTGGAGAATTTATTATAGTTTTTCTTTTGACGTTATTTAATTCATTCATTTTCCTCAAGGAGATTTCTTTGTTGGTTAATCCATACCCTCTTTCATCTAATCCTCTTAATGAATATCTTTCTATTATCTTTAAATAATCCTTAAGATTATGAATTAACATTTATTTATTTTTTAGTTTTCTGTACTACAGTTGTTCTTAGTATTATTACAAATATTAAGTTTTTTTAATTTTTACCCTAATAGCTTCATAGTAAAATGAGCAGGGAAATTCTTAATTTGTGGAAATATAGGGTAGAAGCATGTTAAGTTGAGAAAAGTCAATATTATTTTATAAATCACCCTTTCAGTATTATGATCTCTTTGCAGACCTTCTCTCTCTTTAGTTCAACTCAGCTCTTTGCCTATGACATGTTCTTTTAATCTATATATATAAAACAGTTTCCTAACTGACTGACTGACAGATAACTCGCAGGCCAAACCGCTGGACCTTAAGGGTTGAAATTTTGCATGGCGATTCTTCTTATAGTGTAGGGGTGCACTAAGAAAGATTTTTGAAAAATTCTTCTTAGATTTTTTTAATTAAAATTTTAAGCTCTCTTTGTAACATTCTTTAAAGTTTGCATTTAAAATAATAATCGAAGGGTTTTAAAATTTATATCCCGAGAAAGATCCTAAAAATTCCTTTAAAATGAAATCTTTTTTGAATCTTTACCTCCATTTTTGATTTTTGGTGAATTTTTAAAGATTAATTTTTAGAATTTTATTTATTTAATGCCAACCCCATGGTTTTTTTTTTATGTGATACTTTAAACTAATTTTGTGTCATGTGCATAGCAACGAAATAAATTGACAAATTTTTTTCTTGCTAATGCAGCAGACGATTGGACATTATCCAAAAAAATATTAAAATAAAAGAAATGTTCTTTAAACTGTACTATATTTCATGTACTATATTCTGTAGTATGTTCTATTAAATTTAATTTGAATATTTTCCTCTACATTATTTTGTCTATAAAAATATCCATTATGATTTTTTTAAAAATATATATATATATTTTTTTTTTTTTGCGGAGGGGGGGCATTAATTACATACTTTGACCATTGTATTTAATTTGAATGTACTCTGTAGCAAAGCACAGGTATTCAGCTAGTATTTATATGCTTTGTGTAAGGAACCTTTATGAAGGTGTATGTTTATTCTGTTTTGAAAGGTATTTATTAAAAGGATTTTTAAGTTTTATAATGAGTTAAGGTACTTGGTATATTATTTATTTTTTAACTGTCAATATTGCAGGGGTTAAGAAGTCAAGATCTGGAAGATCTTCAAGAAGACATAAAAATTTATATGGAGTTAGAGAATGGAAAAAATCTAGACTATTGGAAAGATTTACAGATCATAGTTGAGGATGAAATTCATAAACTTCGAGACACCAGTTCTTCTGAAGGTATGTTTTTCAGGATTATTAGTTAATCTTAAATATTTATTTAACCCTAAATGAACTATGTACTATTAAAGAATAGACTGGTACAGTGTTTTCCAACCTTTTAGGGTTAATGAACACTGCAGTACACTACAGAAAACTTGTGAGATTTTTAGGGCATGCCATTAGGATTAAAACTTTTATTGATTTGAAATTATAACAAATTTTGATAGTTGTTGTAATGTATTATTATTATTATTTAAGAAAAAACATTTAGCAAATGCCACTGAATTGAAAATATGTATAATATGAACAGATCCATACATTGCAACAAAGGGCAAAACAGAAAGGTTCTATAATAAGTAAAATTATATTGTTACCTATTACTCATATCCTAAAGCAGAAATGATGTATTATTTCTTAATTTTACTCTTCAACTTGGTGATCCTCATTTTATCACTCATACAAAATAATTATATACATTGACCCTTGTATTTAATTTGAATATTTTCTTCAACATTATTTTATCTGTAAAAGTATCCATTATGATTTTTTTTATAAATATATATATATGTATATATTTGGAATTAATTGCATACATTGACCATTGTATTTAATTTCAATGTACTGTGTAGTGAAGCACGGGTAATTAGCTAGTTAGTCATATATATGTAAGTGTGCATTGTTCGTCAAGAGGTTATAGCAGAGTTGGGAAACCTTTTTACCATTAGAGGCCACATGTAAATTAGGTAGTAATAAAGGAGGCCGTATGATTTGATGTACCTATAAATGCGACTTTTATGAAATTATTATAGTTAGGTATAGTTTTAACAATTTGGTGCATTATATAGAAAAATAACAACAAAAAAAAGAATTGTCTTTATTTATTATTTGACTTAAAAAGTTACAATATAAAATATTTTTGTATTCACATAAGGGTAAAAACTTGATATAACATTAATCATTATTATTATTTTTTAAAAATTATTAGATTCATAGATACCACTGTAATTTTTTATATTTCACGGTTGGTATTTTTATTTATGTAAGCCCACACACACATATATATGTATATATATATATATATATATATATATATATATATATACACAGTAGAATCTCGATCTATCGTTTTTCAAGGGACTGACTGAACTGAACGATAAATGAGGGAAAGCGATAGATGCGGGAACATAACAAAGCAATATGATCGTTGGGACTGGATAAAATGAATGACACATACGGAAAAATGATGGAACCGAAAACGATCAATCGAGATTCCACTGTATATATATATACAGTGGAATCTCGATGTCTCGTTTTTCAAGGGACCGATTGAAATGAACGATAAATGTGGGAAAACGATAGATGCAGAAACATAACAAAGCAATATGATCGTTGGGACTTGATTAAATGAACGACACATACTGAAAAACGATGGATCCGAAAGCGATCTATCGAGATTCCACTGTATATATATATATATATGTATATTCATCCAGATTTTTAAATTTTAATAAACAACTACATATTTAAATACCACTTCAAATAAAAATAATAAAGTAGAAGTATTTTTAAATAATTTTAACATTATAAAGAAATACAATAGAAAAATAATAGTATTAAATTATAAATAACTGACATAGCAACAATTCCTAAAATAATTTTAAAATCCGATGGAAAATTTATGCTAGTGGGATATTTACATTTGTTTGTTTCTTAAAGTAATTGAATATTTGTATCAAGCTTCGTAACGCGAACCCTGCGTACATACATTCATGCCGTTCTTTATTTAATTCCATTGATTTGCAAATTGTTGTAATCTATAAAATTAAGTATTATATATATAATCGCCATTGTCTGTGTATAACACTTCCGGGCTGTACTCATCTTTCAATTGAAGCCTTCAGTAAACAAACGGCCGGTTAGGCTTAATTTCAATTTCAGATTGGGATCAGAATTTTTTCTTACCTAAAAACTAATATCTTCTCCATCAAATCACGTTTGTTCAGCCTATTTTTCTATAAAACATTCAGAACTAAAAAAAAATGGATGTTTCTAGCTGTATATTTAACAGTTTTTAAAAATCTGTTTACTTTTGCGATGAATTCTGAAAGTACACAAACTTGAATGTGAATGAATCAAGTAGCTCAAGTATTCATATCGCGTAGTGAGCTGTGAAAAACTGGATGGCAGTCTACTACTCCAATCGCATGAAAAACTAAATAAATAAAAGATAATGAAAGGGTTTGCTTTTACAAGGTGTGGATTAAATGCAATATTGTTAGATAATTCGGGATATTTTTTAACTTTCATATACTTTTTTCCATCATGACGTCATTATTAGTATTATGACGTCAAATTGACGGGTTGGATGGCAGTCTACTACTCCAATCGCATGAAAAACTAAATAAATAAAAAATAATGAAAGGGTTTGCTTTTACAAGGTGTGGATTAAATGCAATATTGTTAGATAATTCGGGATATTTTTTAACTTTCATATACTTTTTCCATTATGACATCATTATTAGTATTATGACGTCAAAATGACGGGTTACCTTCTAGTTAATTAATACAAGTACTAGCTTTTATGAAGGCCGCACAAGAAGATCATGCAGGCCGCACATTCCCCACCTCTGGGTTATAGTATTCATTCAAAATTAGCTGTAATTAATGTGAGGATTTTCTCAGGAAAAGAAGTCAGGCAATCATAGCTCTTAATAAATTGTACCCAGCTTTTCATTTATCACATGTACTGGATACTTTATCCTTAATCATTTTGCTTCTCTTCTCTCTTAAATATGTCCCTTGATCATGTAATATTTTAAAGGGCTGTTTTTTACTGTTGCTTTCAATAAACTAAGCATTGATGTTATACTTAAAACTTTGTATTGATGTGTACTTTTACCATTCTAGAGCGTAGAGAAAGTATAAACACAGCTGTAGGCACAGAAATTGTTGGTATCTTCAAAGGCAAGACTCCCAAACAGCTCCAAGCCATGTATAGACAGATTGAGAAGAAAATTTCTGGTAATCAAGATGGAATCGACATAGGTATGATGAAATGTGACATTCATAGGCATCGTAGCTTGGTCTTGATAGTAGTCTTAAAACTTTATTAAAAGTGTTTGAAACATATAGTAGGATTTCTTTACCTAGCACATGATTTCAATATTATATAGAAATTGTTGTTAGAGTTCTAAAAAAATTATAAAATTATTTAAAAATGAATATGAGAAATAGATCTATAATAGCTTCAGAGAACTTTTATTGAATATTTTGTATTTTATGTGATTAAAAGTGTTGGAAAACATAACACAAGCATCCTTTTATAATGTCACAACTGTTAGTGTTGAGGCTTTAACCTGACCTAGCAGAAATAGCCTGATAGTAGTTCATTTTTCTTTATATAAAAAAAAGAAATGTAAATAAATAATTAAACAAAAGCTATTTAAAGTGTATATTATGAGCTATAAATACAAAAGTTATTTCTTTAAATACGTGTAAATTACATATTTTCTAATGTATAAACAGATTTTAAAAAAGATAGTTCGAGTTTTTTCTGTTTGTGAGATAAAACATGTTTTTGGCAGATATTTAGATTAGTTATGCATAACTACAGCTAACTTTCATGCACAGGCAAACATATACTGTGACAAACAAAGAAAAAATTCAACGTTACAAATTTACACTGAATTGAAGAATTTAGAATGATTTATCTGCTCCCTTTTATGAAATCTAAAAATTATTTTTAATAGTATTTCGTGAGAAATCAAAATCTGAATTATACTGCTGAATTTTGATCCTGTAAAGCAGTGGTCCCCAACCCCCGGGCCACGGACCGGTACCAGTCCGTGGATCAAATAATACTGGGCCGCCCAAGAAACATTAAATTATTTCCATTTTATTTACTGTGGTGTATTTCTCTCGGGTTAGTGCGACTTTGTCGGGTTTATGTTAATTTATACCTTTGTAACAAAAGAAATCTTTTAACTATTTTAAATTAGTTTATTGTTTATTAAACATTTCAAGATTATGAATTAAAATTGCAGTCATAGCCCCCCTCAGCGGGCTGCGGTAAAATTATCAAACGTTGACCGGTCCGCGGCGATTAAAAGGTTAGGGAGCACTGCTCTAAAGCAATGATTCTTAACTGCTGGTCCAGCGGACTGGCACTTGTCCACAGAAAAATTTGACCGGTCCTGGGAGATTTTTACCTGTCTGCATTTAATAAAAAAATTTCTTATTAAAAAAATAATTATAAAATTTTTTTTTATATTTTTTTACATTGATGCCATAATTTTAGGATCTAGAATCCACAATTTTGTGTGTGTTTGAAGGTTAGCAACACTGGAGTGTACTTGCATTTGTCAGTTGTTACATCTCACATTTTTTTTTAATAGGAAGGAGTGGTCACAGCAGATAAAGGGGCTGCAATAATAATATTACAGTAATAAAAAATAAATTTAAAAATCGTCTTTTGGTTGTTTCGCCACTCCGACTTAGCTTGACTAATTTAGAACCCACAATTGAAAAGTGTTAGCAATAGCGGCGGCATTGGTTATTTTGTTTACCGTGCGTTCTCGTATCTGCGAATCTTTCCCGAAGCAATCGCCGCGGGGTTAAACGTCATTAATTATGCATGCGTTTTTCTGGGCACGCGTAACCTGCGGCGCATGCTCCGTGGGAGCGACTGATAGTATAAATGGAATGAGTTTTTCAGCTTTCCAGCCAGACCAGAGCAGAGCAGTTCGACGATGTGCCGGAGCTATGGACGCGCCTGTTAATTATGTTAAAGGCAACAAATCTTGTCTCCAGTTTTAAACGATTTTAAATAAAAGGAGTTAGATGCTCATTCGCCTGGTCTTCATTTCCCGTACTCACCTGAGCTTTGCTACACCCATTTTTTATTTTTAGAGGAAGGCAGTTACACCTCATGTAACAAAAAGTTAATTGAAGAATAGCAGCAGCAATCTTCTCATTAACATAATATGCCAACTAAACAAAAATTATAGATATTTAATTTTGTAGTAATCAGAGAAATGATTTTTTGTTTGTTTGTTTGTTTTTATATGCAGTCATTTTGTGATTATTTTTTTATAATTTTGTGTGATTTTTTTCAAAGGTTTATTTACTTATATACTATAATAATAATTATATACAATAATTACAATAATTACTTATCTTCACTTTTGAATATTTTTAGAAGTAAATGTTAATAAAAATGTTACAATTAACTTATGTAGTAGCTCTTTAATACCTAGTAAAGTTTTTTTGTTAAAAAAAAACCCACTGGACAGTGAAATTTTTTCACAAATTTTACCAGTCTGAGGGCCAAAAAAAGTTGAGAAACGTTGCTCTAAAGTAATGTTTTGGGTATATAACGCTTTTAAGTGCTGAAATCAGTTTTAGTAGGGTCCAGGCAACGTAGTGGTTGGCATATAAGGATTTGGCACTGAGTGATGGGTCCCTACAACTGCCATTGAATGGTCTATGTCGAGAATGGACATGTTAAAATCACTAGACTGGATGTCCCTTTGTAGGGTTTGTAGAGGTAGGAAGAGGATTCGAGCCTCCAGATGTCATCTATATGGTGCTCAATGTAAACTGTGATGACACCAGGACAAAAGTCCTACTCTGACTCTTGTGTAGAGATGGGATATTGATATCGATATTTTCCCTTCGATATTAGATATTATAATATCAATATTTGATTTCTGATAATATCGGAATATTGATATTATATTTCCGATATTATCAATTACAAATTTTCAAAAGAATTTATTTGAAATAATTATAATTTATAAAAATTTGGGTTGAAAAATCTCAAAATCAAAGAGAAAAAATAAATGAGTGATACAAATAATTTCTAATACATACAAAGTAATTTTTAATACAAACAATCAAAAAATGTGTGAAAAAAATCAAAAATTGTTCAATATATAAAAAGAATTCTGGAAAGAACAAAAAAAAATGAATAAATGTTTTGCATTTTGCACTTTTCTCATCAATACGAGAGAAATTACTCCACCATTTCAATTTTGGAGGCATTATTGAACTTATTTTATTAATTACTGAAAAACAACCTTAAATTTATGAAAAACACACTAAAACACAACTGCAGAACTTTACTACAATGAAAAGAATAAAAGAAAGAATACTAACAATAGAATTCAGGAAATTGGTTATCTCCAATATCTCCTTCCAACTTGTTTACATACATTCAGTGTTGCCATTGCTTTATCCAAAATAGTTTCTTTTTTTCTCTAAATAGAAACTTTTAATTTGATAAAATATTGTTCATTGAAATGTTATTTCATTATTATAAAAATTACGATCATTTTTTTAATCGTACTATTACCATATAGTATATATTATTTTACCGTACAATCATTCCTCCGATTACGATTGACTGCATATTGAAAGGAAAATGTGCTATCGATATTTTGAAATATCGATATTTTCGTGCCCATATATTATTGATGTCGATATTAATAGCCAATATTATTATCGATACTCATATCAATATTTTGCTTTCAATATCCCATCCCTACTCTTGTGGTGCCCAGTGGTGTTTAACCCCTTGCGCACCAAGTTGACTTATTATTAAATACACTGAAAACCAGATTTCTCCGATTTTCTTAAAACTGAAATTTTGGATGTATTTGAATTCAGAATACATAAGTAATATGTAAATTAGGAAAATGATACATTATTTGTACTTCAAAGCTATTATTACACTATAATTATCTTGTTTACAAAGATATGAAAAACTTGCAAAATACAGAAAAAAATCTACGTTTCAGTAAAAAATATAGAGGCAAAATTATATAGCAAATACATAACGGAAAATAAATATATGAAATTGAGAACATCATACAGCTCACATTACCAAACCACAATTTTCACGCATAGCGTAATAACTGAGCAACAATTACAGTGAATGGGCTGAAAAACAAAATGACGTACACATGTATGTCATGGTTTTGGGTCACAGAATTTCATGACGTACACATGTACGTCATGGTGCGCAAGGGGTTAAACGAGCTGTACCCATTCAGCCCCACAAGGGGCATGCAAGTGAGAGATCAGTTTTAGTACTAAATCACAAGACAAGGCCTGGATTTATTTCAGTTGTTTATTGAGACATCCATATTTATCTGTAGCATGCAAGTGAGAGATCAATTTTAGTACTAAATCACAAGACAAGTCCTGGATTTATTTCAGTTGTTTATTGAGACATCCATATTTATCTGTAGCATGCAAGTGAGAGATCAATTTTAGTACTAAATCACAAGACAAGTCCTGGATTTATTTCAGTTGTTTATTGAGACATCCATATTTATCTGTAGCATGCAAGTGAGAGATCAGTTTTAGTACTAAATCACAAGACAAAGCCTGGATTTATTTCAGTTGTTTATTGAGACATCCATATTTATCTGTAGCATGCAAGTGAGAGATCAATTTTAGTACTGAATCACAAGACAAGGCCTGGATTTATTCCAGTTGTTTATTGAGACATCCATATTTATCTGTAGCATGCAAGTGAGAGATCAATTTTAGTACTGAATCACAAGACAAGTCCTGGATTTATTTTAGTTGTTTATTGAGACATTCATATTTATCTGTAGCATGCAAGTGAGAGATCAGTTTTAATACTAAATCACAAGACAAAGCCTGGATTTATTTCAGTTGTTTATTGAGACATCCATATTTATCTGTAGCATGCAAGTGAGAGATCAGTTTTAGTACTAAATCACAAGACAAGGCCTGGATTTATTTCAGTTGAAATATCGATATATCATATCGATATATTATATTTTCAGTTTATATGAATGTCTATTTATTGAGACATTCATATTTATCTGTAGCATGTGTGTATAGTGTGGCATGAATGCTTGAAATTAGAGGTATCAAATTTACTTGCAGTTGAATTTTAACATGTTTCTCTTTTAGCATACTGGGAAACTTTACTATCCAGGCTAAATGCATACATGGCAAGAGCCAGGCTGCGTGAAAGACATCAAGAAAACCTCAGGCATAAACTTTACAAGCTAAAGCAAGAGGTAAGAAAATTTTTTGGCTAGGAAGTGGGGTTTCTGACTGTTGATATGATTTTCTTAATACCACTATAAAAGATTACATTCAGGGTCTTATATTACTTTAAAATATCTTAGAAGACCATTATTTTTAAAATTAAATTTGAGTATCTTGAGATTGCCCAATATTGTAAGGTGTTTTTAGTAAAAATTATGAAAAGAAAGTAGGATTAATCTTCTGATTATTTATAACAGTATATGTAACAATGTGAAAGTAAGACTTTCTAAGTATATTCAGGCATTGATAGCAATGTGAGGTAATATAGTTATTGAATATATTATTCTAGTTAATGTTAAAATATGATATTACAGGATATTACATGAATAATACCATAATATTTTCTGAATACATTATTGTCTGTAAATTATTAATATATATATATATATATATATATATTTATATTTTTCAGGTGGCAATTTAGTTTTTTAACTTAAGACTTTTACAGCATTCAGTATATTTTTATATGTTCATAATAATTATTGTATTTATGCAAATATATATTGATTACTTATAATTTTATTTATTGTTTTATTGTCAGTTGAACAAACTTTGTTAAATTTATATATGTGTGTATACATAAAAGTAAATTATTAGTTTACATTATATTTTAATTAGTATCATTACTGTTGATTATATTTTATATTATTGTTATATTAATATCTCTTAATACTTTGTTATTAGTTTTATCATTATATTATAAATGTTATGCTTAAAATATTTGCTTAAAAACAAGTTCCAGAAAATCTTGGGAAATATTTCACAAATTAAAACTTTTCTAACGTGTGAAATATTACCTTTAGGCTTTGTTTACAATTTTTTTTTAAATCTTCAAAAGGTCATATTTATTTATTATATTTTTGTAACAAGGCCATCTATAAAAGGTTTTAATATTTAGAATAGAATTTTGGGGAGAAATTGCTGCATTTTTCTCTATAGAACAGTATAATTTGTAAAGAATAGTCTTGTCCCTAAATTCCTAAAATTTGTTTTTCAGACATTAGCCATCAGATTACACTGTTTGAATGAAACTGTTACTATTGGCCCTTTCTTCTGTATACTAAGCCTATAAATATGCCATTAGTCTTTTATCATAATCATCATGAATTAGGAACAAAACAGTGCTAGAAATAACCTTGTTTGTCTTAAGAATCTTAGCCTGTATTAGTATTTAATTTGAAATAGGGAAAAAACAGGGAGACCAATTTAATTTTCTCTCTTTTTTTAAAGAATTTTTAAATTTTATTTGAAATAAATAGAAAAAATAGGCCTCGTAAGCTAAAGGTTAAATGCCTCTGCGTATAGGCCAGATATGGGCACATTAAAACCATAGACCCAAAAGTCCCTCTATGAGATCAGAAAGGATATGATCCCCCAAGATGTTGCCCCTGAGAATGCTCGGTCCAAATTGAGGTGGCAACAGCATTAAGAATGATTTCAGAGTTGGAAAATATTGCTTGTTTACTTATTATTGATTATGAATATCATTTTAGCATTTTGCTATTTTTTTGTAAGTGATGAAGTGGATGTTTTTATATTTTAGCAAGGTGTGGAACGTCCTCCTCTTTTTCCCTGTGTATCTGGTGACAAGTTGATTCAGTCAAATGAATCTGCTTCCTCCACAGTCACGAATGATGCAGAGAGTACTTCAGATTCAAACTCAAAACCAGAAATGTCTCGGGAATCCTCTGTAGATAGTAATGAACAACAACCGGAGGAAAAAGCTGGGTCTTCTACAGAGAAGTGAGTCGAATATTTTAACATATAACTAAAAAGTAAATAATTCAACAGAGAAAGATAATTACTAACATATGATAAATTTAAAACTATAAATAATATGATAAATTGTGAAAATATTACAAAAATATGATAAAATATGATAATAAAAATATGATGAATTTAAAACTATAAAAAGTAAATGCTCATTTGTTCACTGAAACACACGGTGTTTCTTAAAATTTTAGTACAATAGTAGCTAACTTGCAAAACATTTTTGTTTGTCTACCACAGCTGAGAATCATCTTTCAATGTCTAAATACCAATTCTTGATACAGATGGATTGATCAGTTACACTTATTCAGAAACACTGGATTGTAGGAGTATGTAGCTAAGAGTTAGGTTTAGTTAGATGTACATAAAGGTAGTATGCGCTAAGGGAATATTTTTAGTCACTTGATGAAATTTTTAGTTTAGATATTATCTTAGTAAATATTTTTTCACTCTTCCTGAACAGGATTGCTGCTGGTCGAGCAAAAATTAGAAAATTCTGGGAATATTGAAATTCAGATGAAAAGAATAGGGAAATCCAAAATTTATTCTTTAGTCAGGATAGCTTAAGAATTTGAATAAAGGAAATTTCTAAACTGGAAGTTCAAGATATTGCTTACTAGGATTCTATTCAACAGTGAGGTTAAGGAAAATATTTTTTTTTTTTTTTTTTTTTTTTTTTTTAATTTTGTAGGATTATTTGCCTCTCTTTTTTTTAAGATTATGTGGGCAAAAGTCGTAATCTATGACCCTATATCTTTAATAGTGATTCCTTAGTAGTTATAGAGCAAAATTTGTAATATTTGCCATTTATTTTCTGCAGCTTTACTTGAGATGTATTAACACAATCAGAAACTTTCTACTTTTAATGTTATTGCTCTTGAATCTTAAGTATCTTCCTTTTTTTTTAAGTAATTTAATTTAATTAATACTGAACAAATGCAAAATTCAAACCCTGTCGACTTAATTGTAAGTTGAAAGCATAGATTCTTATTCAATATCATTATTATATATGGAAAACCTTATAATTGTTGTCACAATCAACTTATGTGTACATTAAAAATGCAGTAATAATTATTTTGTCTTTCCTTGCTTATTTCATGCTTTTTTTCTGACTTCTGCTAATTTCAGGTATGATTGGCCAAAACCTGTAGAAGAGGAATATGACTCTGGTCGTTACAGTCCTGTCTTATTAAAATTTGATAAATTAGAACCTGGTGTGTTAGTTATAGACCCATATGAAGATTCTGAAAGATTAGAATTCTTACAAAGGCGTCTACTCAAATCAGAGTCTGAGGTATTTTTCTATATTATATTTAATGCCTTAAAACTTTCTGACTGTATTAATCAGCTCTAAATACTTACGTTTTAATACCGTAAGATGGGGTTACTTTGTGACACATAGTAATTTTTTTGTATTTCGGATCTTGTGCCACACCTGTGATACCTTGAAATTAAAGAACAGTGCCAACAGCTTGTTCAACATACAGAGACACATAGTGGCTAGTGACCAAAGCTTCTGTGCACCATTTGTCTTCGCTGGCCAGTGTATTGTTAAAACATGTTGTCAAGCTATTGACTCAAACTCCAGAAACTTTGTGTACTGAAGGCCAACACCTTATACCAGTGATTCTCAACCTTTTCATACCTAAGGACCACTAGATGCCTTACCAAATCAATGGTGGACCGCATACACTAAAATAAATGAAAACCTGTATAGGCCTAGGTCTACTACATACATAATTATTATTATTATGCCGAACGGCCAATATTTCGCGGACCACATGAAAACGCCCCATGGACCACAGGTTGAGAATCGCTGCCTTATACAACCAACTACCACAGGTAATTATTTTTTATTGTCAATATGTTGGTTAGGTTGTGGAGCACTATAACTTTTGTGTAGTGATATTTCCAAAAGATATGAGAGCATAACCTAAATATCGAAAGGTGATGGGGTTACTTTGTGACACATTGATGCTGTCACAAAATAACCCACAAAGTCGACCCACCTCCTCCAGCCACTCGATGTTTTCTCTTTCCGTCCTTTAAAATACCACTGGAGAGAAAGAAGTATTGACTATCTGGAAAAAACTACCTGAAGGAGCAGAATGTGCCGAAAGACGAATTTCCTCATCTTCTGAAAGAACTGATGGCTGCCCTGGGCACACAAGGTCTCTTTGTTGTCAAAGATAAAGATAAAGCTATCCAATATTTGTAATAGGTTTATATAATTGTGTATCAAGCTTTTGATAAGCGTTTTACTGTCTAACTTTGTGTCAAGTATTTCCTCTTGGATTCCAAGGCAAAAACGCAGATGTCACAAAATAGCCCCACTCAGCGGGGCAACTTTGTGACACATATTAACATTAGTTTCACAGTGGTAATTAAAAATCCTGGTTAGCACAGTGCATTTCTACATAAGGAAAGGGTGTATCCATGTTTTGCAATTATTCATTTTGGGCTGTTTTTAAAACTGATCGGCTGGCACAGGAAAAAACTTAAAATCTGTCATAAAGTAAACCCCCCCCCCATCTTACGGTATATTAATTAATTTGAAGGAATATATAACATTGTTTCTTACTATACACTTTAAATACGCAGTGACTGTAATTATAAAGAAAAGATATAAAATCTATGCAAACAAAAGGTTACTCTCATGCAGAATTGTTTGATATTTTAAGTTGCTTTCTATATTACAAGCTAACACATGCATATAAAGGCATATTATGTGTACCAGCCACTAAACATCTGACCCTGTGTAGTGATTGCAGATAGTTCAGTCCTGTGGAAAGTTAAAATTAAATCTGGAGAAGGAAAAAAAGTGGGAAAACTAGAAATAAAACAAAAATTTTTGTTGATTACAAATTTTGACTATGCTTCAAGGTGCATTTAAAATTTCTCAGCAATTTTTTTTCTTTAACTTTTAAAATGGTTACATGCTCAGATTATTAACCAATTTTACCAAGATGAGGTTGGTGGTAGCTAAAAACTGTGTTGATCCAGTTTGTAGACTGATTGGAGAATATTGCATTAATCATCGTATAATGTTTTGAATTCTTTCTTCTCCTTTCTTTGTACAGGATAATTATCCTAGTTTTGTCCATTGGAAAAACAGCGTGTTGATTGGACAATATTCCTCTCCATTTTTTTTCAAGTAATCTCCGTTGTTAATAAGAAGGATCTTCTGAAACAATTTCAAAAATTTAGCAGCAATTTTTCGATATTTAGTATCCAAATCTATAATATTTAAATCATTTTCTCTTTTTGAACACTTTGTTCCACCTTTAAATTTTTCCAAATCTTTTTATTTCCGATACTGTTTATTTGATTCAGCATCTTTTAATTTATAATATGAATCACTTAATTTTTCTTATTACATTCTTTAACCTTTTGCATAGGCATAGCATTGGGGGGGGGGGGGGGGGGGGGAACGTGCATCCGCAACTTAACTTGAAATAAATTAAAACGTTAATAGAAGTTCAGTTAAAATCGAAAAAATTGTAGAAAACTTTCTTAAAAGTTTGTTTTTTCCCGAATTTTCAAACTGTGAAACTGATGATTCCGATTATGTCTTATGATTAACATAGTTTTTAACAATGATATAATCGATAACAAAACATTCGATGCTATATTTTTTTTCTCATTTTATTTATATTATATATTTTTTTCTCATTGTATAACTTTTGAATACTACTCAAACATTAATTCTATTGTTGTTCAATAAAAAAAAAAAAATCATAATATTTCATATTTAAAGGGCCGTTCAGCAGTCAATGCGCTGAAGAGGGCCCTAACTAAATTCAATTTGTGCCCCCCCCCCCCAAAAAAAAATAAATAAATAAATAAATAAAAGCATGCTACACCTATGACCTTTTGTATTTCATTTTACTTCTCAACAGGGTCTTAATTTTTTTCATTTTCTGTAACTTTTTTTTACTCGGCTTCTTTTAATTTATAAACTGGTTCACTACGTTATTACTTAATACGTTATCTTTTGTATTTGAATGGATTATGTCCCAATTTTAAAGTTTCTTCTCCTCTCAAACGTCTGAGACCCATTTATACTTTATTATTTATGGTAAAATTTTGCTTAAAATTAAGTTATTGGAAAAAAAATGGTTAATATAAAGAACATGATACAGTCATGACCACCAACTGCGTCAATGTGAGGCCAAATGTAGTTCCTACTGTAAATTTCATGAAATGGGAAATAAAAGTAGAATGATTTAGAATCAACAATTCAATCACATATTGAAAAAAATAGCCCCTTGATACTAAAAACAAAAGAGAATGTTTTGACAACTATGTAAGGTAAGATGATTTCATGTATCTGAGAAGTTTGATGGATTGTATCTGATACACAGATATTAATGATTGATATAAAGAAAAGGTCTTTCAGGATTTTAGAAAAAAAAATTTGCATATAAAATTCATTATTTTGCATCATATTCTATTATATCAAAAAGATATATCTATTATATCAAAAAGCTATATCTATTATATCAAATATATCTAAAAATATCCAAATATAAAAGCTATATATCCAAACTAGCTGAATACCCGTGCTTCGCTATTGAGTACATTCAAATTAAATACAATGGTCAATGTATGCAGTTAATGCCAAAATATATATATATATATATAATAAATACAACAGTCAATGTATGCAATTAATGCCCCAAAAATATATATATATATAAAAAAAATTGTAATGGATATTTTTATAGACAAAATGATGTAGAAGAAAATATTGAAATTAAATGTAAAAGAACATACTAAAGGATATAGTATAGTATGAGGAACATTTCTTTTACTATATTTTAATATTTTTTTTGATAATGTCCAATCGTTTGCTGCATTAGAAAGAAAAAAAAATGTTTTTCAATTTATTTTGTTGTTATGCACGTGACGCAAAATTAATTTAAAGTATCCCAAAAAGAAAAGAAACCACGTGATCAGCATTTAATAAATTAAATTCTAAAAATGAATCTTTAAAAATTCACCAAAAATCAGAAAATAGAGGTAAAGATGCGAAAAAGATTTCATTTTAAAGAAATTTTTAGGATCTTTCTCGTGATATAAATTTTATAAACCTCAGATTATTATTTTAAATGCAAACTTTAAAGAATGTTACAGAAACAGCTTAAACATTTAATTTTAAAAAAATGTAAGAAGATTTTTTCAAAAATCTTTCTTAGTGCACCCCTACACTATAAGAAGAATCACCATGCAAAATTTCAACCCTTTAGGTCCAGCAGTTTGGTCTGTGTGTTATCTGTCAGTCAGTTACGAAACTGTTTTATTCATATAAATAATACCAAATTATATCCAAATAAATCCAAATATAAAAGCTATATCTATTATATCTATAATCTATTATATCAAAAAGCTATTTAAGACTGTATTTTAAAACTATTCAATTTTTATTTTAAATCATAGGACTTACTAAGTTCTGAAGATAAAGCATTTGACAGGATGGCTAGAAAAGGTATGGATGCAGATGAAGCTGTCTTTAGTGTTGAACACAGTGTAGAAAGGACCTATCTATGGTCAGATAAATATAGACCTAGAAAACCCAGATACTTTAACCGTGTTCACACTGTAAGTATTATACATATATTATTCTTTTAAAAGCTATTTTTCATTCTTTTCAAAGAAACTACTATTTTATGTGTTATGCAATTGAACTGCAGTTTGTGGTATTGAAGGTGTTTATTATATTATCTAGATCAGGGGTTCTCAACCTTTCAGGCTCTGTACCCCCCTTTGAACACTGATGTGAGGTCACACCTCCCCCACTACCACCACCATATGTGGTCAATACAAGTAGTATAATCAAAATTTGAAACTGAAGCTGGTTATTAAATGAAAATATAGAATAGATAATTTCATACACAAATCTTAATTTGGAACATATTATTATTAGAATATATGAAATCAAAGAATTAAATACAGATCAAATATATTTGAGGTAATCGAGGATCTAGGTGAGGTTGGCATGTAATATCAGTCACTTTCACGTTATTAATAAGAGGACTGGCACTGTTTTTCCTTGACAAGTTTTTGAATATTAGGTTGTAACTGTGACAAAGCACATATCAGGTCACTTTCAACATCCAGCTTTGCTCGATATTTTGACTTTATGTATGCTAATGCTGAAAATCCAGATTCACAGAGATATGTGGATGAAAACTGCACTAACAACCTCAAAGCTTCCAAAGCAACTTCTGGATAAACAGGAAAATAGTGTAACCAAAAATTTTCAACATCCATGTTTTCGAATTCCACGTTTGCTTGAGAATTACATTGTAGGTCGATTGCCTGTTCCTGAATATGATCAGAAAGTACATCCACATCAATTTTAAAAGCATCTCTTGCCAACTTAAACTCAGTTCTCTGAACTAATATCTGGAAAATATACTGCAATTTCATTTTGCAATGCTACCAAATGCCCTGGCATAAGGTCATTCAATTTACTTATCTGTTGCAATGGGAAAAAAATTTTTATCACCAAGGAGGTCGTTCAATCTTGGAAAAAAAAACTCACACCTCCCTTGAAATTCTTCTATGTGCCCCCCCCCAGGGGGGTGCACCCCCCAGGTTGAGAACTGCTGATCTAGATATTGTTGTATGGAATTACTATTTTTTTAGTATTGGAATATTTATGTAATACCTGCAATACTATATGAAGTGAAAGATATAAGTTTATTGGAATTTATTTCTCAACTATCTGAAAATTTTATTCTATGTTTTTATATGATACAGTGAAACATTATTTAATAAAGTGTATGAAAGTCAATTAAACTTCCAACAATAGTGTTGAGTTATAATTCACATAATACAGAAATATATTAGGATTTTGAGGTCTGAAAATAAAACATATTTCTTAACATGAAAGATTGTTATTAAACTATTTTTCATGAAAGGCTGAATAATCATTTCTGACTTGAAATATTAATCTTTAGCTTACGGGACCCATTTTTCCAATTCCCTGTTTAGAACAGGAAATTTCATATCCCCTTAGTAAGAACGGCCATTAACATGTTCACTGCCACTGACGCACTAGCGCGTCAGCATGGCACTACCTCGTATGCCGACGACACTCTGGGACAACGGTCGACTAAGATAAGTTATATGCTTTATTTTTAGTGCGGCCTTGGAGATTGAACAAAGAGGTTTTTGAGGCATGTTAGTGAAGCATTATTTTTATATTTTATGTATGTAGTTCTCAAATTTTGTTTCAATTTTTTTATGTGCATTTTTAAAAATGGTGGACAGTACAAGTATGGTAGGACCGTCACAGCCCAAGAAAAGGAAAGTAAATAAAAAAATTGACTGAAGCCGAAATATTAGAATTATTTGAAAAGAGTGATCTTTCTGATTATGACAGCACAGACAATGAAGATGACGGTTGGGATTCTACGAGCGAATCGGAAGGAGATAGTGATGTTGCAGTGGACATCATAGAAACGTCGGCTTCTGAGGATGGATATATCAATTTTACTGGCACCGAACGTGTTAATGGGTTTTTGTTTTATATATATATATATATATATATATATATATATATATATACTTCTGAGGATGGATATATCAATTTTACTGGCAGCGAATATGTTAATGGGGATATATATATATATAGTAGAATCTTGATCTATTGTTTTTCAAGGGACCAACTGAAATGAACGATAAATGCAAGAAAACAATAGGTACGGGAAAATAACAAAGCAATATGATCATTGGGACTGGATGAATTGAACAGCACATACAGGAAAATGATGATTCGGGAAACAATCAATTGAGATTCCACTGTATATCCATTCTTGGGATACACGCTATCTCACCCTGTAAGGAAAAGGTTTAACATTATGGGGATACTGAAGAAAAGCTATTTTAAATAACTGTTGGTATTTATTTACATATCACATTATTGATATAGTTCTTTAAATGTTGTATTTTTAGAACTTTTAAGAATATATATTATAAACCTTTCTTTTATTTTTTGTTTTCTTTTAGGGCTTTGAATGGAATAAATATAATCAAACACATTATGACATGGAAAATCCTCCTCCAAAAATTGTTCAAGGTTACAAATTTAATGTAAGTATAAATCAAGCCTCGAAATATCAAACTTTATTTTTTCACCCTCTTGTACTTTCTCATTTTATGTTATTTTATTGCTGGATAGTTATTATACTAAATGGTATATGTTGAGACCAGACCAACTTCTACTTGAGACTAACTTCTTCATGAGACCAGAATGTTAGTCATGCAGCTGTGATTAAGTTTACATTATATAGATCTTCCATCATTTTTTTGACATGTCATGCAAATAGTAATGTAAAAAAATTCTTTTTACCTATTTTCTGCAGAAACATTGTGTACTCAAGTTGTAGCTCCAAAAGAAAAACTTACAATAAATACTACTTAAATTATATTTTGGTACCATACATAAACCATTAATATATATATTTTTAAAAATATTTCTAAATCATTTAGTTGCTGAAATGTGTATGATTTAAAAGAATTTGTAAAAAAATTAATTTATTTTAATTTTTTTAATTAAATCTATAATGTCATATTCTCTGACAGGTGGTTTTTTTTAAAAATAATAATCATAATAAATAACAGTAACTTGAATTCTTACTTTTCCTTTAAATAGTTGTTAATGGGGTCCAGGACACATTTAAAATTTTTTAACATTTATCACATTAAAATTTTGAATTTTTTATGATGGTTAACCATAATTTGTAAGCAAAATCACATCATAAATCTTATCATAAAGTTTAAAAAACAATTTTTTTTTAAGTGGGGTAATTTAAAATTGTTATAACTCGAAATATTATTTGTCGAATTTCAAAATTTTTTTCATTTAATTAAACAGAAATATATAAGTTTTATATTTAATTCAGCATTTTTTTTAAAATATTTTTTTTAATTGAAAGTATTTAGGATAAAAATTTCAAAAATGTTATGTAACTTATTTTTAAAAAATCATATTTTCAAAAGTGAATATTTTTTTTCAAATTTGCTGAATGAAGATTAAAGTAAAGTAATTGAAAAAGACATGTTCCAGGTTTGAACCATTTATCTTTAACGGTTCTTGACTTAAAACAATTTAAAGATGAGAAATGTTGAAAAATCACCATCATGCAGAAAAATGCATTTGAAGGTTTAAACAAAGATTGGCTGCTATTAGAATGTTGCAAAATAAAAAATTAATATCTCCTTTTCTAATTAAGATAGAAACATGATTTGAACGTCATTTTAAATGGAAAAGAACAGAAAATTTTTTAATGCAATAATAATTTTTTTTGAAAATTTGAGGAATTTTGTGTCCTGGACCCCCTTAAGTTAAAGAAAATTGTTAATGCCATGAACATAAAGAAGAAAAAGATTTTCTTTTCCATATCAAGTTTTTAAGCATATTTGATTGGCTTATATTCAGAGTCATTATTTGAAAATTGGTATAACTAGTAGTTTCTTTAAGTCATCGGTATATTTAAAATTGAATTTTACAGTAATAAAAAAACAATATATAATTGTTTCATACATTCTTAAAATTTCATGTTCCTGTACAGCATGTTCCTGTACAGATATTCTTCATTCTGGGAATTATTATCTTGCATCAGATAGAAAATCTAAATGTTTTCACTGTTGAAGTTAAAAAGTACTTTCACTTTTCATAAAAATATTTTTAGCCCAAGACTACAAAACTACTAATTAGGTGATTAGCATATGCATATATATATATATTAAGGTGACCAGATGTCCCGATTTTTAACAATTTGTCCCGTGTCCCACGGCATTTTAAAAAAGTCCCGATTTTTGGAAAGAATGCACGACAAGCTAGGGAATGGCGGGAGAACAGGAAGGGAATATACGGTTTTCGGCAGCCATGTGGCTATTTAGCCAGGATGAGTTTTATATTATTTTGGCTAATTTTATAATGTTAAACTTTAATAGTAACAAATAATTGTTGAGCTGATTATCGAGAACTGCTTATCAAAGTTTGCATTGTTGATCAGTTCACAGTAATGCAGTAAAAATTGTGGAATAAGCACTGTCCTTACCATGCTATGACTGAATGTGTTTTTTCTACGGTAAATAAAGTGTGGACATCAGAAAAATCACAATTAAGTGTTGAGACTTAGAAAGCCATTTTATGTATGAAATATAATTTAACGAATTCTTGTGAAAAATTTTATGGCCTTTTAAACAACGACAGCAATCTACTAAAAAAAAATTCACGCAGAGAAATATGCCAACGAATAAAATAATACCATACATAATTTTTTTTATTTATTATGTTTGTAAATTGTAGTGATGTTGAAATTTAAAAATATATATTACAATACTATTTTTGCGTTCTATGAAATTTTTTGTTGCTTCACATAGACCAAATTTTTAATCAAGAACATCACCCCCCACCCCCCCCCCCTACTGGTCAATGGTGTCCCGCTTTACCAATGTTAAAATCTGGTCACCTTAATATATATATATATACTAGCTGGGCTTCGCCTGGCTATACCCGGGCCCCACAAAAGAAGAAAAAGGCCCTTTTCAGGGCCATACAAATGTTCCCTTCAATTACCCGTTAAATTCTCGTCAATTTTCATTCCCGTCGCTGCCGACAGATGGCTGCACCATACGGGGGATATGTCGGCCATGTTTTCTCAGGATGAGTGAAGCGGTGAAGTACTTTTAGAATTAAAATATCTTTAAAACTATTTTAAAGCTTCCAAACTAATCTTAGAATTATCTCCAGGCTTCAAAACATAAGTATACGAAGTTTCAACCAGATTCATCAAGGAATATAGATTTGTATACGTTACATACATACATACATAGAAACACTCTGCTTTATTTATATATATATATATATTTACTAATCCCAGATTGTCTAACAAGGCTAGACAATCTCCATGAAACCACAGATATCTAAAAAGTCTAAAAACAGTAGAGGGTCGCGAAGGACCTCGTCCTTTGTAAAACCCAAACAAGCCAAAAGATGGGCAGGGAGGCCATGTTGGCAGAGCACCAGTGGCACTCCAGGAAGATCTTCTGACTCTTCCGATCAAAAACGTTATCTGAAAAATGTATTCTGATTCTGCCGATCAAAAGTGAGTGCTTTAATATGACCACTCAGCACGAGAAGTCTGATATTTTCTGGGCTTGATCTGGAGAGACCCACCCGGACTTCTTCCAAAGCATATATTGATGTCTAAGCATATCTAGCATATATTGATGTCTTTTTAACCCCATAACACTAAATTGTTATCAAATATTTAATTATATGTCAACTTAATATAATTTACTTACAGATATTTTATCCAGACTTAATTGATAAATCGAAGACACCAGAGTACACATTGGTAAGCTACATTTTCTAACTACCTGTTAGTAGATTTACTCACTTTAATCCTATGTTTCTAACTTTTTTTTTTTTTTCCTTTTTAGAATCCTTGTGATGAAAACAAAGATTTTGCTATTCTACGTTTTCATGCTGGTCCTCCATATGAGGTAGGTTAATCATTTTATTCAGATACATGCTCTAAATATGATGTTTAGAGTAGAGTTGGTTTATTTTTTCCCCAATGTGACAAGCACATTGTCTTTCAACAATTTATAGTAAAGTGTTAATTGCCTTATACAGCAAACAAGCAATGTGGATAAATATATCTGAATTGTACAGAGAGAAGCAAAAATAATACCAAAGATTGATAAATTATGGTTAGGATACATAAATTTCACATAAAAAATATCGAACTTTCACAACAAAAAAAAGGCAATATATGAAATTTCGCATTTATTAGACAAAAAATATAAATTCAAAAATTTCACATTTATTAAAAATATTACAATTTTACTTACTTGGATAGGTAAGTATCAAAATTCTTTCAAAGCTAACATTGTAGCAGTCTCCACATTATGTTCCTTAAGGCCGTCTGCACACGGGACGGGTTTGTAACCAGTTGCGCCGTGTGCGTGGCTCCATTCAATTACATAGGTTACGACTCATCACGGACTGATTTGTGATTGGAGTCGGTTATCAGTTTCTTTTGAGTTGCCCCATGTGCAGACGGCCTTAGTCTTTGCCTTCTGTCATTAACTGCTGTTGTATATACTAAAATATTTCATGATTTACTCTGTTAATGGGACTATAGAGGCTTTGTATAGCGATGTATAGCCGTTGCAAAGTTAAGGAAGCAGCATTTTGTTGCAATTAAAATCTGTATAACATCAACGTTTGTCTCTTGGTTGACTACTGTAAGTTGCTGGAATACCCTTGACTTTGGCGCTCAAGCAACGTTCTTAAACCTACTAAATTGTTCCACAAAAGTTGATGGTTGATTTTTTACAGTTAGATTTTTAGGTTTGACTCCGGTAAGGACAAACTGTCCGGGTGAAATTCGGAGAAAATCTGAAGGAAAGTGAGATTTCTAAGTTAAAGACCACGGATGGTCTTAAGCAATTATGTTAATAAATTATTTCTAATATTACCTAATTTCTCTTAAAAAGCTGTTTATCACAGAGTTTTCGCCAAAAAGTAGTAAAAAAAAATTTTTTTGCATTTATTCACTCATATCGGTAAATTTCACATTTATTTGCATATATTTCATGAATACAAAAATTACGTATCCTTGATTATGGTTAATTTTAGGTTGAAAAGATTTATATCAATAAGTTATTTTGTTGAACAAAAAATAATAATCTATTTCATCTTTTTCAGTAGATCAGATATTTTGACTCTAGACTAAAATATGATTTTCTTATCAAGTGTGTTTACTTAGTATTTGTTATACATTTACACTCATTTAATTTTTGTTCACCTTTATATGAACATCTATATATATATATGTGTGTGATTAATGTATACAGTAACATTAGTTTACAGTATTATGTGTGTCATATAATACATTCCACATAATTGTATGTATGTACTTTAGTTTATGCACTATAGCAGCATTTCTAAAACTGTGGATCGTGACCTCAAATGGGGTCGTAAAGCAAAATTTTAGGATCACAAAAATTTAATTCTGATACATGAATTTAATTCTTGTCGCCCGCTACGAGTATCTAAGACATATATTTTATTTTATATACTACTGTTTTTGATATACACTACTATTTTTCATACATATATTATTTACCAAAGAATTAAATTTTTTTTTTTAGAAAATATTTATCTTTATATCCTTATTTCTTGGTATCATGAAAAAAATTTCGATTATAAAAAGGGGTCATGAATGAAAAAAGTTTAAGAAGCGTTGCATTGTGGTTATTTCTATACAGAAAATGTGACATGTATTATGATCGGTTCAACAAAGACTTTCTTTACTCATTTTACTGGCTGTCATGTACCATTAGAAGGCCTAGTTTTCAAAATTGTGTTATTTGCTCTTAAAAACATTTATTTTGTGTTCTGAAACCGTATACCCCCCCCCCCCCCCTTTTTTTTTAAAAAATACATCTGTAGTATATTTCTCTTTTTCTCATGGCACATATGATTTATATTGAAAACCACATTTTTTATGAATAAGCTCTTCTTTAGTATGTTTACAAAGTAAGTCAGATTTATTTTTGTGGATGTAAGGTTTTTCATTGTCTTTAAGTATATATCTTTAGCATGCTGTTAAAGATATATACTTAAAAAGGTTTTGAAAGGTTTGTTGTCCCTTCCATTAATTATTACTTGTCTAGTATTTTAAGATAATTGCTAATATAAATATATTTATTCAAATTAGTTAAATCACAAATTTATCAGCAAATAGAAATTTTTACACTGCATTTAAATTTTAAAGCTAATCCACCAGGTATAAAGAAATAATAGATATCTTAACCTATGTTATTTTTATCAAGTCTTTAAGAAATTAAAAGCACCCTTAAAAATACCTTATGTTCTAATCTATATGTATAAAACAGTTCCGTAACTAACTGACTGACTGACATATAACGCACAGACCAAACCGCTGGACCTAAAGGGCTGAAATTTTGTAGGGCGATTCTTTTATAGTGTACGGGTGCATTAAGAATTTTTGAAAAATTCTTCTTAGATTTTTTAAAATTAAATTTTTAAGCTGTTTTAGTAACTTATTTTAAGTTTGCATTTAAAATAATAATTTGAGGCTTATAAAATTTATATTAAGAGAAAGATCCTAAAAATTCCTTTAAAATGAAATCTTTTTCGAATCTTTACCTCCATTTTCTGATATTTGGTGAATTTTTAAAGATTCATTTTTCGAATTTAATTTATTAAATGCTGATCACGTGGTTTTTCTTTTCTCTTTGTGATACTGTAAACTAATTTTGCGTTATGTGCATAACAATGAAATAGGCCCCCAAAAAAAATTTTTTTTTTATTGCTAATGCGGGAGACGATAAGACATATCCAAAAAAATATTAAAATACAGTAAAAAATATGTTCCTCAGACAGTACTATATTAACTGTACTATAGTAGCTGTACTATAGTATGTTCTATTAGATTTAATTTGAATATTTTCTTCTACATTATTTTGTCTATAAAAATATCCCTTACGATTAAAAAAAATATTTTTTTTGGGGTGGGGGGGTATCAATTGCATACATTGATGATTGTATTTATTATATATATATATATATTATAATTAATATATATATATATACAGGTCTGCCCAGAGGGGGGGCAACTGGGACACTTTGCCCCAGGCCCCCAACTGCCGGAGGGAACCAAAAAAATTTTTTTTTAATTTATTTATTAGATTTCCTCTGAAAATATTACAAGAGAGCAGTGCAATGAAATCTAATAATTATGTTAATCATTCATGTAATAAAATTTTAAGTATGAGTAACTTAATTTGAATGTGTGTTTTCGTCTCTTTCCACTTTTTATTTTTCTTGGGGCCCCCAACAGAAGTTTGCCCCAGGCCCCATAAAGTCTCTGGGTGGCCCTGCATATATATATATATATATATATATATACACACATTATTTTTTTTTTTGCAATACACTCATTAATTGCATTCATTGACCGTTGTATTTAATTTGAATGTACTCCATAGCAAAGTACGGGTTTTCAGCTAGTTTTATATATGATTTCAAACCCTGTGATTAATCCCAATGACTATATATTTTAGCATATTTTACAGTGATTTTATGTAATAATACTTAATAAAATCATGGTAAAATATAAATATTCCTCTGTTATTTCTCACTTGATTTGTCTTTCAATTATAAGTCTTAAAGCTTTTTCTTCTTTTCTTTGTAGTGGTCTAGATAGTATGTCACTAAATTTTTTGCATCAATAACAATGTAGAGCATAAATGAAATAAGTTACCACTTAAAAATTCATTTTCTAGAAACTTTACTAGTCACATCCATTGCATAACTCTTGCTGAAAATACCAGTTTTGTACATATTTCACATGTTAACCATACAATGCATTTATTGCTAAATATTTTCTTAACTTTACAGGACATTGCATTCAAAATTGTGAATCGTGAATGGGAATACTCCTACAAAAGAGGATTTCGTTGTCAATTCCATAACAACATCTTCCAGTTGTGGTTTCATTTCAAACGCTACCGTTATCGGAGATGAGGATCATTTGCTCAAGATCATTTCACTAATGTACGAAAATTTAATCTGCATTTTTATATCGATAACTTTATAACCACAGTTTCCATATTCTGACTTTGTATAATAAACATTTTATATTTATCAAGAAAATTTTGTTTTATATTTCCTTTAGGTAATCACTGCAAAATAGTTATTTTGCAACTTTGTGTGCATACTAAAGAGGACATTTTGTAACTAGAAACGGTATGTGCGACTTTGAAGAAAAATAAATAAATAATTTCATTAGACTGAATTTTTTAAATTACGGGATTTTATTGATCTAACCAAAAATATATTAATATTTAATGCATGCTAGTTTAAACAGTGGAAATAACATATGGTACCACATATACTTTAAAGTAATCTTTTATTAACCTTTTTATACACACATACACATATTTATATATATATAAGAAATCCATGCATTTTGTTTCTATTGTTATTTCATTTCACAAACTAATGTTTGTAAAGGCTTTTAGCATGGTCTCTTGTATGGTTACTTAGAATTTATTTTTTAGCTGACTATAAGTTTCTAATATCTTTCAGACGCTTTTGTTTAAATTATGTATATGAATTTCCCTCTCTCATTACTATCTCAGCTTTTAATTTGAATATAAGAATTTAGTGGGAGAATAAGAATTTGTAGGAAATTTGATTAATTGTTAAGAATAGTTTATCAAGAGTTATATTATAACTATTTTCTTTATTTCTTATTTACATTCAGATCATCTTAAATTGCTGTTATCGTATTCAATAATTATTTTATTTATGGTTTCTTTAAATGTCTATCCAAGAAATATAAATTTTTCTTTTTTTCAATTTTAAATATATATTTAGCATATCCAAAACAAGACACTTAAACAATGAATTAAAATTTCTTCACAAATGAAAGAAGAAAAACAAAAACTAGATTTTTATGTTAATTTTCATTTCCTTTGAAATAAGTAACACATAGATTCTAAAAAATGATGAAAAATTTTTTCAATTCTCTATATTCATTCAAGTAACGGAAAGAACAATAAAATTTGTCATATTCACATTACTTTATTGAGGTAAAATTCATTTAAAGCTTTTAATGTATTATTTAAATCTTTGATTTGCAGAAGTGGTAAAGACCTCTGTCCATATATACCTATTTCTCCTGTAACACATTCAAACCTGAGAATCTGCAGTTTGGTGTCCAATAGTAACCTAATATTACTGAATTAAAAGAAAGCCAAAACCTTAGGTTTATTCTCTTCCAGAAAAGTTGGTGACAGATTTTGTGCTTGAGAGAACGCTTCTAATTAGATTTAGAAAGCTGCGGGGCATTCTTTCGTTATTAGCCATGACAATTTAAAAGCAGACTTTTCTGGTCTTTAAATGTATTACATTCAGAAATTCTTCTAACATAACTAACATCAAGAAAGTGAAGTCTTTGTTATCTTCAAGCTCTGACATTCTTCCATGCTCTATGATAAAATGGTAGATGATAGCATGGTGTTTCAAAACAGTTAAATAAGACATATACACTTCTCTCCCTGTTATGAATAATAGTGACAAATGACCATTATCTCCGATTTAAGTTCAAGACATTCAATTAAAGAATAAATAAAAATTTCTAAATATAAACTAGTACTGATTAAAAACTCAATAACTCTAGGCTGACATAAAACGTTCTGAATATTCTATTTAAATTCCAGGATTTCTAGAACCAGTAGAAAACCTTTTTTCCCTTTGGTTCTTCCTTTTTAATGGTTAAGGATTTATAGGTTGCTTCCTTTAGATACTCCTCTCTCATTTAATATTAGAATCAATCTCAATGATAGAGTAATCAATCTCAATGATTTCATACAATTTTAGTTAAGTTTTTAAAAAATATTTATCCCAATGTGAAAATAAACAATTTATAGAGTATTTTTTTTTTATTTCCTAGTATACAATAGATTCAGAAGCATTGACATATAAGGTGACATTAAATACAATAAATTGAAATTGTTTATTTACAAACAATAAAACTATATACATTCATACACAGCAACTAAGTTATCTTAAAAAAGAAATTAGGATTTGGAGCTACTAGGTTTCATTTTAGAAGCATATATAATTCCTCCAAGAATGGCTGCCACAGTAAATCCCTGTGCAGCTATCCTAGCTCTCATCATCATCTGTGACCTCCGCTTATTTCCAGTTTTCATGGAATATAATCCCAAAGTCAAAGCAATAGTAGTTGCTACCATTCCTGAAAGTAAAGTGATAAACCTATAAGTCATAGTCAAACAAACTTAAATTGGGATAGCAGAAAACAAAGACTTTGTAAATTATATCACTTTCATATACAAAAAAAGTTATGTGAAAAGAAATTCACATTTAATTTAATACTTTAGTAAGACTTACTTAAATGATGCCTGTAAAAATAAAATTGAAGCAAATATATGTGTACTCATTGTATTAACTGTATTAAGAGCATGGATCTAAGAAAGTTTTTCAACTTTTATAATCCTGATTTTACAATTCATCAGGTACACAATTGTTTCATAGAAATGTGCTTGATCTTCAATGTACTTGCTGTTTAAGAAGTCTCTTAGCCTGAAATATTGATTCTACCAATTTAAGGTCAAAATAATTTCTTGTAATTCAGCACATACCCTCTGACAGGCTTATCACAAGATACTATAGATTTGATTATATTGTCAAAATTACAATTAAAACCTGATAATTTATCAGTGACTATACTCGGGGCAAACCTTAGTTGACATTACTATTTATGCTACAATGGCCAATTTACACCTGCAACGTAAGTATCTTCCCGCCGCTACAAATGCGGATTGCCATATTTGGCCTTTTATCACCTACTGAGGATTGATTTTCCATCAGTTGCTTTCCAGCAAAGCGGGAGACAGTTTTGTTTTCACATCACAGTTTGAACTAATTTTCTAAAGTACACCAACATAAATTTTTGAATTGTCTTTTTCCTATAGAATTGTTTCCTGTTCATTTTATGATTTCAAATAGTATGTGACTCTCGTAGAAACCATGCATTCTTATAAATCACTTTGCCAATTTTTTACATATGAGAAGTATTTTTCTCTCTTTAAGCATTAAGAAAATTATGAAGGTTTTAAATATTTAGGCTTTAAGAAAACAATCACATGTTTTGATTTCTATTTTCATGTAATCAATGTATTTTGAAACTTTTAACCATGCATCGTTCTACTTACTATTTCTCGAAATAATGTGAGGGAGTTTCAGAAATCCTCAATAAAATTTAGAGTCTTATTTACTTTTATAAATCAGGATCATACAAAAATTTATTATTATAGATGCAGATTTCTGGTATTTGGGTTTTTGAAATTGTTAGTTTTTTCTGAAAGCCAGCAGCTCTATCATTTGTAGCGAGGAATTTTAGAATTTTTATGGGTTTCAGAAATATTAAGATGGAAGAATGCTTCCATTTCTTCAACCAGCATATTGAGATATACATATGCACGTTTTACACACTTCGTTTAGTCGTTATTCTTAATAATTTTTACATCTGTTTACACAATTTTCTTTTAGACATTTAAAAAAAAATTTCTTAATCTAATAAGTCAAATCGGCTTAAAGCCAGTCCTGCCCTTTAAAGTGTTATGATTACTACACTAATGACCTCTTCCAATGAAAAATCACATGCATTTAATTTTTTCAACACTTTATAAAATTTCCCATTTTTTGCACTTTAACTAGGGGAATATTTCGCCAAACTCTAATTTCATCCTTTATGAAATATCCTCTCATAACTTGGTTTTTGTTAGCCATATTTTTGTCCAGTTTAAAAATTAAATGAAAACATGAAAGATTTTTTGCTTAGTTGCAAGTTTATAACTTGGAAAATAGACATAAGAAATTAGCGTTTAAACATTTCAGATTGTACAGCAAATCATGGCAGTTAATATTCCAATAGGTATAGTGTTGAAAATTTTCTTTCAATTGTTAACTGCATATGTGTATTCCTCCCCACTTGTCTCTTGTAAACACTGCCTTTTCGTAGGGTAAATCATTACCCATCGGCAGGAAGTAACACCTGTTCGACTCTTCCTTGATGCCAATACCGTTATTTAGCGAAAAGTGGGGAATGTTTGGTGACAATCTCCTCCTCACTTTCTACCCCTCGTGAAAAAAGAACTGCTCCCCATTTCTAATCATGTTGGCAAAATGATAACACAGGTCTAAAATATACATTTAACTTGTTCAGATCTGCAGCAGAGTCTACTAAGTACTTGAACAGAGCTCAAATTTTCGAACATATTGATTTCTCACAGGCAAAATCATAGTATTATTTTCATATTATAAGTATTCTACGATGATGACATCGCTTTAGTGGGTAGATCCAGAATATGTCGCAGAAGCATTCAATTTATTAGAAGCCGAAGCAAGGAAATTGGGCCTAACTATAAATTGAGATAAAACTAATTTTTTAGAAATTACCCATAAAATACCTAACCCATTACCATTAACTGTAAACAACTACACTTTTGAAAATGTAACACGGTTAAAATATCTTGGAACTATCGTGACTAATAACAATGATATATCTGTTGAAATTAATAACAGACTTTATATGGCAAATAGATGTTACCATGGCCTCAAAAATCAGTTTAAATCTCGAATCATTGGCCGTAACACTAAAATTAATATATATAAAACTCTATTACGACCCATCATACTATATGGCTGCGAGTGCTGGGCAATGACTAAATCTAATGAAAATAAACTATTGATCTTCGAGTGCAAAATATGAAGAAAAATATTTGGTGCAATTTGCGAAAATGGTGTTTGGAGATCAATGTTTAATCATGAAATCTACCAAAAATACAGACAACCTGACATTGTCAAAGTTATAAAAAGCCACAGGATTCGATGGTTGGGTCATTTATACTGTACTGAAGACATAAATCCAATAAAAAAGCTCACATTTACCAAACCTATGGGAGCTAGAAAGCGAGGAAGGCCACCAAGTAGGTGGCTTGATGCCATTGAGAATGATATAAAAACTATATATAAGGGAGACTGCAGGAGTATTGCCTTAGATAGGGCCAGATGGCGTTATTGGGACGGCCTTGCCAGCAGTAGGATGTAGTGCCCCAGAAGAAGTATTCTACGATAATTCCTCTAAATTTTACCTATAGATCCAGTTTTAATTATGTTGGTATGTATGGTAATTATGTAAGACATTAAACTGTCCAAAAAAGAATACAATTTAAGTATATAATTTCTGGCATCATGAATTAATGTATTTTTCACGATTATAACATCTACAAATCACTAGTTCTTTTTTCGCATACAGTTGTGGCATTGTTGGAAACTCACCTATTGGTACTAGAGGATTTTCCTTTATTTTAGCAGACATTTTTTCTTTTAACCCTGAACCTTTTGACATCTGATTAATTTGTTCATACGTTTTGATCCATTCTAATTTTTCTTCATCACTAAAACCTTGAAAATCACTATTTTTGTCTGCCATGTTTCTATGCTAATACTATATATTAATCTTCAAATAAATATTTTGATTTCCACTATTATTTATTTTTTTACCGAGATCTTCAAAGAGCTTTTAAACTTTTAACCGTAACAGTTACAGTTAGTGTTAAAGAACCGTCGTCATGTCGGATTTTTGCTTTTTGTCGAAATCTCAAAATTTCTTTACGTTTTCTGGGTCGAAAATTTTTCCTCGCCAGCGTATAAGGCGAAACGTTGCAACGTCACTGGCTACGTCAGTTTTCGTCTGCTATAGATGACGTCATTATCGGGTGGCAGAAAACAGAAGCAGTTCCTATGCGTTTGCAGGTGTTTTTGGAAGATACCTTCATTTTGAGTTAAATAATTTAAGTTTATTTATAAAATTCCTCATATTAGTTGTATTTAACAGGTATTTTAACACTTTTTTTTTAATATTTCGCAAGGTTTAAGAGAATATAATCATTCTTTCGTTGAGAATAATTATGAAGAAACATTGATTATGAAAAATTATGAAGAAACTAGTCTAAAAGAGAAAGAAAAAATATATAATGATATAAATAGTGCTTGGCTTGTCAAATTTAAAAACGTTAAAAAAATTTTTCGTTTTCCATCATTAAATTTCTATTTCTCTAATCTCAACCAATGCTTTCTCTAACAGCCGCTGATCGTCTCGGGAAGCAAAAAATCCAGAGTTTAATTATTGAACTCTCGGATCCTGAACCTTATCTCTTTCTACTTTTACTAATCAATCAACTTATTCTCTTTCAAAAATTCTCTACATATTTGTACCATCAGATAAAACTGCGCTAGAGGCTGAGGCGGTCGAACTTTCACGATCTCTACCCGAACTACTCTTCTCAGATCACGAACATTGCCGAAGGTCAGAAGCTGAACTTTTACCATAAGCTTCGATCTCAATTTGTTATGTACTTTTCACTTCGTTCTTTATACACAGTAACAGCGTTATGATTTCTAAAATCCTATTATGATTTGAATTGTTAAATTCATGTAAATAAATTGTTGTTTGTCTGTTTGTGAGATGCTAACTTACAAGTCTGCAAGGTAGTTGATACCTTATTCTACCTCAGTGATGACCTAGTAGGGAAAAAATTAACGGAATCCTTCTACAATAATTTAACGAAATGAAATATGAATATTTCGATTTCTAAATGGAATATGTACTTCAAAATGGATTACTTTTCTTGCTGACTTTTATATAGCGATCCTCTAAAAATGCCAGAACTTACTAAGATCTAAAAACGATCTGTTACAAACAGTTAATTTAATATGCACTTGCTTGAACTCTTAAAACTTTTTGGATTGGATTATTGTGTAATACTGTCGCGTAAATGGAAGTTTTTTTTTAAAACTGAACTGTGCATTTCACCTCTACTTGATGTTTGCGCAAAATACAAGTTTGCAAGGTAGGATTTTTATTCATTGTTTAGTCAAACAGGCTAAACAGCGGCGTTTACATCCAGCTAAATTTGTTGCAGTCAAAAAGAAATTTCAAAACATAGTGGATAATGGAATCTGTCGTCCCAGTAAATTGGACAAATCCTTTGCATTTAGGGCCTGTTCACATAGGAGTCCGTTGCGTTGCGTTAAGGAAAAGATGACGTCGAGACGAAAATAAACCAATCATAGGCCTCCAAACGATTAGCAATGAAATTTTTAACGCCTATGATTGGTTTATTTTCGTCTCAACGTCATCTTTTCCTTAACGCTACGCAACGGACTCCTATGTGAACAGGCCCTTAGTGCCAAAACCCAGTAGTAGAGATTTCAGACTCATGGGATTATCGCTCATTAAATCGAATCACAGTACCTGACAGATATCCTTTGCTCCATTTGCAAGATTTTTTCAAGCCAACTTTTTGGTAAAACAATTTTCTCTAAAGTAGACCTTATACGGGCGTATCACCAAATACCCGTTTTTCCTGATGATGTGCCAAAAAATACCATAACGACCCCGTTCAGATTATTCGAATTCTTGTACATTCCTTTTGGGTAATCAAATGCAGCCCAAACCTTTCAACGGTTCATAAACAAAGCGTTGAATGGTTTAGAATTTCTTTTTGTCTACTTACTGTCCGACCACGGAAGCAAGGTCCCTGGAAGCTGTTACGCATGCGCGAGAAAAGCTAGTCTACTTAGAAAATAGGGGAAAACGTCATATTTTCGGATGTGTTTGTTTGTGAAATACGGAATGTATTTCAGACTGCTTTTTGTCCGCAATTTTAAAGTTATTTTTTAAAACTTTATTTTTGATCGAATATGTGAATAATAATTTCAAAATAATAAAAAGAAAGAAGCAAATCTTACATCACAATCAAAATTATCTAAAGCTACGTTTTCGGTAGTTCTTTTTTTCTGAAGTTTCCTCGGAGATTCAAATTTTGGAGTTTCTTCACCCTTTGCTTCTCTGCGTATTCTTTTTACACTGGACATTGATATCCCGGTCATTTCACTAGCTCTCTTTAGGGATTGCGAAAGTGGAACAATAATATTTCCTTCTAGTGCTTCTTTATCACAGAATTTAATTACATTGTGTATTATACGTTTACAATCACTACGGAATATTCCGAGCAGTTGTGTTGGGTAAAGGATCCATTAATTTTAATATAATAATCAAAATAACAGACGAGGAAAAAGCAAGCAAGCGCAGTTAGTAACCGATTCTAAAGAATGTCGAGAGACTACGAGACTTCCCCCCCCCCTTGCTCAGCAGCCTTACCTACAGCGTAAATAGAATCGTCTTGGCACTATGCCAACCGTGGTTCTTCGTACTGTGGTCGGACTGTAGATGATATTTTGGTTGCTAGCAATTCTGAAGACGAGCATTTAAAACACATTTAATCTTTTTTCAAAGACTCTTTGAATACGGAATTCGAATCAATTTGTCAAAATGTATTACTGGTGTGTCAGAACTATCCTTTTTAGGTTTTCTTGTAAATTCAAAAGGAATTAAACCGCTACCTGCAAAAGTTGCACCTAACTTGTAATATTGTCAACCTCAAAATATTAAAGAATTACGACGTTTTTCAGGTTTTTTAAACTATTATCGTCGAAACATTCGAAAAGCTGCCTCTTTACAAGCACCCTTGAATGATTTCCCTAGAGGAAATAAAATAAAAAGCGGTACTCGAATACGGTAGAAACGCAAGAAGCATTCAACAACTGTAAAGAAAACTGACATGGTCGTGGACATAAAGTTTTCGTGAGGTTCCTAATAGGGCTAAGAAGCCCTTTACTTTCTGTATGGATATGGGAAGCACTGAAGCTTTTCACGCGTTGTCCAAGAAGAAATTAATTAAGTTTTTTTAAAAAAAGGTAAAATTAAGTTACAAAATTAATTAAAGAAGTTAGAAAAATAAAAATAAAAACATTAGAATTTAGTAAGTTAACACACAAAAATTTAGCAAGACTTGTCAAAATAAAATGTTCCAATATAAGATAAAATAAAAAGCAAAATATAAAGATTAAACTCTCAAAAGTCGAAGACGAGCCACAGAGGACCTCGAGCAGCAAAGATGTTAAACGCTGAGATCAAACCCAGAATGGGAAAGAACTATCAAGCATCCATGCTTGAAAACAGGCCAAAAATGGAAGCAAGATGATGAATTTGTATTACAGAGAATAAAAAAACAATTGTGAAGAAAACTTAGCTAAAGCAGTAATCATAGCACACCCAGAACCCTCTGCTAAGTTATTTTTATTTACATCGTATTGCCAGATGATCTGAGAATTTCAAAGATCAAAGAATTTAAAGTTGTTGAAGTACTAAGGTGGAATATCTCCAGCAATTTAGTGACAGTTATGATCAAATATTGCTCGGAATATTAAAAAAGCCTTAAGTTAGGGCCTGTTCACATAGGAGTCCGTGCTTTGCGTTAAGGAAAAGATGACGTTGAGACGAAAATAAACCAATCATATGCCTCCAAACGTTTAGCAATGAAATTTTTAACGCCTATGATTGGTTTATTTTCTTCTCAACGTCATCTTTTCCTTAACGCAACGCAACAGACTCCTATGTCAACAGGCCCTCATTAGTAAAAATGAATTTGAAATTAAATGTTCTGTTGAAAAAAAAAATAAAATGAAGTGAACAAACAAACAAAAAAAAAAAAAGAGTTTTAAACAGGAGAGAATTTAAACTCTACAGGTTTTGAACCTGAAGCCAAAGAACAGAACACGAGAGTGACTAATGACGGGAATAGTACGTAATGAGATAAGTGAGAAGTTCGCAAGAATGATAGGAGAGACAAAAAGAGGAGTTCAAAATTTAAAAACAGTAAGAAAGGTAGGAGAAATTAATTTTATCTGCGAAGGAAGCACTCCCGGGAGCATTTACGGTTTTTTTCGAACAGAAAAGTCGTAATGTGGGAACTCCGCAGTTATTTCATTACATAGGAAAGAAACTGAATCGTTGAATTTCCTAGAAATATTATTGTATGTTGTAGAAAAAGACGAAATATTAAGACCTCTGTGAATGGTTTATCTCGATATAAAACGAAGCACGCGGTGAATACGCTTGAGTGTCTTGTTTTGGGATCTGAAAATTTCGTGAAACGTGATGACCTATAAAAATTATCCAATTTCTTCCAGACAGCGCTAGATGGCGTTGAACAAACCTAGATTATTTCATTCTGCTTGAGATAATTCTGATGTTGGTTGGATGTATCGTACCAATTTTTATCAATGTTTTGAGTTTGTTTAAAATCATATTCTTTTGTTGCGCAATTGTTGCGTTTTAGAACCGTCGTACACTGTAAACAGAGTGGGAAAGTTTCCTGTTTTTTCTGCTTTAATCTGAATCTATTTGTGTCGAAGGACAGTTTACGCAGTTCTTTCCAGCTGAAATATAGACGTGTGTATGTCTGAGTAATTCAAGGTATGTTATTAGAATCTGTATTAGAATTAACAAGTGTGTCCTCATTTGTAGAGCTTGTCATATCAAATGTTAGTGACTGTAAACACTTAAATTGGAAAACTTTTACTGATATCCTTTATTCTGTTTTTATGTTTCAATACATTATGTGAAATACGATATTTTTATAATTTTAGTATTTTGTTGTATATATTATTGAAATAAGTGAGTCAAATGCACAGAATGCATTGGCCTATTTGGAATTTCTGTAGCTTTATTTTATCGTGAATAATTAAGTCAAAATTTTAAAAGTCCTTAATCACAGTTTGTTTTTGCATTTTATTATCTAACAAATTTTAATATCTAATAACAAGTAACGAAGTAAGAGTTGATCAAATATTTTTCCTTTGTTGATTTGCAGCAAGTGATAATTTTAACAATAACTATTCATCGTATTAAGATTGTCGAAAATTTATAGAGGTTAAAAGGTTGAAATTTAAGTAATGGAAACTTATTGATTTAAGTTTATAGAATGTACATATTTGGGTGTAAAATATTTTGATGTTAAGTTTATAGTAGTGTAAGCAATAATTTTGAGAACATTTCTGTCTATAAGGTCAGAGCCCGAAGCTGGAGTCTCTTGTGTTTGTTTAATTAAAAAACAAGATATGTTATTCGGAGACACTTAAAAGGACTCTGAAATTCTTTCTTAAAATAAATTCTTTTGTTTCTGTTTATAGTTATGAAAAGGGGATAAGTTTCATATTGGTTTGACATTTGGAACAATGTGGCAAAAAGTTTTTAAACTGTACCAAATGGCAATCTGCTAATGAGAAAATTAAGAAAAATTTTTTTTTCACACAGTTTTTAGAATTTTTTTTGCCCTAAAATTCATCTACAATTAATAAGATAATTAGCAAATAAAAAATGTTATACTTCTTTAATATAACAAATTTTAATGAAGTTTTTATAAAAATAAATTAATAAAACAGCTTAAATATTTGCAAAATATTCAAAATTTATAAATCAGTTTCAAAGAGTAAGTCCAAATTTTAATATTTAAGGAAACTATTGTAGCAAAACAATGAATTTATAATAAAGGAATTTTATTAAAAATACACTACAACACAGATAAGCAGAACATAGCGAAGAAACCACTTTCAAAATGCCATTGCCATATTTGCTATTATCTGGCCATAGGACTTTGCTTGCAAGATGTGTTATTTGAATCTATTCTTCAATGAATTTTCACTCCTTATGTATCACAGCTAATGATCTCATTTTAAGGCACCTTAGTTTCTTTTGGAAGCTTGCAGTTATGCTTCTAATTATAAATCCTAGTAAAACTTTCATATTTTTTTCTTCTTTTAAACTAAAATTTTTTATCCAACTGCCTAATTTTAATGAAATTTAATGTGCAGTTCCTGATAATTAAAAGTATAAATAACAATGAACCTTACTTTTGTAGTAAATGTTATTCATTTTTCTAGTGCTCTCAATATCTCATGAAGGGCATTTGCTATACCATTCTTGAAGTTATATTTGTTTCTTTTGCTAAACTTTGTTGTGAGGATAAATTATTTTTAGGTAACAAACTTATAAAAGTGTTATATGGTACACTAGTTGGCCTGTGCGACCCTTTCGCATGCAATTAAAATGATAAAATTTATATCAAGGTTGGTGGTTTGTAGTAGGATAAAAGAACCGGTTCATTTGTAGCAATTGTTTATTTGTCAAATAGCAATGGTGCTTGAGGAGAATGCAAAACCAATTACAAAATGCCTTTGGCCACACTATTGGAGGTGAAGCATAAAACAAAGCAGGGGAACATGAGATATGTACACATCAAAACACCTTTGTAGAGAATATTAAAAGTTAAATATGACACAAACTTCTGGAGAATGGGATATTTACATTACAAAACCTCTCTGTGCATGCTATTTGACTGTGCCGTTTTGACACATCCAGGGAAAGAACTTTAGGGCCAAAAGTAAATTTTTCACTTTGATTTTTAAAAAAACAGTACAGTGTGTCATTCTAAATTAACTGTTCGCACGAAGTGGAGATCTTAATCTTTAAAATGGTACTTTATTTATCGATTTTGATTAAGTATGAAGGGAGAAAAGGGATAAAATAAAAAAAAAAACGCCTTTTAGAAATAATATATATAGATATTTATAACATGTTCTGTAACTTTATGAGGTTCTGCTGTTAGAAAGAATGTGCTGTAAAAATCATGTATTTTTCCAAACTTCAATAATTTTTTATAAAAGTTATTTGTGAATATTTTTTTTATGTGTTTGTGTTGCAAGAAATTGAAATTTATGAATTTTGTTATTACTATTGTTATTTTTTGTTATTGCTATTGTGACATGATTTATATCTTATTTGTAATTGTAAAATATTTTTTGAACATTTCTTGTAGTACTTAGAGGGTGTAAAAGATGCAGCACTCTCCTTGGGCATTACATCGTGGGACTTCCCCAGTTGATTGGTGTGAAGGGAATTATCTTATTTCTCCAGTTATAGCAGAATTTGTGAACACAGTAAGATTTTCTTTATAGATCTTTTGTTTAAAATTTTGTATCAGTAATTGTCTGGTATTGAATATTCAATATTTTCTTGGAATTCCTGGATATGAGGAAAACTTGTAAATGTATGTGATGTTGGGTGCTTGAATATGTATCAATTAAAGGAAATGAATATAAAGGTAGAAGTTTATAAAAGAGTAGTGTATGATACTGAAGATGATTGTAAAAGTCTGTAATGAATTATATCAAGGATTAATCGAACATTTTATACATGTTCAAGGAAAGGAAAAACAGGTAAAACAGTAAAGGCAGACTAAGTTTATTAAAAAGAAAAAAAAGTCATGTCTGTCATTTTTGATTTATTTTTTCAAAACTAACTCGTGCTCCTTTTTAAGATAGATGAAGGTTAAAAATGTATTTCTTGCAAGTAGTCTTCTAGTCTTCAGTTATTATCAGGTCATAGAGCAAAATTCATGCAGTTCTAATTTTTTATTCTTTATTTATAGGTGAGCAATATTTTATTCTTTGTATTTCCACCATTGCTGACTGGCTTGTTCAGAGTATATGCACAGTATGTGAATAGAGGTGTTTATCTCATATGGGGTCTTCTACTTGTTGTTGGGCTGACATCCGCATATTTTCATGCTACTCTCAGTCTAGTTGGACAGCTTTTAGATGAAGTAGCTATTCTGTGGCTTATGATGGCTGCTTTTGCAATGTGGCTACCTCGCCGGTATTTTGCATTTGGCATCAAAGACAGGTAATGGATTACTTATTTTATGTTCTTGTGTCATTTACATTATTTTTAGCTCTTAAATTTGGAATAATATAGACTAGTTTTGTCTTTACTTCTGCTGGAAATACAGAATGGCAAACAATTTTATTTTTAAAAATAACTTGACTGAATCCAAATTAATGCAAGTTATAATATTTAATTGTTAATCTAGCTTTGGTTGTATTTAATAGTTTATTATTCTTATACCAGCATATATAAAGACTTTCTTTTTTATACCTCAAAAGATTTTCTGATTTGCTTTTATTGTACCATGCTGTTTTCATTGTATCTCAAATACATAGTCCAAGTATACTTAGAAAGTTATGTAATTGTAGTTGATTTTATGGAGGTAAACTTAAATAGCCATTACAAAAGAGTTTTCATCTCTGTGTCATTCTTTGATCACATATTTCACTTTGTGGCTTCATTTTATGAATAAATTTAGGTATATTTGTACAATCAGTGACTTAAAATAATTGTATGGTTGTAATGTTATCCCAGATGCAGGTTTTGAGTGTTCACAGTTCACATTAGTGCTTGCTTTGACCATAAATCAGCAAATGATTGATATTTTCCTTTTCACTGTCACTGTATTGTTTTGTTGTGATATTGCTACTGTAGGGATCTATGATTTTAGAATGGACACATCTGCTTTTATAAATAAATATATATTTTATGTATAAGTTATGCCAAAAAACTTTAATTTCCTATTTTATTTCGTATACCAAGCCTGACCTAGAAATCACCTATCTTAACATGCATCCTCATAAAAGTTCTATTTTTGGAATGCATGTATGCTCAAATGCTTTTCAACAATGGAAAATTATATTCATCCATACCTTTAGGTCATTCTGTTTTGCTGGAATGCAAGAGATGAAAACTTTTTTTTGACATTTGTAGTTAATAATTTGGTTGCAGAGGTAGGGACTTAATTCAGATAAGATGTGTTGTTCAAGTATAAGGCATTAATAACAGTGGTTAAAAGTCAATTGAAGTAAGTATAAAGACTTTAAGTGCTGATTTGCCATGACCATAAGGAAATGTTGAACTGCATTGTGGAGGCACACAAATACAGATTTATATATAGCAATAGAATGAATGTGAAAATAATTCCTGTAAAGCCCTTTTTTTTTTGTTGTTTTGTTGTTGTTTTTGTTTGTTTGTTCATATCACAAGACTTGTAATGATACATATTTTGCAAGAGACATATTTTCATTTGGACTTTAATCTAACAATTGCCATAGGAATCTTCTTTCAAAAATTAGCTAGGAAGCCAAGAAAATGAGCAAGTTTTTATTTTAAAAAAATATTTGGCTTAAATTTTATTTTCATTTATAAGACGGAACAGTTTTGTTATCATATGCATGCATGTCTCATCATTACCATCATGAGACTTTATTCAGTGACATTGAAAAATGAGTCTGTTGTTGGTTTTATAAAAGAAAGCAGTAGTTAAATAGTCAAGTTTGAAGCTAACAGAGTTTATAAAATTAATAAAAATTAAATTGTGTAAATAATACTTTAATTTGCAAGCGTGATCTTTTAAAGATTTATTTTTTCTCTCTGCATTCAATCAGTCGAAGAATGATTTGAGAAATATGATTTTGTGAAGA
The DNA here is from genome assembly GCA_907164885.2 of Dolomedes plantarius. Classification (NCBI taxonomy): domain Eukaryota; kingdom Metazoa; phylum Arthropoda; class Arachnida; order Araneae; family Dolomedidae; genus Dolomedes; species Dolomedes plantarius. The sequence goes on from OU015499.1 coordinate 152,553,414, forward strand.
AATTATCTGTTTATATTTACTTCATTCTTATATCATTCTTCATAAACATTTGAAATTATTTTTTCGTTATTTAATATGAAAATAATTTTTGTCATTTATTTAGAGCCATAATTATTTTTTAATGGATATTATGTTAATAATTGTGTGTTGAAATTTAAATTTTTTCATATTTACCTAGAAGTCCAATTTTGTAAATTTTGAATAAATTTCATTTATTGTTTATAAATACTTTAGCTCCAAATATGGACATTGATTCTAATAATGTGCACATCTGAAATGTAATATATAAACTTTTACTGCTTTTATAAACATGTGCTTTATAAATACATCTAAATATTTTTTGTTGATTATCCCCTTTGTTTGAGCTCCTCTTCACCATTTCAATGAGTGTCAAAGCTAAGTGTTTTTTCTTAAAGTGATTAATTTTTTTTAGAAAAACATTTCAAATAATGATACTTGGATTGTGTTTTGCTGCCACTTTATTAGCATGTCTCCATCCAGTATTAAATGCTTTTGCTCTCATGGGACTTGGCATTCCTTCAACAGCTTTGTTAATTGTTGAAATACGAAGGTATGCTTTGCTCTTTTTTTTTCAGAACTGCCACATTCAGTTGATAGTTTAATTTTTTATGTGTTTAATTTCAGCATGTTTTGCCTTTTTTTAAAATTATTATTATGACTTTTATTTTTGCTGTTTTATTACATATCTTTGTTTTTAGTTTTTATGTTCAAAGTGCTTTGTGAAAATAAATTCCTCCCTATATTCTGGACAGCTTAATTTATAAAGTTATGCATCCCTTCAGTTTGCTGTTCATAAGAAATTTTTTTTTCCTGCTAAATGTTATTGTGTATGAAGCATTTGCAGTTTTTATAGAAAACAAATTTCCATTGAAACTTGAGTTTATTCTTGTAGAGAGAGGAGATTGCTTAAAGTTTTATGTAATTTAAATTTCTGTTTCATATGGTTTAGAACTCTCCGAATATGTCATCAAATGTGTATTGATACAGGTCATCTTTGAAGATAAACTTTATTTGTGAGCATAGTCATATAACTAAATTAGTATTAATCAATTTAATTTCCTAGTTTTGTCACTTTCAATATCACATTACAAAATTTAGTTAAAATTTTAAGAAAATGGAATTGCATATCTTAAATTTAATTGTTATATCATTTTAACGTACTTATTTGCAGTTATATGTTTAAAAAATATTCTGAAACACAACCTTTTTTCAGCTATTTTTTCTTTTTATTAAAAAGTCTAACTATTTTACAAATGTGCTATTATTTTTTAAAATCTAAACTGTGTATTTAAACTTTTAAGGCAATGGTTCCCAACCAGTAGGAGTCTGCAGACCACTAAGCCAGAAATTGAATCGTGTGGACCCCCCACCGACTTGAGGGGAGATAGGGAACTTCTGGGGATTATGGGGGTATAGAATATCCCTCAGGCGAAAGGGATACAGGATCAATGTACTCACATTCTAACGTATCAAATTCTAATAATAAAATATTTATGTTTAATGTAACACCCGATAGTCATCTGATATATTTGGCCCATCTAGTTCAATGAACATTACTTTCAAAATCCCCATTTGTTTGGCAACTTTTTTATATGTGGTGCTGGACCACTCCCGAGGCTCTCGTGGACCACCAGTTGGGAACTGCTGTTTTAAGGAAATATTAAAATTATTTGAAATTATCATGAATGATCTTCTATTTGAAGCTGACTTACAGGTATATATCAGATATATCTAAAATTTGAGGATAAATATTGTATATTTGATCTGAACATTAACAAAGTGAGGATATTTAACTGTTTCCTTTATTTTTTTTTGTCATAATAATGCTCACAAACTTGCAGTTAAGGAAATATTTTTTAATGGGTTTTGATCTGCAGCGATGCCTTTTGTATGAAAGGCTGTAAAGAGAACTTCTCATAGTAAAGAATTAAAATGTAAAGGCAATATATTTATTGATCATTCTTTCTCATCCCCTAGTTAAGAACTGTGACAATTTGCTATCAGCCTCTAAACCAATCATTCCCAAAGTGGTCTATCGACCCCCAGGGGTCGATATAGACCTGCAAGGGGTCCATGCCAGTGAAAAAGAATGGTGGTGCATGATATGTAAATGGGGGTCCACGAGTTAGACAGGCCGTCACCAAAATTTTGGCTTCACATAAATGTAATCTGCCTAACACAGATAGTACCTATGGAAGTATTTACGTAATACAAGTACTTTCTCATAATAGATACATTTCATAATTATATGCATATTTCATAAAATTGTGTAAGAAATCTATTCACTTTTCGGTCTCAGTACGTGTAACTTGTGTTGCGACATCGTAGACTGGAACGGTTGCAGCGAGTGCCAGCAGGTGGCCGTTATATTGAACTTGCCAGTTTCTCAATTTGGCACAAACTGGCAAGATGACCTTTCAGCCTACATTCAACATTTAAATGTCCTTCACACAGACTTTGAAATTAGGTTTGAAGATGTATTGACTATGTAAATACCACATTGGATTATCAATGCATACGGTGACACTGAAAAAATGAATGTCATGTTACAAGAACTGATTGGTATAATCACCAACAAAGAATTTAAGGTGCAGTTTAGAAAGGATATCAGCAATTCTGGCTTCAGAGAGACATACTTGTTACATATCCTGCATTATGGACTATCGCGAGAAAGTTTTTGATAGCTTTTCCATCTTCATACCTTGTGGAAAGGGGTTTCAGCGCAGTTGTCAATCTCCTTATTAAAAAAAAAAAAACATTAGAAATCACTCGCCAAGATTTAAGGTTAGACCTGACTAAATTGAAGCCAAATATTGAAATTTTGCTATCAAAGCATAGGCTCATCCCACCCATTAAAAGCATTGATTTTGTTGTGTATTTATTCTATGTAAAAATGTTACTAGATTTGCATTTTGTGTAGTTTTAATTGATAAATGTATAACTATAAAACTTAAGATTTTTTTGTTTTTTTAAATTTAAATTTTTTTTACTGTACAGTAAACCCTCTCAAAGTGAGTAGCTGTGTGTCAGCTTCAAAAACACTTTTAAAGTTGATGAATTTGTAAAAAATCAGTATTAGGATAGCAGGGGGGTCTACCTAAACAAAAAAATTCGGCAGGGGGTGTACGGGACAAACAAGTTTGGGGACCTCTGCTCTAAACTCTTGTTTAAACTCCTCGTGAAATGTCATTTCTGCATTTGTTGGTCACCTCAAAATGTAAATTAACCCTCACATAATTGTTACTTTTTTCTCTTCTCTCTTTGATAAGCAAGTAATCTGCATTACTTGTAGCCTCTATTGGCAGCTAAGACGCTGGTCATCCTGTAATCACAAGCCTATGTAATGTACACAAAATTTTATATGGAGCCATTTTCTCTGTGGGACATTTGAAATTAATTTGCATCCTTGCACGTGTGAATTTCTAACACTGTAATCATAACAATTTTGTCAGTTTCTGTCTTCTTTTTGTTAAGAATATCTAATAGAATTAATGACCATTTTAATAATTAAGATTAAAACCATTTTAAGTAATAAAATTTAAATTTATAACCAGTATCCTCTATACAGAAGTTCTATAAATGTAAAACTTATTCTAAGTGTCTTTAAAATTGTTGCTAGTGTTAGAATAATCTCTAGGAACATGAGAACATTTCCAGCAACTATTGTAGAGTAACTGCGAATTTTTTAAAAATTTTATTTTTAAAATCAAACAATTTATATATTTTAGGCAAGAGTTCAAATTAATGTAATTGGGATTATTTTGATTTTGAAATAGTTGTAAAGTTTTGTCTAAGGTAGTACTGACAAAAGAAAAGCTGCAGAAATGTTTGGTTTTATAAATTTTTCTAGAAACAATTTGATTTTTATAGTTCTAAGATACATAATTTTTATCCTGTGGCAAAACAAATTTACAAGCTTCCAGTTGTAATCTTTGATGCATTATAATTTTTTTTTTTTTTTTTTCTATTGAGAGAGGAAACGTTATAAAATTGGAATACTTGGAAGAAGTTAAAGAGAAAAGAAATTGTTCAGACCAAAAACTTAAAAAGCAGGGGGAAAAAAAATTTCTCTTTTTCAATCTTTTTTTGATGTTGTTTTATATACCAGTAAAGTCATAAGTAATGTTGTTACTAAACATCTTTGAAAGCAAAGCTGAATGTTAAAGTAGGAATTGTTGAACTACTTTACTTACTGTTGTTAGAAGTGCTGTGAGGCACTTCTAAAAACAGTATAGAATATACTATCTAATACTGTTGAATAGAATACCGTAATAGAATATATCTACAAGATAGCCAATATTAAAACACTATGAAATCAAGTTTTAAATTAATTTATAAGTAAAATTGCTATCTGTAATGCATATATATTTTAATATAATTAGTATAAATTGTCTGGACATTGGACAGTACTATAATATAAAACTGTCTAATGTAATGAGTTCATAAGTAAAGTAGTTTTTTTTCTGAATATTGGTTGAAAAATTAATTTTTCTCCTTTAGGTTGTGAAATTTCATAAATCAGTAATGATTTTATTTTTATAGTTAAGGAACTATAACTCGTATAAATAACTTAATGTCATGAATAAGCATTCAACATAAATAGTTAAATCTTTTAGCGGGGTATGATTACTGTCACGTGGTTTAGATCTCCAGAGTCTGTCTACAGATTCAAATCCTGTGGTTAGCATAGGTGTTTGTTTCCATTAATAATCAAACCTTAAACTGTCAGTCCCAGTTTTTTTCTTACATGTTGCAAATGATAACCATAGCATTCTAAATCAACCATCCAAGACTTTTTTAGGTGTGCTGTTCAGCTATTTGTTTATTTAGTTCCTCCTGCTGTCAAAATAAGACTGTAAAATTTTTTTGTTGCTAATTTTGTTATTGTATGGGTATAAATAGTGTTGAAATGATAACAGCATAAGAAAAGGTCTTCACTTAAAGACTTTATAAGGGCCGGTGGCATTGTTGTTAATTATTTTGAAAGATGGGGGGGAAATCTGGAAAATGAATTTTTTCTGTGATTTAAACTTTACAGTTTTAAACTCTTGACCTGAATAACTGAAACTAGTATAATTAATAATGAGACCGCTTAGCATTGCTATTGTTGCGTAGGATGGAAAGTTTAAGAAGGGAAAGTCTAAGAAAAAGTTTGTCAGATATGTAGCCCAAGGGCTGCTTCTTTGTATGGCAGAAATTTGATATTTCTAAGCAAATGATAATTCTTAACGGTTATATTTACACACTTAAAATTATTCCATATTGTCTGTTAAGATCCTGATATAAATTGCTGACCATTAAAATTGCAACACCATGACGCCAATTGCATACTAACCTCATATTCGCATGAAAGGAAGCTGAGGCTGGGATATGCAAATGATTAGTATTTAAGCACAATCGAAGGATGCAAAAGGGAGAAACGGCATCTCAAATTCTGTATAAAAGGAAAGTTATGCAGTAGGTTTCTCAGTAGGTTTATGCAGTAGGTCTCTACCTCGATACAGAGGATGTTCGACTGTTGCCCTGGCCAGCATATTCTCCAGATCTCTCAGCCACTGAAAACATCTAGTCATGGGTTATTGAGAGACTGGGCCACCACTGCTCTCCAGCCACTATGTTTAATGAAGTGGGCATAGACTCGAAGCAACATGGAATGACTTGCCCGTATCTGTCATCCAAGCCCAGTTTGACTCGATGCCTAACTGGGTTAGAGCCATTTTAGCTGCCAGAGGCAGCAGCTTTGTGTACTTATTTCAGACCCTGTATACCCTCAAATTGCCTACTAATTTAATAGTGTTTTTTTTCCTATTATACTGTAAATGCTATTATACTGTAAATTTTAATACATACAATAAATAAATTTTATTTGCTTTCCTTCCTGGTGTTGCAGTTTTAATGGCCAGCAGTGTATTTATATATGTCTGTAGTGTATGTAGTTTAATGTTTCATCAAACAAAAGGATTCTGTAAAACAATAGAATTCATTCAGCTGAGAGAATGTTCAGCTGAGAGTGTTGGTAGTTTGGTTCTTTCTAGTGTAACAATGTCAATATGGGATTGCATAACATTTACTTTTCTTGTGAAAATTGAGAAACATCTCACTAAAATTGGTATAATGACAGTATTATAATAAGGATTTAAGGTTATATACTATTCTGTTTTAAGTTGAAGTGCCATCACTAAGAATTTCTTCCATGATGACTGATATTTCCATGATGTAATCATAGTTATATAATTCCAGGAATATGCTCTAGGTCACCTGCACTTAGTTTTGAATTGGATGCATTTTTAATTATTTTCAATATTGCATTTATTTTCAGCTTTAATTCTCATAATATTCGATTAAATTAAATGCAGTATGTATTTGATTGAAGTATTGATACCAGACATCAATTTTGAGACTTAATTCTCGCTGTCTGTAATCTTCTTCATTCTTTAATTCATGAATTAATTTCAGTATAGTGATTTTAGAAATCATGTTTGTTTAAATTATATCGGGTGGAATTTACATTCAATTATATTAATTACATCCATCTATGTTAAGATACTAAATTAAAATTTGTCAGGTTAATATCTGGTTAAAATATTATTCTAAGCATTGTAACCTCTTTGAAATGATTTTGAATCCAGTTAGTATCATTTAATTTGTGCAGTGCTTGTACTAATAATCTCATACTACTGATGTGATGTAAATGAGAATTTGCAAAAGTTGATTATTTGAAAATCTCTTTTCTTGAGCATCATAACCTTAAAGGAATGTTTTACCAAAATGAATTTATTAATCATGTTTATTCTTTCAAATGCAAGAGTTTTGCTCTATAATTATTTCCGTGGATGTTCTTAGTGAGCAGTTTTTTTCCTGTTTTTGATACCTCGTCATAGGTGTGACAATATTGTTTTCTGTTACTTAAAATTTTAGTGTTTAGTAAACAATATCTTTATTTAGAAAGTATGTGCGTGTGTGTGCATTTTGACAAAATATGAATGTGCATATTATTGCTATACATATTTTTCAAAGTAAGATTCTTTTGTTAAATGTGCTAAAATGGCTTCTTGTTGCAAGTTTCTCAAAAGTATAGTGTTTGTCTTCTACCTTTAATTTTTCAAACTGAGCAAAGCAAGCAGCCATTTTTTTTACATTGAGTTTCCATGGTTTTTTTTCTTGTGTGCAGTTTACCATCTATCCAATTTTTCTGAAATTTTAATGACATCCAAGTGATTTCTTTAAAAAAACACTTGAATGTCACCATGTTTTTAAACTTGGTTTATAAGGAACTTAAAGGTTATATCAGTGAAAAGTGCAAAATTCAAGGCCATGTGTACATGCAAGGTAACACTTTTCTTTCAGTTGAGTAGCACTAATGATTTGTTTTATTAACCAAATAAAGTGATATGTTTAAGGGCAGTTATAGAGAAAAATAGCATTGTCATGACAGTGGTTAAATTTGAAAATAAACAGATTATTAACTTCCCTCTCATTGCATAAAATGACTTCCTAGAGTTGGGACAAAAAAGACATCTCAAAGATTCAAATAATCCAATGGGAAATATACTGTACAACAAAATATTTAAGAGATTATGAAATGCTTCAACGTTAAGTTTTATTTTCGCTGTCAAACTCATTATGTAACAAGAATGCAATGACACAAAAAATATACTGTGTTAACATGAAGTAATTGTTGTCTGATGTGTTGCAGAGAAACTGTGGTCTATGGACACATTGCAGTCTGTTTTATCTTAGTGAGATGTCTTCATAATGGAAAAAAAATTCCTATTTAAAGAGAATAAATTAAAAAAAAAAAGGAATTTCCAAATAGTTATTGTATTTGTAATGTGTGTACTTATATGTCAGTTTAAGAAAATTCACATCTTTCATAGAAAGTTCTGTATCATGGAGTGCTCTTTTGTATGATCTACCTTTGCGAATGAGTTGTCTTCATGTATCAACAATGAAGCTGATTTATTGCAAAACATGGTATTAGAATCACTTATCACATGCTGAAATTGGCATATCCTGATTCAGACATTGTTCACTGCATAGCTTCTAAAAAATGGAGGGGAAAAGTACATTCATGCATTCTTACTCTCGCTCCTCATATATATATACTTTCATATCCATATATGTTTATATAAATGTATATCAAAGTAAAATTTTTTCTTTAATTATTTTTTTTGGATGGGAGAATTGCAAGATTATGAATGACCATAATTTTTAATCTTGAAAATATACAAGGCAATATACAAGTGCATTCAGGAAAATTTACAAGGGCCTCTAAGCTTTGTAAGTTTTGGAGCCATTGCAACGGAAATGTTGCAAAGGAATAAGGCTTTAGTAATTTTCAGTTTAGATGTTAAACAGCAGTCAATATTTACTGCAAGCTATATATTTGGAGTCATGTGATTCTTATTTTTTGTTTTTGTTTTTTTATATTAGATGCAAAAATCAGAGAGTTGTCAACCTTGGTTATCGATGTGCATGGATCTGGATTGCTGCTGTAGCATGTTGGATAAATGATCGCTTATTTTGTGAAGTGTGGTCACAGCTTAATTTTCCTTATTTACATGGTGCCTGGCATATTCTGATAGCTATAGCTGCCTACTCTGGTTGTGTCCTGTTTGCTTATTTTGATGCTTGTGATACTGTTCCAGAACAGCTGCCAGTAATGAAATTTTGGCCGTCTGACCAGTAAGAAAAATATTTCATTTATTTAAAAATTTCATGTTTATTTTTGTGCAAACCTATATTTTTTTTACAGCAATAAAGATACTTTTGGAAGTACATTATCATTCAGTTCTCTATGTAAATCATATTAAATATTTTCAATTATGGCCTATTTTCCCTGATAATTCAGTGATTGAAGTTGCTAACCCATAATCATTGTTCGTTCAAACTCAATAGGAATATGGCAATTTTGCAAATAGGAGCTGAAATGCATCTTTTTTGTTCTTTTACAGGGGCAATAGGTAAGGTTATGTTGTGTAAATTATGTATATGGCAGGCCTGCACAACTCAAAATGTGATGAGGGCAATATTACTTTATGGAAAACTGCAGTGGGCCACAAGGCAATAGGATAGATGGGAAAATAAACTATTTTATTGAAACAAAAAATTAATATATGATTACTTTGAAAATTAAATAAATGTAAATATTCATTGCATATATATTCCTTTTGTAATGTAAATCTAAAATTAAGAATTTGTATTTTTTAGATATATATTATGTGACAATTTGAATTCAGTTAGGGTCCTCCTTAGCACATTGACTGCCGGACGTCTTTAAATTATGAAATATTATGATTTTTTCCAAATTGAATAACAATAGTAATGATTGAGTAGTATTCAAAAGTTATGCAATGAGAAAAATAAATATAATATAAATAAAATGAGAAAAAATATAGTATCGAATTTTTGTTATGGATAATATCATTGATTAAAAACTATTTTAAGGCTAAAGATATAATTGGAATCTTCAGTTTCACAGTTTGATAAAGCAGGAAAAAACCAACTTAAAAGTTTTCTAGAATTTCCTGATTTTAAACGAACTTCTATTAACATTTTAATTTATTTCAAGTTAAGTAGGGTTTAAGTTCCCCCCCCCCCCCCCCAATGCTATGCCTATGGTTTCAAAGCAACTGGCACGATTCTGGAATTTCAGACAGGAAGATGACCTTTCAAAACACCAAAGGAAGCCTTAAAATGGTAAAGAGGAAATTTTGAGTACCGAAGTGACAGTCAACTGCACATTTGTCGCTGGAAAGATAGTGCTGTAGTAACTATAGCATCCAATTATTTGACACATGAGCCTATCGGTAAAACCAAGTGATTTTGTCGAGCACAAAAAGAGAATTGATGTTTCTCAGCCACATCTGATAAAAATGTATAATGAGGGAATGGGAGGTGTCGATTTTGGATCATATCGACCTATGTTTAGAAACAAAAAATGGTATTGGAATCTATTTAGCAATGTGCTAAACATGGCTGTTGCTGCTGGGTGGATTTTGCATTTACATTTGCACAAAGGTACAGCAGAACTATCACATCTCAGTTTCCAGAGAGAAGTAACTTTGTGTTTGCTTCGCATGAAACTGAAAATCCACTCTGTTCCTGGAGCTTATGCACATTTGTATGAATCTTTGATACAGTCAGATGTATATTATCTTGTGCCATCAACACAAGGACATTGTGTTGTATGTCAAAAGAATACTAGAAAAAAATGCTTTGAGTGTGAGAAAAGACTGTATTAGAAATGCTTTCCTACCTACCATGGACAGTAGAAAAAATGTAGAGCATAAAAGCTAAGAACAATAATTATTTTTTGTTTTCTTTTTCTTGTTTTAAAGAATTTTGGTAAGTTTTTTTCTTTCTCTTGTATATTTTAGATTTTCAGTCATATGATTATTGTGCTGTGAATTTTAATACAGAGATTATTCGTTACTTAATTTTTCCAATGATGTTTTGTTTGATTAACATGCTAATAAATTGTAAAATTGTTTAAATATAGTAATTCCTGCTCATCAACTGTATAATTAATTTTTTAATTTAGTAGGAAAATTTTCTTTAGATGGGTGCACCCCAGCTATTTTTCTGCCTTACTTGTTATTTCTGAATAACTTTTAGAAATTTACTCATGACTACTTAAAAATTGGGCTTAGAAATTGAAATTTGAATTTAAAGGTTGTTAATCATATCTTATAAAAAAATGTGAAAAACTGTTTCCCTGCCAATGTTCCCTTTTGGGAGCATGTCATATACCCCCTCCAAAAAAATAAAATAAATAAATAAATACCCATAGTTCTTATGTTTGAGTTTTAATCTGATTTTTATCAATAAATAGTTTGTGTTGCCTTTTGATCATACTGCCACTTGTAAAAGGTTAAATAATATAAACTACCATGACATGAAATGCTTTAAGGTAATTTTTTTTTCAGTATATTTTAATAATATACTTCAGTAGCCTAAGTTGCTGGTTTTAGCTGAATTTTGTCTTCAATGTTACTCTGCTGTCTTTAATATATTTGAAGTATAGAATTGCCTTATAACTTACTAATAAGTTCATAATTATTTTTAAATCATTTTATCCCAAGTGTGAAGTTTTCCTGAAATCTTGGTTTAGTATTAATACCATAGTTCCAAGTGCTATCTCATAAGATTTTATGTTATTTTTAGATTTTAAATATTTAGCTATGAAATTCTGTCCATTTCTGCCTGTCAAGTAAAAAGTATAAAGCTAATATTTGGAATTTATCATTTGAAATTAATGAATTGTATATTAATAATCATTTTAAATTAATGAATTGTATATTAATAATCATTTTATATTAATGAATTGTATATTAATAATCATTTGAAATTAACGAATTGTATATTAATAATCATTTGAAATTAACGAATTGTATATTATTAATCATTTGAAATTAATGAATTGTATATTATTAATCATTTGAAATTAATGAATTGTATATTATTAATCATTTGAAATTAATGAATTGTATATTATTAATCATTTGAAATTAATGAATTGTATATTAATGAATTTTTATGGAAACCAAAGATTGAATGAGTTAGAACTGATATTTATATATTCATAAATATTGATCTTGTATTACTTGCATGAGGCTTAAGTATATAAGGCATAGTAAAGCTCCATAATTTATAAGTGATTTATTTAGAATGTTTGAATGTACCAATAAAGTATGATTTTTCTGTTTCATATAATTTTCTTCCTTCAAAACAGGTTTGAGCTTGGTGTGCCGTATGTAACTCTTCGCAACGTACATAAAGATTTCCAAAAGATCTAGTTTTGCCTTATGTCTTCCAAAACTGTTTGGCCCTTTTTGGACCTGCCACTCATGATGGACAGTGACTGAATCTCAGTGACCTATATGTATCTCTTTGACTGATGATGGCAGGCAATACCTTTGGTTTGAAGTTTTTTTAGGTATTTTTCTAGATGCAGTATTAAATCATTAAAAGAGATTATTACTTGTTTCAAGATGACTCATCTATCCTCTAGTTTTGTAAGACTGAAAGGAAAAATACTTAATCTAAAATGAGACAGGAAAAAAAGATTGATTTATTTTAAGGTATCTTATAAGTCAGGGCTGCGCAAACTTTTTTGGACCGTGACCTACTTTCTTTAAATAAAAAACCCCTCACCTCCCGATGAAAATTTTCAGTAGAAATGCAATTTAAAAAAAATAAAATATGAAAATGTTAAAAAAAAAAAAAAAACTTCATTTTGGATGTATATTTATTTTACATAATAACAATAAAAAATGTCTTGTCTACAATTTGTACTTGCCTTTGGTAAAACTGCTCACATCTTATTTAACAATATCATGTCATATTATTTTAGCAAATAAATATTAAAAATATGTAATTTTAGAAAATTTAAAGCTTTTCTTTTAAAAATAAATTTACTTCAAACTACCTCCAATTTTTTTCACGATCCACAGTTTGCGCATCACTGTTTTAAGTTATTTGAAGATTTAGTTCATTTTTATCTAGGGAATAATCTGATTGAGAAAATTTGAAAAGTTGCATCATTCATTTAAAATATTTAAAAAAATGACAATTATATCTTTACATTTAAAAGAACTTTTATTTTCCTGTATGAATAGATTTATCTCATTTATATTTAAATAGAATGATAAATTGAATTTCTTAGTATGACAAAGATCTTCATCTTCCTATGTTTATTTTAGAAGGTTTTTACTTTATAGAAATCTGTGTGTTTTGTTGATTTGTAAGTGATATATTTTTCTTTATTTATGTAGTCTTATTGTTGTATTATCTAAGTGATTATTGTTGAAGTTTTTAGTAAATTAAAATGAAAATATAAACTGGAAGTTAGAAAGAGGTTAAGGAGTATTTTATTTTTTAATGATAATCTCTTTGCTTTATGAAAGTTTCAGTTAAATCCAAAATTAACTGAAATTTTAACTTTGATGTTGTAAGCAAAAGGATCTATTTTGAAAGATTAATTGCTATTTTAATAATCTTATCTTGAAAGTGTTAAGTTATTGGTTTAAGCTTTAAAGTGTGATTTTTTATTAGGCCTGTCAGTTTCATTAGACAGTCGTTGCAAACAGATTTCTTGGTTATCGTACATTCAAAACTTCTGCTTAAAAGATTTTTTGTTGTTGTCAAATTTACATATGTTCTATTGATGAAGTGCTCATTCAACCAAGGGCTTTTGAATTTATTAACACAATTTATGTAATACATGACCGGGCAAATAAGAGTTAAGTTAAATAATTCCATTTATGGATCTATTATTCTGTTTTTTACATGATTTTACCTAATTCTTGTTCAATGATTTTTTGTTTTCTAACATTTCCTTATGAACTATTTATAGCACTTCAAAAATTCATGCATTTTATATAATTTTAGCTTTTGTGCATTTAGTTACACAGTTGTGCTAAAAATAATCTCTAGATTGTGATTCATCCCTCTGTCAGGTGAATTATTGGGTGATATTTTATGTCAAAATAATGATATTTATAAGTCATGGTAACATATTGCACTGTGATTTCATCATTTGATATTAATTGTATCTTAAATGTGATCAGTTTCAAGACATACATACTCATGCTCAGGTATTTAAACCCATTTGTCTATTTAGACTGAAGTGGGAGTTTTAATATTTGATCCACCTGCAGAAATCTCAATAGCATGTTATTTGAATGCTTTACTTGAACACAATGGAAAAAAAAATTTGTTTGGCCGAAATACAGGGCTAGTGGAAATTTTTTACCCCTTATTTTTAAATACTTGTCTTCCAGTCTGGAGAAAGTTATATATACATATACGTATATAAGGTCCTCAATGATTATATGTATATAAATATATGGAGTAGTATGCCCTAAAGCAGGGGTCAGCAACCTTTTTTACTATGAGAGCATATTTCAGAAATATTGGAGTTCGATGGGCACCGGTAGATGATGAAGAGGAGGATGAGGGGCAGGGGGAGTTAATATTTAAACATGAAAATATTAATGCAACATAAGTTTTTAATACATAAATTCAAATTTTAATTTAAACAAAACAATCTTAAAATGGATAATGTGATATTTGACATTGCAAATCTGTGGCAAACTTGTTGTAATGTGGCATGTAAGTGGAATTTCCATTTCTCAGGCATTTGTCCAAATGGGTGTCAGTGAGGCTTGATCGATACTTTGATTTTAAGTATTTCATATTGGAAAACAGATTCCCAGGCATATGTTGACGCGCAAACAGAGTTCAATTTCAGAGCAGGAAAGAAGCTGACTCATAGTGAGGGGAGAACGACACTGTCGAGAGAGCAGATTGTTCATTTTTTTATTTTTACGGTTTTACTATTTTGCTAAAATTTATAAAAAAGGTGATTACTAAAATATTTTTACTAAAATTATTCATTACAACTACGATTGTTTGTTGTTTAAATATCTAAAATTTAGATATTTGAACGGTGGACACTTTAAAATTGTTTCGCAGGCACCACGTTGCTGACCCCTGCCCTAAGGTTTGGAATAAAATGTTGCAAGTTTACAGTAACTAAAATAAGTGTACATTTATAAATGCATTGCTTATGTTGACATGTGATATTGTTTGTTAATATTATCTCATTTTAATTTTGTTAATTGTGTATTGGTTTTGGTAGGAGTTTTTCATCTTATATAAAGATGTAAAACTATTGACTGTAGTGAGAAATAAAGAGAATCTTGTGCAGCTCTTTTTAATTTTTTTTAATAAAGATTTTAGAACTCTTTCAAGCCAGATGGTTTCATAATGTATACAGCAGGGGTGTCAAACTCAAAGGCTACCTTGGGCCAAACAAACAAGGTTTAACTATAGGTGGGCCGCAAAAAAAAATCAATATTCATAGAAACGTAGGTTTATTTACCTAATTACAGTATATTCAACATAAATATATGCATTTTGTTTAATAATAGGAAAAAAACAGTATCATTAAAAAAAATTTAGCGATTCTTCCTATCTTATTATAATTCTTCGTCGGTTATTTTATTATATATTATTGTGTGGCAATATATTGGCCGGGCTGCAAAAATGTTCGTCGCGGGCCGCGAGTTTGACACCCCTGGTATACAGTGTCACTAAAGCATGGTGGCATATTATTTGTTTGGTCAGTTCATAGGCTTTTCAGTAGTGCAGTTAATCTGTTAATTGCCTAGGCAACACGCATCTCAAAAGGTGAGCACAAGATGGCAATAAATATGTGCTTAAGAAAAAAGTAGATTTTGCCTTTGACATGAAAACCATGTTGTCTACATCTAGAGATTTGGTTTTGGTTTTGATTTAGCTAATCTTTTTTTACTCATGGTTGACAATGTCCAGTCATTCTAGCATACAATGAAAAGCACAAACCATTGCCCATATTTTGGGTAGCAAAATTTATGTAGCTTGTAAATAGAGGAAAAAAAAAGAAATAAAGAAAAAAATTGCTCAACACCCTAGTAGATCTCACTGATCAAATGTTAGTGATAAAGTGTTCATTATTTTTGCTGTTGTCATTATTTGATAGCTGTAATGGGAAATGTGTATTGACAGGTGATTATTGCAGTCATTGTTATAGAGAAGGTAATCTTTTAATTTTTGAAAATTAGTGCTTTAAAAGATTTGTTAAAGTGCTTAATTTTTCAAGCTAGTACTGTAAGAAAATTTAGTGAGGTAGAGGTTATTGTAAGAAATAGAAAGTGTCATAAGCATTAAGGTGACTGCCTACGTTGAAAATGTAATTTTTTGACTATTTTGGTCAATTTCAGTTTTTGCAAGAATCGTGTAATTCAATCTTTTCTCTTTTCAAAACAATTTTGATTTTGATTTTATATTAATTAGAAGCATAGTTATAGCTATTTAAAAAAACATTGTCTGCTACAAAATTGAAGTGACAAACAACTTTAAATGCATTTTTCTCAGAATTATGTGTTTTAGCACAAATCTCTGCTGTTATCATGATATCTCACATAATAATGTATATAATTTGATAAAATTTTCTGGAAATGTTTTAGGTGCTATTGTTAATAGAATGACGTACAATAATTGATGTATAATAAATAGTTTTTTTATTTAGGGCTGTTTTCATAAGGAAAGGTATGACGAATTTGGGAAAATTTTCATATTGGAACATAAAATTGTATGTATTATTTGTGCATTTTAAAATGTCTTAGATTGTAGGTCATTTCAAAGATAACTGTCATGTATCGTGTGTGAGAAGGAAATCAAAATAGTAGCATTAGAATTTTGTGCTTAGTGATGGGCATTTTAGCTAAATTTCATTAAAAATTACTTCAAATTTACCAATTTATAAAAAAGTATGATATTTACAGGTAAGTTTTCATTCCTTTTTTAATTTTTAAGTGCTACTTTACCATAAAAGACCAAAAAGTCCTTTAAAAAATTATTTAAAAAAAAATTGGCTCTGAACGTAGGCAGTCACCAAGTGCATCCATTATAACAAGAAATAGGTGTATAGGAATTGTTATGGTCAATTTCTGTAAATATATCTCTCAGCATTCAGCAAAGTCAGTCCAATAATTTTTTTCTCTATAACAATTAATATAACTGTTTTTTTCTGATACTGTTCTAAAACTTTAAAGTTTTCCATTTTCATGTAATTATAAATTTAAATTTTGGTATGGCTTAACTTTTACCGGGATAATCAAAATTTTCTATTTGTAATAGATTTCTGACATAACCAGGTTCTGATTTTGAAAAATATTCTAAGTTTTACACAATGAAGTTAAACAGCTATATTTTATAATACCCAGTTAATGCATTTTAACTGCATTGTCTGTATTGCAGAATGATTAAGTAAAATAACATTATCCTACCAAGTTTCGTGTATAGTATTCTTATTCTTAGTGTGTGTCAATATAGCTGCACTGAAAATGGAGTCACAAGCTTTCTATATTGAAACACCTGTATGAAATTCATTTATATATACGTATAGTTTTCTTATCTACATTTTAAATTTGTTTGTAGCACAGTTTTTTTGTCAGTTTATATCTATATATTCAATGTTATGTTGTCTCGTATTTATATATATATATATATATGAATGTATATTTACTTTCTTGTTTTCATCATGATCGAAGCTTTAAAATCTACAAAACTATTTGTTTCTGAGGAACACCTTATGTACTCTTAATGCATATATATATTTAGGGAACTCAATCCTTTTATGTGTATAATTGGGTTCAGTGGCGCACCCAGGGAGTGGGCCAAGGGGCCCTGGTCCTCCCCAAAGAAATAGAAATTGCACTATGAATATTGAATATGCATTATAAATATTTTTATCCATTCAACTCGCCCCCCTCCAAGATTAAATCCAGGGTGCACCACTGGTTGGGTTGCCTGTTATCATCAGTCACTGTTGTATTATTTTATTACCTTTTCTATGTATATAGTGAATGAATTGCTTGTAAATGTACATGACAAAATTTTGTAATGGACTGAGAATGTGATGGTATCATCTGGTATGGTACACAAGACTGTTGAGCTGACTGGTGCAGCGCATTGTATCATGGAATATTTTATTAAGCTGAATAAATATATTTGTGTCAGTATTGTTTGTTATATGGAATGCATCATATATTGAAAGATTTGAAACATTTACACACAGTTATCACTACCCAAATTCAATGATTGGTGGAATCATTAATTCTACCAATTGCATGACATTAGTTTCAAATTATTGTATTTAATATATAATCTACAAATTTACAGCCCTTCTTTGTTTGTATACTGGAATTAGGAATCCAATAAAAGTGGAGAATAATAGAACCTATAATAGAATGAAAATGTTAATATTTTATAAAACAGTAGCCAAAATGTTTTAAGTTTTAAAATTAAAATATTATTTTGACTGTAAAAGGTAATTCATTAATGTTTTTTGTTGGCAGAAAATTCTTTTTACTGATATAGATTACTGGTATTTGGGATTCTGAATACTATTTACTGAAATTTTCTTAGTTTAAGTATTATATCTGTTTACAAATTCTAAAAAGAGAGACTGTTTTATTAGATGCCACAAAGCAAAACACTAAATTAAGAACCAGTGAGTAAAATGTTTACAGTTTTTAATTCTCCGAAGTGTTCTTTAATTAAGCATGCTCACTATTTGAACTTAGTCTTACTAATCCTTTTTACCTTCTATTAAAAAATAAATAAAATAGTTTTCTTCAAGCATCAGGGAAATCTTAAATATTTGTCTTGATACAGGCAATCATGTTTATCTGTTACTACAGTGATCTTTTCTTAAAGATACAATCTATGGCAACACAATATTTCATTTTCACTTGTATCTATAGTACCCTTACTTGAGTTTCATTGTGCTGCTGACATTGAATGCTACAGTTAAAATTTTACTATTTTATATCATTAAAATTTGGAATTCTGGTAATCAAAAAGGTGCATTAATGGTGTTCAAGGCATTTCTCTAAAACCCTATCTGCCTAAGGGTTTTAGGGGGTTTGACAGTATAATAGATCATAACAGATTTTTCTATTTTAGCAAGTTAAGAATGTTAGCGTTGCTATATTTAAAGGCTTGTTCTCCTATCAGGTTATGACCATTCAAGAAATAAGTTCTGCTAAGGTAAGTTAAAAAGATGGGGTTAATTTATTGATAAGGGTTTTTACTCGACAGTATTTTTTTCAAATGTTACTAGAACAAGCAAACAATTGAACTTAATTTTTTTTGTTATAGTTATGATTGCAGAGTAATTTTAGTTTTTGGTTCAATCTGGTAAACAAACCTGACTCTTACCCTTATTAAAATCGTGAATGAAGTTACTTTTTTTAAAATTTATTTTAATTTAGTTTCCATTGACACTTTAATTGGGCTTCTCAAATATGTAATAGAATGCTCAGAAATTGTTCAAACCTAGGAATTTTAGATCATTTTTTTGTACCTCTTTTTATTCTTGAGGTTTTTGTTTCAACTGTATTATTTCATTTCTCTATCCCCTTTTTAATAACTTCTTTCTTTTTTTTTAACTTTATCTTGTCTCTTAGAGTGAGTTGCTTGTACTATCATTATGCTCAAGAGATTTAATATACAAGGTGCTACCCAAAAGTTCCCGAAGTGTATTGATAAAGTTGTAGAATACCTTGATCTTATTCACCGCCATCACCTTCAAAGGAGCTAAGTTGAGCTAGTAAGGTGGATGAGGAACAACGGCCATGTTGATTATGATACGGAACTACCATGTTGATACAAAAACTTCTGTATGATGAAAGCGGTATGGGGCCTCGCATTATCATGATGGAGAATGTAGTAGTTCCTACGCCACTTGTGGACGTTTCCTACTCATGTACTCCCTTTCCCACTGTAGGACATCATGGTAAAATTCTGCATTAATTGTTTGACCTGTAGGTACAAACACCTTGTTGATAATCCCCTCAATATTGAAAAAACAGATCAGTAAAGACTTGAGGGGACTTCTGACGGTGTAGCACCACATATACCAATGAGGTAGTAGACCTGCTGCATTCGGTGCCAAGTTCCTTTATGGTTTACATATTTATTGCTATGAAAACCTGTCTTTCTAGGCCCTTTAGGCCATCTCATTTGTATAGTCTTTGTTTAGTGAATTTAGTTTGCATTAAAATATTAAATCTAATGCATTAGTACATAACATTTTGTGACAGTCTTATGAAATATTCTTTTGATTTAGGACTTATCAAAGACAGAAAGAGAAATTTCATATTATAGTTAGATTTTAGTTAAGTTTGATTTGGTTATGGCTTTTAGTTATGGTGATTTTTTTTTCTGCTTTATTAAAATGATTGCAAAATTGCTATTCATGTGTACTCTTTTCTAGTTCCAACATTTTTGTCAGTCCAGATATTCTGCAATTGAAAATTTAATTTTCTATCCAGTTCTCAATTTATCTACTATGTTTCCAGGTATTCAGATTAACTAAGTGATTAACAAATGAATTTGTATGTTGAGATATGGATGATAATATCTAATTACATAGTTAGAAATTTTCTCTCTTAAATGCACCCCAAAGGAGGCAAAGTTCCTAAGCACCTTTCCATAATATGGACTGGTTGCCAACTTAGTGGGGTACAGCAATACTTATTGATACTTAAAGGGCTTTTTACTGAATAATGTTCTCCATTTGACAGTTTTAGCCTCTAAGATTACTGGGAAAATTTGTGAACTTGGAACATTTTTAGCCATATCATTAGGATCTTTGTGCTAAAATATATATATATATATATATATATACACACAGTCGATACCAGTTAATCGGACCACATCGGGACACGATCATTTTGGTCCTAATAACCAGCTGGTCTAATTAAATGAACATGCCTTATGTTACAAGATGGGATTTGGTCCAATTAACCGGAATTGACTGTATATTGCTCACTCCTTTCAACAACGTCATATCGCAAAAATCGGCGATTTTTAGTTATGCTTGTTTTTACAATGCCCTGAAAGAGTAGTATATCCCTGCAAGATCGTCCTATCTCACCGCTCAATATTTAGCCGCTAGAGAGCAGAATTAAAATATATTTTCAATACATTTCAATGTACCTTTAAACTTTCAAATCACTCTCCTGAAAAATCTTGTTTTTTGAGACATGACGTTGTTGAAAGGAGTGAGCGATATATAATCTATATATATAAAACAGTTCCGTAACTGACTGACTGACATACAACGCACAGACCAAACCGCTGGACCTAAAGGGCTGAAATTTTGCATGGCGATTCTTCTTATAGTGGAGGGGTGCACTAAGAAAGATTTTTGAAAAATTCTTTTTAGATTTTTTAAAATTAAACTTTTAAGCTGTTTTTGTAACATTTTTTAAGTTTGCATTTAAAATAATAATTTGAGGGTTATAAAATTTATATCACAAGAAAGTTCCTAAAATTTTCCTTTAAAAAATATCCTTTTCGAATCTTTGCCTCCATTTTCTGATTTTTGGTGAATTTTTAAAGATTAATTTTTAGAATTTAATTTATTAAATGCTAATCATGTGATTTCTTTTGCTGGTACTTTAAATAAATTTATCGTCATGTGCATAACAACTAAATAGACAAAAAAAATATTTTTTTTTCTTGCTAATGCGGCAGACGATTGGACATTATCCAAAAAAATATTAAAATACTCTAAAAGATGTGATCCTCAAACTGTACTATATTCTTTAGTATGTTCTATTAGATTTAATTTGAATATTTTCTTCTACATTATTTTGTCTATAAAAATATCCCTTACGATTTTTTTATAAATAAATAAATATATATATATATATTTTTACATCAATTGTATACATTGATCATCGTATTTATTATAAATATATATATATATTTTTTGGCATTAATTGCATATATTAACTGTTCTACTTAATTTGAATGTACTCTGTAGCGAAGTGCTGGTTTTCAGCCAGTGGTTTTATAATTTGGTTTGTCCTTTTTCTGAAAGTTTTTTCCACAGAGTGAACTTATATTAAAAATTGATCAATCTTGGTATGACCTAGCTGATGATGGTCTTATATACATAAGTCTTATATATTTTGACAGTCATATATTTTGATTCTGCTGAGTATTTGATGAATTTTCTAGTACACGTAAAGATCTATAAATTGATAATATCCAAGAAAACTCCCCCCCCCCCCTGTTTTTTTTTTAAATACAGAAAGCAGATCATATTGTATCCATAGCAATAATAATTTTTTTTTAATCCATTATTTTTGTTAGTCAGATTAGTGATTATTATTTTTATAGTATATGTAATGTTATTCAAAATCACAAATGCAAAAGAATTCTTGCAAGTATGTTTGACTGGTTTAGAGTGCACTGGTGATCTTTTGCAGTGTGAGGTCTAAACAGACTAGCACCTTCAAGTTAAAATTGATTATAAACGACTATGAATACCCATGCCTATGTGGGATATAAACCTGTTGTCTTTGATTCCCAAGACTTGTACCATTACCTTGCTCACTTGTAGGGGGACATTTGTTATCACATTGGATGACATGAAAGGAAATATAGTCTTCTCTGTATGAGAAATCAATAATATAAAATTTATATTAACTCTTAAATATATTTTAAAGATTCATATTTTAAAGATATTGATTTAACTATGATAAAGCTAAATGAATCCAGTAAATTCCATGTTAGGTGCATACTAATATTCAGTTTATGAACCATCTGTCAGTAATTTCTAGTTTATATTATTTACCTACATCTAAATAAAGTGTAATATGTACTCTTTTTACTTTTAAAAAAACAGGTAGGTAAAAATTTGACACCTTGCAAAATTCCCTTAATATTTTTTTTAATATATTTTTTCACAATGTCTGTATTATTCTTTCTTTTATTTAAGTAATATTGTATTGGTTGAAGCTTTTAAATTGATGAGTATAAGAACTGTCAAATCAAATATAAACCTTAAAATTTTTTCTTTTGCATATATGAGGATATTTTTAACATTTAGCTTATTGAATTAATTGTATCACTCTTGTCTGAATGAATCTTGTCTGAAATGAATGAGGATTTCATGAAATTTTTTTTTTATCTTTTACTGTAACTAAGCTCTTTTTCTTATTGTGACCCTTGTAATTGTGTTTTACCCTTGTTGTATAGCTGTGGTTGAATAATTTTACTTGGTAGAAAGAGAGGAGATGTTTCCATATGTACTTGCTAGCGTTATTTTAGTGACCTTGTGTTATCATTAGGGGTATTTTAAAATTCCAAATTTGTAAAGAATGGTTCTGTTTAAGCATTTTGTACTGGTATTCATACATATAATAGCTTTTTGAAGTTTGGTTCTTTTAAGTTAAATAAGGCAATATTTAGAACAAATCCAAGCATGAAAAATCTTAATTATACATGAGACAAATTATGGTTAGTTTTGTATTTTCATTTCTCAACAAGGGCATGACTGCATACTTCCATTTATTATTACATGTAATTTTCTTATTTTGTTAAACATTCTAAAATATTTTTGCATGTCATTTATATGGTAATTTTCTGTGTTATTGACAATTTGTTTTTTGTATTCCTTTGAATTTATTGTTTATAAAATGTGGTTAATAATCTGTACTTTACAGAAAAGAGACTATTGTGCAATATCTTAAATGTACTTTTAACAGCTTCTACTACTTTTTATTTATTTTTTATTTTTAAAATCCTTTGAAGTGAATAAAATATTGGTAAATTTTATGTTTATGTCTCTTTTCAACTGCAGGATTGCAGTACAGTTTAGTATTTAGTTCAGTGTTTATAAAGAGTTTATGTAAACTTAGAAGTTATTATCTAACAATTCATGCTTCAATTAGCATTCTTTTGCATAGACATTTGATGTACCTTAAAGACATCATTGTATTTGTCATACAATGTGTGAATATACATTCTATCACCTTCTATATAACTTTTTTTCCCCTTTAAAATAATAATGAATTTTGTGTTTCTATTTTTTGACAAGTATACCAGCTTACTCTTTTATTCAGCATTTTTTTGAAGTAATGTGTATTAAAGAATTCTAAAAGCTAAATTGCATCATTTATGTAATAATTGTATTTGTCATACACACATCTTCTTCTCCTGTGACTTTATGATATGTAAAGAGTAATTTATTCTTTTAGTGCCTAAAAGATAAAATATTGATATGACTTAATAAAATGTATTTGATGTAAAAAATTAAACCCATAATATTCTGTTGGTATGTGTAATATAAATCAATCCCTTCTTCCAAAGTGGAAAAAAAAATTATTGTAAATTAATTTTTTATTCATCTTTTTTTACAAGTACAGATATTTGAACTGTTGTAGTTAACATGATGTTTTTCAAGAAAGGTTTTGTAAAATTAATATTTTTTTCATAAGTTTGAGTGTGATGATACTTAAATTTTTTTTTTTCAGGGTTATGATGTCATTTATTTGTTAGTTGCATACTTTATTGGCATTGGCATATGAAAAAGGATTGACATGTAATACATCTTTATTGATTTCATATATATCTAGCAAATTTGAATTTAGAGTCCTTGTCATTCTTGTGAACATTGAAAAATGCAAATTTTATTCATGTGTTATACTTATGGGTACTGCTTTGTTTTCATTTGATTTTTAAAAAAATTCTGCTAAAAAAAAGGGAAAGTTTAGTTTTTTGAATCCATACTGATTATGATAGCATGTTGATGCAAATAAATTTTCCATAATAATCTCAAATTAATGAGGTAAAATATGTATATTAAACATTTGAGTTTTTAGAGAGGTTAAATACCTGATTTATAATCTCTAATGCTGAAATCATTCCTGGGTGCTCATCCACTTTAGCTGATGTTTAGTGATTTATTTTTAGAAATGCCATACAAAAAGTTGTTTATGTGCAGTATTTTGTTTTAAAGTGTAAGACAATATAATTCATATTTGATCATCAGTGTTTAGAATTAGCACACTTGTCAAAATGTTCATGAAGAGGAACACTGTTTCATGTTGGATTTACTTTTTGGTGTTATTGAAATCGAAGACATAAGACAGATCATTAGAATTTGAAATTAAAATATGAATTTAAGCATAAAGTAATCTTATTTCAATATTTATACTCTATTAATTCATTTATGTACTTTTGTATTTTTACATGTTATGTACCATATCATCTGTACTGTATTTCATTTCAAAATGTGAAAATAAAAATGCAGTTATAAAAATTACTTTCCTAATTTACATATAATGTGATTTATTTATTTATTTGTGTAAATTTTTATGGCTGTTAGTCTAATTTTTTTTTTCTTTTTTAGATTATTCCTGGAGAAATTGAAGAAATTAGTACTATGAAACATTTATTTTCCATCTTACTACTACTTTTACTATAGCTATTGTATTATACTTTTACTTATAGCTATTGTATTTGCAGGATCTGAAAGCATGTACTATTATTTACTCAATTAAAAAAACAACAACCTCAATGTTTTTATCCTTTTTATTGTGCATGATTTGGGCAACACAGGTGTGTTTGCACAAATGATAATTTATGAATGAATGTGCCTATTGCTATATGAAGATCTGCTCATTTTCCAGAATTTTTAATATATATTTATATATTCTTGTTGAGTGGGTTTTTAAAATGTATGACATTTGTGTTTCTTGAAATCTGAAAAGGAGGCTTGTAATAACCACTCCCTTTTTTTAAAAAAATCTTCCAGACTATTCCTGAAGAAACAGAAGAAATTAGGAACATTTATTTTTCGTTCTGTTGTTGTACTTTTATTAT
This sequence comes from Dolomedes plantarius, assembly GCA_907164885.2. Classification (NCBI taxonomy): domain Eukaryota; kingdom Metazoa; phylum Arthropoda; class Arachnida; order Araneae; family Dolomedidae; genus Dolomedes; species Dolomedes plantarius. The sequence continues at coordinate 152,578,668 of OU015499.1, forward strand.
AGCTATTTTTAATTTACTAATTTACTATATCTGAAAGCATGTGTATTGAGATGCTTTACACTTCCTAATTTCATGAAACAACTTTTGAGTTTCATGAAATTTGAAAAGGAAGCTTTTAATAATCACGGAATGATTGTGTATTAGTGGTAGTTATGTATTTTTTTCTGGAGTATGTTAACCCGTACAATGGCTCAGAAATGCTTTTTGCTGTTTTGGAAGCCTTGGTTGCATGTGATTTCCTAAATATACTTATTGTTCTGTCTTCTGTTTCAGTCCTTAAGATAAAGGAGGAGGATCCATCATCATCTTTTGAGATGCTATATGAAAACAGAGATTTAGTTACGTCACATATCTCCTCTGGAGAAGGAACATTTAGGCTTAATCCCTTCATGGACAATAATCCAACATCAATATCTTCTGAGCCTCAAAGAAGAGAAACAGCTATTAAACAACCTTGCTGTTGTCTGTGTTGTTCGTCGGGTACAAAAAGGTAAGACCTAATGCAGGTTTTTCAAAAAATTGAAGCTCCTATGAAACATATCAGCTGCTGAAATGGCATTAAGGGAAGCTAAATATTCTTAATATTTTTTGTTAGAAACTTTTGACTACTCATAGATCTTTCAAAATGCTCCACAATAATGACAAATAATACATAAGAACTAAATTAACACCAATGTATTGCCATAGAACGAATGATACAATATCTTATTAGTGTGTATGAATTTGGGATAATTCCAGAGTTGATAGGACTGTGAGCTTATTGAAAGGATGGCATTGGTTGTGGCAACTGTGCTACATTATGATGGTGGTTAGGATACTGGTAGGGTGCAAATGAGAGGGAGAAAAGAGTTATTAATTAACATCTAATAGTTATACGAACCTATGAAAGTGGGCAGGTCTCTTTGACTTCTCTTCTGTAAAGAATTCTCTGGTTGACAGAAAGGGTTTCCTGTAGATGCTTATTTTTTCTTAACTTTCATGTAACCAAAGTTCTAATGGGAAGGAGTGATCTGAAAAAGTAAGAAAATTTGAAATTCTTACTGAAATATAGTGTAATTATTATAGCGATAATTATTGCTAATTAATAGAAATTGCGATTACAAAAACCAAATTTGACACATCTATAGAATAAGATTTTTCATTTAAGACCAAAGTGCAGTAAATGGATGCTGGAGTTTTCTTTTACCGACTGCCCAAAGAATCGGCTTAGCAACTTAAATATATAGATGTGGATACAAAGTTTAATTTGAAAATGAATTTGTTGATTTCTTTTCTCAGGTACCGTGATGGCAAATTAATGCATCTTTGTCCGTTTGAGGGTTGTGGCAAAAGTTACACTTCACGTGTACAATTACGTCAACACCTTTACTCTCACACTGGAGAGAAACCTTATGTTTGTGTCTTTGGAAATTGTGAGAAGAAATTTAGGCGACCTGATGATCTTTTGAGACATGAAAGAACTCATACTGGTAAGTGGAATTATGAAAATTTTTGTCAAATGATGGTCCTGATTAAATTGAGCTGCAAGAATGTTGCATGTGATACTGACCTGATCCTAGGAATTTGGACATAAGTTTAAATTATCTTACTGAGGATAATCTGTACCAACTCCACCTCTGAATTAGGCTTGCTAGTAATCTTTCCAATTTATTATAATTCCAGTAGCAGATAATCGTACCGGCACCAGATGCATGTGCTTGGGGCCTCCAATTGTCAGGGGCCTCTGAAAGTTAGCAATTTATATAAAGACATACATCCTGTGAACCTGAGGCACAGGTAGCATCATCTAGACCAGTGGTTCACAACTGGTGGTCTGTGGACCACCTGTGGTCTGCGAGAGCCTCGGGAGTGGTCCGGCACCACATATAAAATAGTTGCCAAATTAATGGGGATTTTGAAATCAATGTTCATTGGACTAGATGGGCCAAATATATCCAATGACTATCGGATGTTAAATAAAAATTTCTTAAAAGTTTAACAACTTACTTTATTAATAGAATTATATACAGAGTAATTTTTATATAATTGGAACCCCCTCCTCCCCATCAAGTCGGTGGGGATGAGAGTATTTGTCCACACATGGTTCCATACGTGCCAAGTGTTCGTAAAAAAAGTATTCGTTCCGTTTTTTAAGCTTTGTTATGAAAATACATTTTCAAGCCAAAATGTCCCGTATTTTTACTTCCCCCTTACATCGCTTTTTCCCCCTTTACATCGCGTTTTAGAGATTCCCCTCCTAGCAGCTTGCACTATACAAAAACTTCCTGGACAGCAAGCAGCTTCTACAACATTAGAAAGAAAGAGAAAGTCAACATCATGTGCTTCATCTAAACTAATAAAAAAAGTAAAATCGACCTCATTTGCTTCACCAATACCAGTAAAAAAATTAAAATTAAAGTCCTTCACCCAACTCTGTAAAACAGTTAAAACCAACCTCATGTGCTTCTCAAAAGTCAGCAAAAAAAGTAATCACTTGCAGAGTCACCATCATCTGCCAATAATAATAATAAACGCATATTGCAGTGGGAAGAAAGAAATTTTCTTGCATCTAGCTCAAATCTTGATCATTTTTTAGATCATTTTTTAGATTTCATGATTTAGCATTTTTTGTGAAAAATGTGATTGTCATTTATGAAACATATAATGTGATGTTTTAAAGTGAAGAGCCGAAAATTCATAAGATGAGAAGAGAGTTATCGAATTTTTTTGAATTGTTGGTGAGATTTGGGAAAATATGTCACAACTAGCTCGAAATGTGTATTTAATGTGAAATTTGATGTATTTAAAAATCAGAAGGATGATAAAGATTTAGTTATAGAATCCAAAACATCAGAATTTGTCAAAGAATTGTCTGAGAGCGATATTTTACTGTCCTATTCTTGTGTTAGAAAATATTATACAACATCTTGTTTTTTTTTTTTTTTCAATTCTGTCGCGCGCTGTGTTCCTTATTTTTTTCTTGGGAGGTTGGCAGCTATGTGGTTCAATTTCTGGTGTAGTGGACCGCAGACTTCTACAGGTTGGGAACCACAGATCTAGACAAATTGTTAAGCAAACCACAAACTACTGTCTTAAAAGTTTTTATACTTAATAACTGACCAATAATAATTTCTTTTTTTACTGTGAGAAATTATCTAAAATAATGGATAATATTTTTAAATATTTTGTGCGTTTATGTAAATGTTATAATATATTATGTGGGACATAACTATGAACATAATTTTCAACAGTGCTCAACGACTGGAGAAATTGAGGCCATAGTCTGAAATATCATGAATTTTTTCCATGTTGTTTCAAAACAATGTTCACTGTCAAAAAATGATTATCGATTACTGAGTGCACTTGGATAAACAAAAGGATTCGGAGCAACAGTACTGGCAAGCTGCTTTAAATCGAGTGACTGCTACTATGAAATCTTTATCCAGTTTGAGATTAACATTTTGTGGCTACAGAGAAGTAGCAAATTCCCTGCTAAAGTTGAAGAATCTGTAATTTTCAGATCTCTATGAAGGGAAAGAATTGTTGTGGCTGGAAATATATTCTTAAGTTTTAATACAATTTAATGTAGTGATTTATTTTTTAAATGGGATTATTTTGTCACATTTAATAAATGGACTGCTTATATGTCTCTCAAAGAGTTGGCGGCTATGTTTTTGTAAAACTTTGTTTAAAATTAAAATTTTTATGTGTTTTAATGTAAAATATTGGAATGTGTGAGTTTAAAGTCTCTCTCTCTCTTTTTTTTCTTTGAAGGTGAAAGAAGACACCATTGCCAGTATTGTGAAAAGAAATTCACACGTTCTGATCACCTGTCAAAACATTTGAAGAAAGGTCACTGCAAATCAAAAAATCCTATGAATTGAAGAGGAATATTTCTACCTCCTGTAGTTTTTTCGTTCTAGTTACCTAATCCTGGAATGAAGTTGCTAAGGACTGCCATTGGGAGATAGGACCTCCTCTGGCTCACTTGCCACAAAATTTGACAGTGTACATTGGCTTAGGCACCTTTACATATTAAGCCGAATTGAAGAATTCCAAATATAGAAATATATATTCTTCATAATATTTATTTTCTAAAAGATTGAACAAATTTTAAGCACACTGTGCATTTAATAAAATGTGTATTACTTTAATCTGATGAAGTATGAGAATTTTGATTGGTTACACAAAAATGTGTATGCATAACCTCAAATTATATTGGAATGAGAAAAATATTTCATTTTTACTAATTTATGTGAGATAGAATCTAGTGTACAAATATTTCTTACTCAGATTCAGATTTTTTTTTTCCAAGGTTTTTTTTCTGCAATGTAACATGTACTTATCCTTGAAACATCTATTTGTGTTATAAAGTGTAATATGTTGCCATTTTCCTAATGGGAATACCCTATAGGTAAACCTATTTATTCCCTATGAGAGGACAAAGAAACACCCATACCTGAGCTGAGATTTGAACCTGCACATATGCAGTGAAAGCTTGCTGTGCTAACCACCATACAGTGTAGGTGATTTTGAATCGAGCTTGTTTTACTGTCAGTAAGAGACATAGATATATTGATGTCTATGTATTCTGCTACTGGTTTCACTTGTTGTGGTGCAATGTTTCTCATAAGAATGGACTAGTTTTACCTCATCGAAATATCTGTCGCATGATTGGATTAGATGGAATTTGTTTATGTTCTACGAAGACTCAATTTAGTTTTATCTTTCTGATGCTAACAAATATCTTAACTCTTGAACAATAGGGTGTCTTCAACCCGTGTCCCACAGGCCATTGGTGGGACGATGAACCAGTTCAAGTTTTTCAAGTAAGAATAAAGATTAAGATTCTGAACAATCTGAAAAAAAGAAGAGACTAATCACCTGCAAACTGAAAAAAGAAGAGTGTAATATTTGCATCTTATTTTTATTTGATATGTGATCCTCCATTACTCTAAGACAGCCATACTCAACCTTTTTTTCCCTCGGGCCGCATGCACATGTTTGCTACGATATGTGGGCCACAACATGGCACACTATACCTCATACTATAATGATGTAATAAATAAAACTCAAAACTTCAATGTATTCAAAAGTTTATTTAAAAATGAGTGGTATTTTTTTTATGTTGACAAACTTTCCACTACTTTAGATACATCAGGATTACGCTTGCTACATGCTACTCTCCATACGTCATGATTATAAGAATCAGAAATGAATTTTTATGTATGTTCTTTGCCTATTTCATTTTGGAATTGCATGATTCACAAAGATATGCTGATGAGAACAACATTTTCGTACTGTTTCGTATTTTTCAGGTATTCATCTCCAGAATTATGTTTAGAAAAGCATATGCTTGATATTGAATGTGAGCATCTCGGGCCACACATTCAAGCTTGGTGGGGGGCAGTATGAGTACCCCTGCTCTAAGATGGGAGAAATTCACACTGTTACCCGGCCTCTACTTAAACACCTGAAGCACTTCTAAGCATCCCTGATATCTCCCTTCCAGAAGACATAAGTGGAGGCTATAGAGCAGTGTTTCGGTGCTCCAAATTCTTTGTGTTTCTTACCCTTCCTTCTAAATTCTTTTTTTTTTTTACCCTTTGGAGCCTCCCTTTACTGCTTAGGCAGGCTACTTAGGTTTTTAGAGAACTGCCTGTACCCCTTTTAAGCTTCGATCATTGTCAAAGTCCTACTCCCCTGTGAGCACTCGTCCTATCTCATGCCCAAGCAGTCTGTCGAACCCACGTCTCTGACTTGGTGTTAAGCCAATCTGCCTTTCTTACATTGAATGTAAGAAAGAAAATCAAATGTAATTGTAAGAATATCTCATCCCGATTTTCATAAATACGATTTTTGAATATTTTGCTTTTATGGCCAGTAGTTCAAGATTTTAATTTTTTTTTCTCTTCCAGATTATTCCTGGGGAAACTGAACAAATTAGGATTGAAAAACATTTATTTTTCATCCTGTTATTGTACTTTTATTAATAACTTGTATTTACTAATTTACTAGATCTGAAAGTATGTGCTATGAGATGCTCAATAAGAAAAAATAATTCATAATTGAGAAAAGAAAACAAAATATTGTGTCTTACTAGAAATATGTGGAAAATTCTAATCAGGAGTGCCCAGGTTCTTAATATCCACGATAAATATAAAAGGGAGGGGATTTATGAAAGTTTATGAAGAAATTATTTGAGACAATATTAACAAAGGAATTCATCTCTGATACCTTCTTTTTATTAAGATTTAATGTATATGGTTTATATCATATTATTATACATATAGAAAGGTATATATATATATATATATATATATATATATTATGAAACTTCTCTAAGGCAGCCATGCCGGGTGATTACCAAATGACTAGAGCGCTGACATTCAATACCAGAGTCTGTTGGTTTGAGTCCCACTCTTGGCACGGATATAAGTAGCCATTTAGAATCAGCTTTAAGCAGTAGGTCCCGGTGTATCAAAAGGTTCGTGTATCAAAAAATGACTGTAGAGCTCCAAACGAAACCAAACTAAGGCAGCCAGTCCTGGTTCTGGAAAAAAGTGGCTGGCGAATAGGGCTGGCTACCTAGAGGTGTTTCACTGTATATATCTATCACCTTTATATAGTTGTATATCTATCCCTTAAATTTTTATTACAGATATTAAGAAGCTGTGTGATCCTGTGTAATAATGTTTTCAGTTTAATATGGATTCTAGTTTTTATATGAAGACAGCTTTTACTGCAACAAAATGTTGCATAACTCTGTCAAAATGAAGGTCATTTATGCCAATCTGATTTTCCAATCTGTGACAAATTTTCTGTTGATAAAGATCACGAAAACAATTTTGCCCCAGGGAGTTCATCAAATCTGTTCATGTATTCCAGAAATTATTTTTTTCTCTAGCTTGGAGGGATTCAACAACATATTACAATCCATATAAATCAGTGGTTCCCAAACCATTAAAGTCTGCAACCTCTAAGCCAGAAATTGAATTATGTGCAGATCCTCACCCCCACGGACTTGAGGGGGGGGGAACCTTCTGGGGGTATGTAAATTATTTTGTATCATATTCTAATAATAAAATAATTATGTTAAACTTTTAAGAAATTTAATTTGACACCTGATAATCATCGGATATATTCGGCCTGTCTAGTTCAATGAACATTGCTTTCAAAATCCTCATTTGTTTGGCAACTTTTTTATATGTGGTGTCGGATCACTCCCAAGGCTCTTGTGGACCACTGGTGGTCCGTGGAATAGCATTTGTGAACCACTGATATAAATGGCTAACTTGGTGGCTCAGTAGTTGTCTTCTGCAACTTTGAAGTCCATATCAGACATATCTAGACTTGTGTAACTTTTCCCAGTAAACATCCAATCACACAGACTTAAGAGCTGTTCTTGGGCAAAAGCTGCATTTGGTTAAAGCTGATGATACACACAACATCATTGCTTCAGAAGCAGTACTGCTTGCAAGAACAGAAAATGTTTTCTTGTCCATTAATTAGAGAGAAGCAAGTACTCTTTTCATTCATGATAGCCACCCCAGGGGAATCTCATTCATCCCTCTGGAGGTCAAATTTACAAACCCCAATCGCTCTAATGTCTTGCATTTATGTGTTGCGTTGTTCGTGTTCTTGTGGTCTGATAGAGGCTTTAGACATGCATTTCATTACACCAAATCATCTACTCATCTTGATCAATCTAGTCCATACTGTATCTCTACATGTTTTTATCCTTTTTATTGTGTACGATTAGGTATTGGTCATAAATGGTTTACACAACACAAAGAAACCATTGATGCCAAATATGACAAAGCAATGTTTTCTCTAGTTATAAACACCTTTTCCCTGATAGCAAATGATTAAAGTAGCATTCTAAAACTAACCAACCAAATGCCAATTCTTCTGTTTTATTGTTCTGTGACTTTTGTTTCATATAATTTTAACACAGGTGTGTTTATCCAAATATGATAATTTATGAATGAATGTGCATATTGCTATATGAAGATCTCCTCTGTTTCCGGCATTTTTAATAAATATTCTTGTTGGGTGGGTTTTTAAAATATGACTTTTGTTTCTTGAAATCTGAAAAGGAGGCTTGTAATAATCACTCATGTTTTTTTCTCTTCCAGACTATTCCTGTAGAAACAGAAGATATTAGGAACATTTATTTTTCATTCTGTTATTGTAATTTCATGAAACATTGTGTCTTAATATCATGAAACAACTTCTGTGTTTCACAAAATTTGCAAAGGAAGCTTGTATTAATCACTGAATAATTGTGTTAGTGGCAGTTATGTATTGTTTTCTAGTTTATGTAGACCTGTGCAATGGCTCAGAAAAGCTTTTTACTGTTTTTGAAGCCTTGGTTGCATGTGATTTCATAAATATAATTATTGTTCTGTCTTCTGTTTCAGTCCTTAACATAAAGGAGGAGGAACCATCATCGTCTTTTGAGATGCTGACAGAGAATGAAAACAGAGATTTAGTTACTTCACATATCTCCTCTGGAGAAGGAACATTTAGGCTTAATCCCTTCATGGACAATAATCCAACACCAATACCTTCTGAGCCTCAAGGAAGAGAAACAGCTATTAGACAACCTTGCTGTTGTCTGTTGTGTTCGTCAGGTACAAAAAGGTAAGACCTAATGCAGGTTTTTCCTAAAAATGGGAGCTTCTATGAAACAGCTGCTAAAATGGCATAAAGAGAAAAAACTAATATCCTTAATATTTTTTGTTAAAAATGTTTGATCACTCGTAGATTTTTCAAAATGCTCCAAAATTATACCAAATAACATAAGAATTAAATTAACACCGATTTATTGTCAGAGAAGGAATGACACAATATCTCAGTAACACATGAATTTGGGGTAATGTATAAACCAGAGTTGATAGGACTGTGAGCTCATTGAAAGGATAGCATTGGTTGTGGCAACTGTGGTACATTATGATATTGATGGTTAGGGTACTGGTAGGGTATAGATGAGAGAGAGAAAAGAGTTATTAACATCTTATAGTTTTATGAACCTATCAAAGTGGGCAGGTCTCTTCTGTAAAGAATTCTGAATTTTCTTTTCAGTTTATTTTTCTTATCATTTTTAGAGTTATCTGGTTGACAGAAATGGTCTCCTGTAGATGTTTATTTTTCTTAACTTTCATATAAAGAAAGTTCTAATGGGAAGGAGTGATCTGAAAGAGTAAGAAAATTTGAAATTCATATTCACATGCAGTGTCTATTCTAAAGGCATGCCAAATGTCAGGAAACTTAAAATATCAGCCAGGAAAATTAGATGACTCAAATTGAATAAGAATGAAATCAGGAACACAGCTTTTTAATGTGTACTTTAAAAAAAAAGAGTAAGTATTGGTTTTGAAGTAAATGATAGTTCATCTTCTGGCTGAGGAGCATTAGATGTAATTATCTCAATGGCGATTTCTCAAAATTTTTTTAATTGTCCTTGAAGATAACACCTTATGCTCCCCGGCCAGATGATGACATATTAATTAATTTGTAACTAGTTGCAACCACTTTATTTTTATTGTGGGTTATTTTTGTAGAACCTGTGAAAGGAAAAGATAAAAAGTTACCTGAACAATAACCAGGTTTAGGCCTAAACACTTGAAGGTCATGAAAATTCATCCAACAACTCCCAAATTAAGAGTATCTGTAAAAGCTGCCCTGATACTCAGCTAACTCCAAATCATTTATTTTAATTGCCCATCTCTCATTAAGGTCCTTCAGCAAATAGATATTACTCCTCAAGATGAGCTGCTTTACACTGCTAAAACTCCAGAGATTGCCTCTGGGGTGCTTCATGCTTTTGGACTGGATTGCTTCTAGTTATTTTCTTTTTCAGTACACTAACATGGACACAAAAACAACAAGAAGCTGTATGTGCTTGTTTTCCATTTTCCTGTAGTTTCCTGCAAGTTATTAGTAAGAACAGACTTTTTCTCCCTCTACCATCGATGTGGAAAGCTCGTTAACAATTTGACTGGGATAAGATAGTTCATGCTGTTTAAATGTTTTGTTAACAATTTTCACTCTGATAAAAAAAGTGTTTATGTTTTCGAATTTTAAAAATATTGTGTGAAAGAGTAAATTAATTTTACATCATTATTTCAATATAATTCCATTCTGTGCTGTATTTTTCCTGTTTAAAGGGATGTGTTTGATAGTACTTGTATGTTTAGCAGTGGGTTTAAATAATAATGTTATCCCTAAATATTTTAAATACATATATTCTTAAATCAGCTAGAATTAACAAATTCTGTGATAAACAGTGTTCTAGAATTTATTGTAACATGCCCCATTGTACTTGGATGATTATAATATTCATATACTGATTATATGTTTTAATAATAATGTGGATACAAAGTTTAAATTGAAAATAAATTTGTTTATTTCTTTTCTCAGGTATCGTAATGGTAAATTAATGCATCTTTGTCCATTTGTGGGTTGTGGCAAAAGTTACAGGTGTCCTTCACATTTACGTCAACATCTTCTCTCCCACACTGGAGAGAAACCTCATGCTTGTGGCTTTGAAAATTGTGAGAAGAAATTTAGGCGACCTGAAGATCTTTTGAGACATGAAAAAACTCATACTGGTAAGTGGAATTATGAAAAATTTTCACAAATGATGATCCTGATTAAATCAGCTGCAAGAATTTTGTATTTGATACTGACTGATCCTAGGAATTTGGACATAAATTTAAATTATTGTACTGAGGATATTACTGAGAATAATCTGTACTAACTGTAATGATGCGCCTTCGAATTGTATGAAAAATTTATATTAAAATCTGAGAAGTTAAAATGATCGAAGGCTTCACCATTACATTCATTGATAGGGATGGGAACGCCGACTTAGAAAGACAATTTAATTACAGAGGAGAACAGCCTTTTTTTATGACTTAGGCAGGATAAGAAGTTTACGACAGCGGTTTGCTTATGGGGTTCTGATTCCAGACAAGATAAACGTGGCTTAGAGCTATGGCTGACACTATACCACAATACTCCTTTGTAGAACAATTTTATGGCAGACAAGGCGCAGGCCCGGACTGCAAGTGACGTGGGAGGTCTGGTAATGGCTCTGATGTGGGTGTGTACAGTTTGAGAGGGGCATCCAATCAAAAGGCTAAAGTGATTGCCAGGCAAATAAGAGTATATCAGTGTCTGGAATGGCTGGAGGATTTTATGAGAAGGTGGGATCAAGGCAGAGAAAGGGGATGAAGAATTATATATGTTTTTCGTTAGAGTGAGTTTAGAAGATGGTTTAGATTTTTGTCGGGTGGAGCTGAAGGTTCCCCGCACCCCTGAGTTTGATGTCATTGGGTTGAGTTTAAAAGTGCTCCACATCACTCGGTGTACTGAATAAAAGAACTGAGGAGCGACTGTTGCATAACGTCGAGAAGTGTTCCCCATCTGGAAGGAAATAGTCTCCACGACGAGGAAGTACAACGTACCCGAATTCTAATTGAAGCAAGTTAATCGAGTTGAGACGGTACAGACGCCCCGCCATACGACGAGAAGTGTTCTACATCTCTAAGCAAGAAGTGACCGCACCCCCCATGCCAAGGAAGGATTCTACCCACGGAGCCCAGCGAGGCGAGCAAACCTAGTTAATGGTCATCGAAGGTCATCAAATCTGAGTGAGTGGTTAACATTCTTTGACTTGTTCAGTCCCCATGTTTTTTTGAGTGAGCTTTTATGTGTAATTAAGAGTGGGAGAGAATAGAATATACAGGGTGATCAGAAAGTCAGTATACATTTGAAAAAGTGATAATTCACGGAATAATGTAGGTAGAGAGGTAAAAATTGACACACATGCTTGGAATGACTTGGGGTTTTATTGTAATCACAAAAAATGTTAAAAAAATTACCAACAGATGGCGCTGGACAGCAAAACGTCAGTGACGCTGCATGAGAATCGCGTATAAAAGGAGCTGTACATTTTCCTGAACTGTTGATGCTATTCTGCGAACTTTCAATACTCATTTCGGTGGTACTTCCGCTCTCCGCTGACATTCTCCTGAAATATCTGTGTTTGAAGGCGTTGGCCTAGGTAACACAATTAGCCAATTGTTCCTATGGTCCTATGGAGGGAATCAAATGCACCAGCAATCGCAGCATGTTGACGTTACCAGAAAAGGCACTGTTAGTGAAGCTGTACTATCAGAATGGGGAATCTGCTACTGCAGCTTTACGATCCTATCGCCATAGGAAGGGCATTCAAAAGGGAAAGGTCCTATGACAATTGCAGCTGTGAAGAGAATGATTTTGAAGTTCACGATGGACCGACATCAATAGGGATGCTAAAAGACAACATCCAACGCCAATGTCTCAGCATAAATAGAGATATACTGTGCAGTGCTGTTCACAACATTGTCTCTCGACTACAGCTATTGATGAGGAATGACGGTCGAAATGTTGAGCATTTGTTCTGAAGAACATCATCTTTGCTTTGTCATAATTTGTTATGCTAATTATTGCTTTTCTTATTGCATGAGGTGCCATCTGTCGGCCATTTTTTGAAGTTTTATTTCGTGGTTGCAATAAAATCCCATGTCATTCCAAGCATGTGTGTCAGTTTTTACCTGTCTACCTACATTATTCCATGAATTATTACTTTTTCAAATGTATACTGACTTTCTGATCACCCTGTATATTGGTTAGAGTCAATCATAAGTTTTGGTTTGTGTCGATACGCTCCCTAATTCTCGCAAAGTACGATAAAATAAATAAGCTAAATCAAATAAATGAGTAAATTGCAATGTGTGCATGTTGATATAATGTTAAAATAAACAACTTGTAAATGATATACAGTGGAATCTCGATCGATCGTTTTCGAATCCATCGTTTTTCCGTATGTGTCGTTCATTTTATCCAGTCCCAACGATCATATTGCTTTGTTATGTTTCCGTATCTATCGTTTTCCCGCATTTATCGTTCATTTCAATCAGTCCCTTTAAAAACGATAGATCGAGATTCCACTGTATTTGTAAATAAATTAAGATCTTTTAGTTAAATTTAATTAGTTTGTTTTCTTTTTTTTTGTTTATTGTTAATTGTTTGTGGTCTTGAAAGAAAAGTTAATTTAACGTCAGGGTAAAGTACAACTGGTTCGTATGCCAATTATATGTCTAGAGCCTTGGGTTGTATTAAAAAAATATAATATTACACAACGCATCCAACTACCTTTTACTGAAATAATTACGTACTAAACCACATAATTACGAAACACGCCCAGTTAAATAAAATAAGGACAGGCATTACGACACTAACTCCACTTCTGAATTAGGTTAAGTAATCTTTCCAGTTTATTATAATTCCAGGGACAGATCTTCGTACCGGCCCCCTCAGGGTGTTTACCTTCTTTAGGTAAACACAAGTATCGCAATCCTGAGGTACCCCAGCGAACTATCTCTCCTTTCCCTTTTCCTCTCCCCTCTTCAACTTTTTTCTTTCATTTCTCCCTCAGAGTGGTTCCTCTTTAGAGGCAAGGGATCCTCATTAGAAGCTGTTACTGCTCTGTTGTTTCGAGCTTCTAATGGCGTGTATATCACCCACGTGTTTGCCGTGTGTGGAGACCCGTGTCCGGTGAAAAGGGAATCCTGGCAGTTGAAGAAAAGTGTTTGGTATCCAATACACTGCTTTGGCCCCCACTTCAGGTAAACAGGAGGTACGAGGTGGTTCCCCGTCGTATCAGTCGGCTGGTCGCTGACTTTTTGTCATCGACTTGGAACCAAGCAATTGTTCCGATTTTTGGGCATCTTGCTAAGGTTGGAGTCTGCTTCAGGGTCGTTTCATATGCATATAGACCCGGCTAGCACTGGTGTAGAATACTGCAAAAAAGGTGAAATGAAAAAAAGGTTCTGTAAATAACGTTTCTCCTTTTCTAATATATAAATCATTACAATCTTTAGTTAGCGAAGTAAAATCTATCAGAAAAATCCGATCTGGTGAACTCTTAGTTGAAGTGTCATCACCAAAACAGGTTTCTATTCTTTCTACTTGTACCTCTCTTGGTCAGCTTCCTGGTCTCGTATCTGCACACAGTTACAACTTGTCGCCTGGCGTCATCTCGGAGTCTGACTTTATAGACACTCTGGAAGATGAGATCTTGGAGAATATTCGGGAACAAAAGGTAACAGCTGTAAGATGCATCACCATATGTCGTGAGGGGAAGACGCTTTTGACGAAGCATCTCATATTGACATTTGACACGCCGGATCTTCCAAGTCACGTGAAGATGGCGAGGGTCCATAGTCCTGTGCGTCCTTACATCCCAAATCCGCTAAGACGCTTCAAGTGCCAACATTTTGGACATTTGAAGGATTCCTGTCATGGGTCTATTAGCTGTGCCCGTTGTGCAGAAGTTGGTCACGACAGCGGTAACTGCGATGCATCCCCTCAATGTGTAACTTGTCAGGGTGATCACATTGCCTATTTTCGAACATGAACAAAATGGTTAATGGACAAGAAAATTCAGACCCCGAAGATAACTCAGAAGATTTCCTTTCCAGAGGCTAGGAAACAGATCGAGTTAAAAACTCCAAAGGTCAGTTTATCTTATGCAGCTGCTGTAAGAAAAGTTATGATAAATGCCAGTACCCAAACAGAAAAAAATCAGGTACAACCCTGAAGTGTTATTGCTGTTTCAGAACGTGACAGAAAAGTTCAGCCGTCTTTGTCACCCCACTCTCGCCAAAAAGAACTGAAACAAGTTTCCGTCAGTCACTCCACACCTTATATACCTGTTCCACCTAATCCAAAACATAACTCAGCACATTCTACAAGTGTATCTACTCATATTTCTTTACGGTCCACAACCCTTTCTGATCAAAACAAAAAATTTAATCAATCTTCTCCACTCTCTACTTGTAAAAATATCACTGATTCAAAACAATCATGTTCCTGTCACATAAACACTGTTCCTATTCCTCGTAACCAATATTGAAAAAAAGGTAGCTATTCCTAGAAAGTGCATTAGCCTCTATAGGAAAGAGAAAGATCCCAATTATATCCCGAAAAATAATCAATATGTCCACAGGCTCGTGGACAATTCTATAAAACTAGATGTGCCTGAGGACTCGGACAATGATGTTGTTTTTGAGTGTCTTAACTCCTCCTATTTTCCTTCCTTTATCACCCTTTTTATCACTGTTGCTAGTGATATTTGTCTTATTTCCTGCGCATTTTTTCTACTCTTGACGAGTGTTTGACGAGCATTGTCCTCTCTGGATTCTGCGTCTGAAAACTCCAACGAAACCTATTTCATACGTGCCAAGTGTTCCGTAAAAAACGTATTCGTTCCGTTTTTAAGCTTTGTTACGAAAATACGTTTTCAAACAAAAATGTCCCGTACTTTTACTTCCGCAGCACCATCGTCCCCCCCCCCCCCCCTGTATGGCGTTTTCGAGATTTCCCTCCTAGCAGCTTACACTATACAAAAACATCCTGGACAGCAAGCAGCTTCATTTGCTTCACCAATACCAGTAAAAAATTAAAATTAATGTCAAGTGCTTCACCCAACTCTGTAAGACAGTTCAAACCAACCTCATGTGCTTCTCAAAAATCAGCAAAAAAAGTAAAATCACTTGCAGGGTCACCATCATCTACCAATAATAAACGCATATTGCAGCGGGAAGAAAGAATTTTTCTTACATTAAGCTCAAATCTTGATCATGCTTTAGCATTTTTTGTGTAAAATGTGATTGTCATTTATGAAACATATAATGTGATGTTTCAAAGTGAAGAACCGAAAATTCACAAGATAAGAGAGTTATCGAATTTTTTTTAATTGTTGGTGAGATTTTGGAAAATATCTGTCATAACTAGCTCTAAATGTGTATTTAATGTGAAATTTGATGTATTTAAAAATCAGAAGGATGATAAAGATTCAGTTATAGGATGTTAAACATCAGAATTTGTCAAAGAATTGTCTGAAAGCGGACTTTTACAGTTCTATTCTTGTGTTAGAAAATATTATACATCTTGTTGCTCTTGTTTTTTTGTTTTGTTATATATATTTCCGCCGCATGCTGTGTTTCTTATTTTTTTCTTGGGAGGTTGGCAGCTATGCTATTTAAATATCCTCATTCATACCACTGTTGCAACTTCAAATTTATGTTCTCCAGATGGCGCTGCAACGCACCCTCTCCCTATGTAAGTACTTTTGTTTTGGTAGAGCAGAGAGAATCGAGTAAGCGATAAGGGAGACTGGGATGAGCTATTGAGCTCCACTTTTCGAATCCCAGAATATAAGATTAAGATCTATTGTCCGCTTTTTGTGATGTCAGTAGCATAGAAAATAAATGTGATTTTGTGTAGACTGTGCTGCTTCATTTACTTACAACCCCTGGATCGGACAGTAGAAATACCAAATCCTTTTGGTGCCGAAACCCGGGACCATACCTTCAGATCAGAAGGTGAGTGAATAAACTGATTTTTTTTAATTGATAAATCCATAAAGTTGATAATTCGATATGGATATAGAAAAATTAAAAAAGAAAAGAACTGTTCTGCGATCATCAGCGACTAAAATAATAAACAAAATCGAAGCAGAACTAATTAAACCTAAAACAGAAATTAATGCTCTAGAAATAGAAGAATTGCTCGCGCAGTTAACGGATAAAGAGAGATCATTAAGCGCACTAAATAATGAGATTGAACAAGCTACTATGATATGGAAACAGAAATCGAAAGTTGCGAGGAGTATACAAATAAAATTATAAGCTCTAAAGTACGCGGCAATAAATGTTTATATAACCTAAACCAAGAACAGTTAATTTCAAATGCTACCAGTAGTGGCATAAATCCTAGTAATAGCCCGAGTGCCAGTAATTCAGAAGTTAATCCAAAATCAAATATCAAATTACCACGGCTAAACATAGAAAAATTTAACGGAGATATCTGTGTTTGGCCAACCTTTTGGGCGCAGTTTGAATCTGCTATTCATGATAACCCAACTCTAAATCAAGTTTAAAAATTTAATTATTTAAAAACTTTTTTGGGTTCGGATGCCGCAACGGCAATACAAGGTCTGACACTAACATCCGAGAATTATGTGAAGGCACTAGATATCTTAAAATCCCGTTTTGGAAAGGAAGAGGTCATAATAGATTGTTACTTGACCCGCCTATTAAATTTAACTCCGGTCAGAAGATCTAGTGATTTGAAGAGTTTGAGAAAACTCTATGACGAGTGTGAAGTACAGATAAGAGGACTGGAAAGTCTTGGAGTTAAAACCGATACCTTTGGTTGTTTACTATTCCCTATCCTCATTAAAGTAATACCTAAAGATCTAGCTTTAGAATTTACCCGATGCTATGATAAAGCAGAAATTGAAAAGATAACGAAATTAATGAAATTCCTCAAAAAAGAAATCGAAAGTAGGGAAAGAACGGAAAATCTAACCAAGGGAACAGATTCCGAAATAAATTTCAAAGACTGCTCAGAAAATAAAAATATTGCCGATAAGTATAAGCATAAAAATTACTTACACGACAGATATAAACCAAAGCCTTTTAGACCACCTACAACTGCAGCACTAAATGTACTATCGAGAGATGGCTGTGTATTTTGTGGAAAGGAAACAAATCACAGAAGTGATGATTGTACTGAGCTTACTGTAACTGAAAGAAAAAATATTCTAAAACGAATGGGAAGGTGTTTCGTATGCCTAAAAAGAAATCATTTAGCCAAAGACTGTCGTTCGAGAACGGAACCATGTTCGTTGTGCAATAGGAAACATAACAAATCAATTTGTGATGCTTCAGAAAAATCAGAACCCGAAACTAATGTAACTATGTTTCAAAATCAAAGCGCGGATTCCAATTTAAGAAGCAATATATTATTGTTGACATGTGACGTATTGATTCAAGGTAAATCTCACTCAAGATTATCTCGCATTTTGATGGATTCCGGAAGTCAGAGAAGTTTTGTTAATAAAAACGTAGTAAGAGAATTAAAACTTCCGGTAATCAGAGAGGAAACATTAAGCATATTTCCCTTTGGATCTACGAAACCGCTGACACAATCACATAGTGTAGTACAATTAAAGATGCAAAATTACATGTGTCCATCTAAAAGTGTAGAAATTGAAGCTCTCGTAATAGAGAATATTTGCTGCGCACCCATTGCTATACCAGACATAAACATTCGTCGTCAGATGGATATAAAGAATTTCCCTCTTGCCTGCTTTGAGGGGGGCGAAGATCAAGGCCAGATAGATGTTCTTATAGGGGCCGATTTCTACTTTAGTGTGGCGACGGGGAGAATAGAAAAAATAAACAAACACCTCGTCGGCGTGGAAACTGTTTTCGGATGGTCGGTGCAGGGAAGAGTTCATACACCCCTAAAAACATCTGGGGCTGTGTCATCATTGTTTATAGCAGCGCAAGAACCCGACGAGATTCGCCAATTCTGGGAATTGGAAGCGTTAGGAATAAGTGAGAATGAGAATATAGATACCTCCAGTGAAGCGTTACGAACCTTTGAAGATAATATTAAATATGAAAAGGGTAGATATGAAGTAAAATTACTGTGGAATTCAAATGGGAACGAACCACATGATAATTTTGAACTTGCGAAGCGACGATTTATTAATTTAACAAACAGATTTAAGGGTAACAAATGGCTATTTGAAAACTATAAAGCGATTATGTCAGAGCAGATTAAAGATGATATTATTGAAGAATGTCCTAAGAGTGAACTGAATTTAAAAAACGTGTATTATATGCCCCACACTGCGGTCATTAAAAAGGACAAAATCACTACTAAAGTCAGAATCGTGTACGACGCATCTTCGAAAGAGAAAAATCAGGAATCACTTAATAACTGCTTGGATCCTGGTCCAAATTTGAATCCTAATATGTTGACTGTAATTTTAAAATTTAGAGAATACCAAATCGCATTCAGTTCTGATATCGAGAAAGCGTTCTTACAAATTTCAGTCGCCCCCGAAGATAGGAATTATTTGCGTTTTATTTGGAATGAGGAAAATTTGGCTAACGCTGAAAACGTCGAGTCTTTAAGATTTAAACGAGTTCCATTTGGAGTCAGCTCAAGTCCATTTCTGTTGGCTGCAACTATTAAGTACCATCTAAGGAAATATGAATCGGAATTCAAAGAAACGGTTGACATGTTAAATAACTATTTATATGTGGACGACTTGTTTTACGGGGCAAACGATGTTGAAGAAGCCTATCGCTTATCGACCAATGCAGTAAAAATATTTGATGACGCTGGGATGAAACTTAGAAAATGGAAAACTAATTCCAAACATTTAAGACAACGCTGGTCTGATAACGACAATATGGAAGAAGAAATGTCGGAAAATCACACTAAGGTGCTGGGAATAAGGTGGAACACACAATCAGATATCTTACAATTAGACATTAAACCCCTTATTGAGTCACTGCAGAATGTTAAAAACACCAAACGCTTTGTATTACAAACAGTGGCCAGAATATTTGACCCAGCAGGATTTCTATCTCCATACGTCATCAGAATAAAATGCCTACTTCAAGAAATGTGGGAAAAGGGCATAAAATGGGATGAGGAACTCCCGAGCGATTTACAAGAAAAATGGGCAAACTGGCATTCAGAAATTGAGGATATGAAAGAATTTTCTATTGACAGGAAGTATTTCCCCTACGACACCTCATTGAAGGTTGAAGATATGCAATTGCACATATTCTGCGATGCCAGCCCAAGAGCGTATGGCGCTGTAACATATTTGAGATACAGAGAAGGAAGAAATTTTAGTACTAGTTTTGTGATGTCAAAGACAAGAGTCGCGCCCTTGAAACGACTCACACTGCCAAGATTAGAACTCATGGGAGCCGTCATTGCTGCTAGAATTGCGGAATACCTTGGAAATATCTTCAAGATAAAACATCACAACACATTTCTTTGGACTGATTCATCAATAACTCTCCATTGGAAGGGAACAGCAAGGGAATGGAAACCCTTTGTTGCGAATAGAGTCACTGAGATTAAGACGCATACTGAACCACAGAATTGGAAATTCTGTAGAGGGAAGATGAATCCAGCAGATATACTCACAAGAGGAGAATCAATTCGTCAGCTATTGAGTAACGAGAAGTGGTGGAAGGGTGCACAGTGGTTGACATTACCTGATGAACTATGGCCTCCATATGTGTCAAATGAAATTAAACAAGAACTACAATCAGAGAGGAAAGTTAAAAAGGAAACTTGTCATCAATTTGCTTGTAACATCATGCCTGTGCAAGAACCTGTTTTGGACATAGAGAAGTATGGCAAACTCTCAAGAGTGCATAGAGTGACTGCTTGGATAAAGCGATTTATACACAATTCAAAGAAAAATAATGAAAAGATTAAAGGACCACTAAAAGTTTCTGAATTATCCGAAGTCGAAATCTATTGGGTCAAAATAGTTCAATGTAAATATTTTGAAGAAGAGATTAATCAATTGCTAAATAATCAGCCAATTAGCAAACACTCGAAACTAATTAGATTCGACCCTCAACTAGATCACAACGGATTAATTTGCGTAAAAGGAAGATTACAATTCTCACAGTTTGAGGTTAAAGAAAGACATCCTTGTATAATTCCAGGAAGAACGAAATACGCCGAACTCTTAATTTTGGATGCCCATAATAAGGTATTACATTCAGGAGTATCTGACACTTTAGTGGAAGTACGAAACAAATTTTGGATACTGAAAGGGAGACAGTCTGTTAAATCAACGTTAAATAAGTGCTTGATATGTAAACAATATAAAATACGGCCTGGCATACAAGTAACAGCACCACTACCAGCTGATCGTGTCCAGAAGACCCCTCCATTTGATGTAACGGGTATTGACTTTGCAGGTCCCTTGTTCACCAGAGAAAATGACGGGAAACACTATATTTTACTATGTACATGTGCAGTGACCCGCGCGATCCATCTGGAATTAGTCACGAATTTAAGCACTGAAACATTTTTGCTTGCCTTACGTAGGTTCATTGCACGACGTGGATTATGTTCGACGATTTACTCAGACAACGCAAAGACTTTCAAGGCTAGTAAGGTCAGTGAAAACAGTCCTACGAAAAACCCTAGGAAAATCATCATTATCAACAGAAGAGTTAGAGACCATATTAACGGAAGTTGAATCTATAATTAATTCCAGACCCATTACCTTTGTATACAGTGATCCTCATGAACCTTCACCATTGACTCCAGCACATTTCCTCGTCGGAAAACGTTTAACATCATTGCCACCTGTGAAACTCAGTGAAGAACGCAACAACTTAAATAGGAAAGATTAACCAAACGTTACAACTATCGACAAAGGTTATTAGATCACTACTGGGAAAGGTGGCGGAAAGAATATTTGTTAAATCTGAAATCAGCTAATTGCACTGCATCAACGACAGCAGTTCGAGGTTTCAAAGTTGATGACGTGGTGCTACTTGATGATCTCAAGTCATCTAGAAATATGTGGAGAATGGGGAGGATCATAGAAGTATTTCCCGGAAGAGACGGTAAGGTAAGATCATGTTGCGTGAAGTTAGATTCTGGTGTTGTGAAGAGACCAGTGGCGCACCCAGGATTTTTTCTTGGGGGGGGGGCCGAGATGAATGGATAAAAATATTTATAATGCATGGGGGGGGGCCGAGATGAACGAATAAAAATATTTATAATGCAAAATCAATATTTCTACTTCTTTGGGGGGGGGGCAGGGCCCCCTGGGCCCCCCCCCGTGGGTGCGCCACTGGAAGAGACCTACACAACTTTTGTTCCCTCTAGAACTCTCAGACTGACAAGTGATAGAGAAACGAACTGATTTGAACTTTACAAACTTTTTTGAACATTGAACTTTAAATATAATTGAAACTCTTTGAATATAATTGAGTATCTATAATTTTGAATTGAATGCTTTTAATGTATAAAAATAATTGAATATGTATAATTTTGAATTGAATGTTATTAATGTATAGGTATAATTGAATATCTATATTTTTGAATTATTAATGTACAGGGTAGCTAATAAATACTGTGACAAATATCGAATCATTTAATTACACACAGATGAAATAGAAAATGGAAAATACAACAATATTATGAACATTATACATGAAAGTTTACCATGAAATAATTTTACTCGAATCGACCGCCATCTTTATCGATTACTAAAGATAATCTCTTACGCCACTGTCCTATTGCGGCACGAATCATTTTATGAGGTAATTTGTCCCATTCACTCCGTATGGAAGCTTTGTGGGAGTCCAAACTTCTGTGCTGCTTAGCATTTACTTTAGACTCTAAAATCCCCCAAATGGAATAGTCTAAAGGATTTAGATCTGGTGAAGAAGGTGGCCAATCTTCTTGCTTGATAAACTTCGGGCAATTGGCATGGAGCCATTCCTGTGTTGTTTTGGATCGTTGGGACGGTGCAGAATCTTGCTGAAATATCCAATTCTTTTTGGGATACAATCTGTTAGCATGTGGTAATAAACGTGTAGCCAATACTTCCTGTTTGTAATATTCAGCATTGATTTTTACCTCTTTATCGATGAATTTCAGAGGCAGTTTTCCATTGTGTGACACTGCAGCCCAAACCATAACAGAATTCTTGTTCTGAAAGCGTTTAACAGTTCGAAGATTTTCAGGTATATCCTCGAAGGTTGCTGAATATACAGCATCCTTTTTAGCATTATAACTTTGTTCTGTACAAAACAGCTTCTCATCAGAGAAAATTATTTTTTCAACACTTTTGCTACCGTGCCGGTTCAGCAATTTCTTACATCTTTGTAACCTTTTTACTATTTGTGCAGTAGTCAAACCTTGAACTTTTCTTTTGCGATAAGGGCGAAAACCCAGGTCTTAATTTATGATAAGTTGCATAGTTCTGCGACTGATGTTCTCTTCTGCAGCCATTTTATTTTCAGAACGTTGTGGATTTCTTCGTATCTTTTCACGAATTCTTTTGATACGTTCTTTTGTACGAACAGTGCGTGGACGACCGGACCTTGGTCGATCTTTACAGCTATTGGTATCCAATAATCGATTTATAGTCCTATATATAAACGTCCTATTAAAACCAAGGCATTTTAATTGCTTAAATATTTTACCTGCAGAAAATCCGCGATCAAAAAGCTGTTTAACCATTAACCTTTTGGCTTCCATCTTTAAAAATATTCTACATGTTTTACTTTAAACAAAAATTGTCTGCGTTTACAAAAAGTTGCCAATCACACAAATAGATAGATAAATTGTTTTTCCAAAAGATTAAAATTAACTCTTATTTTTTGGAGTGTTACAGTATTTATTAGCCACCCTGTATATGTAATTGATTTGTTTATCTGTTTTAGTTGCATTTTGTGTTGATGAACCTTGCAGTTCATGGGGGGGGGGGGAGGGTGTTGCAACTTCAAATTTATGTTCTCCAGATGGCGCTGCAACGCACCCTCTCCCTATGTAAGTACTTTTGTTTTGGTAGAGCAGAGAGAATCGAGTAAGCGATAAGGGAGACTGGTATAAGCTATTGAGCTCCACTTTTCGAATTCCAGAATATAAGATTAAGATCTATTGTCCGCTTTTTGTGATGTCCGTAGCATAGAAAATAAATGTGATTTTGTGTAGACTGTGCTGCTTCATTTACAACCCCTGGATCGGACAGTAGAAATACCAAAACCACTGAACCCCTTTATCACCTTTTTATATCATTGTTTTAGCCACCTTTATATATATCATTGTTTGCATCGTCTTTATATATCACTTTTGTTTATAAATCATTTTTAGCATTTTTATGCTGGAACATGAATTTAAATTGCTGACTATATAATGTTTTTCTGGTTTTACCATGTGTTTGGTGCAGCATATCCTCTATGGACCTTGCATCATCAAACCCCACCCAACCATCGTACCACCACAAGATGCATGTGTTTGGGGCCTCCAATTGTCAAGGACCTCCGAAAGTTAGCAATTTATATTAAGAGATGCATTCTGTGAACCTGAGGCACAGATACCATCATCTAGACCAGAGGTGGGGAACCTTTTTACCATTAGAGGCCACATGTAAATTAATTAGTAATAAAGGAGGCCGCATAAGTTGATGAACCTATAAAGGCGACTTTTATGAAATTGTTATAGTTATAGTTTTAAGAATTTGGTGCATTATATAGAAAAATAACAAAAAAATTAAGTCCTTATTTATTTATTATTTGACATAAAAAGTTACAATCTATACTTATATATAAAGAGAGAGCGATTTTGTACGTGGAGGGTAATCTTCAGAACCACTGTACCTATTTGAAAAATTCTTTCACTGTTTTAAAGGTACAGTATTCCAGATGGACATAGGCTATATATTATGTATATCTAATCAGTAGATATAAAGTTAGGGGCTTAATCCTAACAATCTCCATTGTTACCGCTACTCTCCGCTACCACTTTTTGTGCCGAAGTCTTCAACGATCCTTAGCATGGTGCTATCGCGGTGGGCTTCTGTTCTGACGCTAGCGGTTCGAACCTAGCCGTTCTCCGGCACGCCTTTTTCTTTTAAAAAATTTATTTTAATTATTAACTAACATAAAATTAATTTAAGGTATTATTTAGGTTATTATTAAGGTAAAAAAGTTTTACAATTTATTGGCTATCAACTGGAAATTTATTGGTATAATATTTTGTTCAACCCGGACAAAGTCGGGACGGGCCGCTAGTATAAAATATTTTTGTATTCACATAAGGATAAAAACTTGTTATAACATTAATCATTAATTATTTTTTTTTTTTGCAGAAAAAAATAATACGTTTTAACGTACATGGAGTCAGTCACAACAATAATAGTAAGAAAATACCTTTTGTGTAGAGATCATATAACATGTCTGGTATTATTGCTAAGAATCTCTGAGCATTAAATTATATATAAAGTGTAGTTAAAGTATCATACAATCAAGGTAAACGAAGCTCATTTGGATAAATATACAATTGTAGCGACTTTAGACAACAATTTCAAAATGTCAACTTTATTTTGGCCGACAATGTACATACATTCATGCCGTTCTTTATTTAATTCTATTGATTTGGAAATTGTTGTAATCTATATAATTTAATATTAATTAATACAAGTGCTAGCTTTTGTGAAGGCCGCAAGAGAAGATCACGGAGGCCGCATGTGGCCTCAAGGCCGCGCGTTCCCCACCTCTGATCTAGACAATTTGCTGTTCGCCGAACCACAAACAATTGTCTTAAAAGTTTTTATAATTTAATAACTGACCAATAATAGTTCCTTTTTTAACTGTGAGGAATTATTCCCCTAATAGTTGCCGTGTTCTGTGTATGCCTCTGTCAAGTAACGCTTCCGGAGTGACCGCTTCACAAATATATCAGCCTATATTAATCTCACGTGCAAAAATACAATAAACAGAAATTAAAAACACCAAAATCGTTTGTTTAAAAAATTTGTAGGTTAAGTTAATTGTTATTCAATGCACGTGTATACAGCTTTAAAATTCATGAAAATTAAAAAAAATTCTGAAACGCGATTGCAGCGCTGCCTAAATAGACTGCAAAATATTTTTGCACGTGAGTAATTTGTATGATTGTTTAATCTGATTTTCTTTAGTTTATATATTTTATTTTTGCTTAATATATTTCTACATAGCATATTTATAGCATATTAGTTAGATTGTATACATAGCATATTAGTTAGATTGTGCAAGTCGGATTGAAAAATCAGTGGTAAGCATGCTTTTATTTTCCAAGAAGACGCTTTTATAAATTATAAACTCAGATTTTTACAACATTTTTAATTATAACATCGGATAGAAAAACAGCTAATACAGGCTGTTCACACATTTTTTAGACGATGTATATTGTATTCACAAAACTAAATTACATAAAATTCTTGTGTTTTAAATGTTCTATTTGACATCCCTTATTCTGAACTATCTTTCGACACCGCGATTTCCAGGATAATAATGCCTTTTGAAGTGTCAGAAGAGGTATTCTATCCCATTCCTCCTGAACAGCTTTCCAGAGTCCTGTAATGGTTTTGGGACGACGTTTGGATAATGCAGATTTTAAAAGTCCGAAAGCGCAAAAATCCATAGGTGATACATCGGGAGATTTAGTAGGAATATCAGTGAAGGGTATGGCCTTGATACCAGTTTTTTGTTCCATTTCTTTTAGGAAATTTACAGTGGATTTTGATGTGTGACTGCTAGCTTTGTCCTGATGGAGTCTCACAGATTGATGGCATTGTGGGTAAAGCGATGGTATTTCATTCAGAAAAATTGGCGATAAAATATATTCCTGATAGTATTTGGAGTTAATCTTGACATTTTTTTCCACTCTCTTTATTTTTAACTTGCCATTATAAGAAAAACCAGCAACAATCATGAATCCCTTAGAAAAACTTTCTTTCGATTCTTTGAACCATGTACTTAAATTTTTTCCTCCCCTTTTATGATAATACATGGCTCTTTTTTTTGTTGCAATCATTTAAATACACCCAAGATTCATCTATTGTGACAATTGTTTTCCATTTTTCTTTGGATAAGTGTTTCTCATATAGAATTCTGCACCGTTTCCTGCGTTCAGCGATATGATTTGGAAGAAGACGATGCACATTGCGTTTTTTCGCTTTCTTAAGATTTAAATCAACGTTTATAATTTTGTTTACAGTGGACACCGAGCATTTAAATGATTTTGCAACTGTCCTTCGACTAGGGGGATTTTCTTTTAACATTAAACAACGTACCTTTGCAATAGTCGAAGATGTCCGTTTTTTCCTTGGATACTTGTTTGGAATTTTTGTCCCACTTGAGGCTCCAATTTGACGTTTTTTTCCTTTCTTGTTCACGATATTACCTATCGACGCTTTAGATATCACAAATCCATGACTCTCACATCGTTTTTGGATAACGGAGTATGCATATTTCTCTTCGGAAAGAGCATAAATGTAGCCTTTGAACCACTGCTTTGTTAAAAACGCCATTTTGAATAAAAACAGAACTTTCAAGCCGCAGACGATAATTTTGACTTTTAAAAACACAGTACAATTGCAATTATTTCTTTTGCAGCAAACGATTTTTTATTACCGCTTACCAAAATCGTCTAAAAAATGTGCGAACAGCCTCTGTATTCTGTAAAAATTTCTAATATTTTAGCAAGGTTATAAACCTTTTTTTTATTGGAACTGTTCAATTATTTACCGTCAAGTTTTGACGGGTACTATCTAGTCTTAAATAATGAATAATATTTAAAAATATTTTGCACGTTTATGCACATATCATAATATATTGTTAATGTGGGATGGAATTGCGAACATTATTTTCAACAGTGCTCAATGACTGGAGAAATTTAGGCCAATGTCTTAAAAATCAGGAATTTTTCCCCATTTTGTTTCAAATCAATGTTCACTGTCAAAAAACAATTATCGATTACTGAGTGCACTTGGAAAAACAAATTGATTCAGAGAAACAGTACTGCAAGCTGCTTTAAATCGAGTGATGCCACTGTGAAATCTTTACCCAGTTTTAGATTAACATTTCGTGGCTCCAGAGAAAGAGCAGATTCCCTGCTAATGCTGAAGAATCTGTAATTTTCAGATCTTTATGAAAGGAAAAAATTGTTGTGGCTGGCATTAAATTTGTACCTTTTATACCATTTAATTTAATGATTTATTTTTTAAATGGGATTATTTTGTGACATTTAATGAATGAACTGCTTATATGTCTCTCAAAGAGTTGATGGCTATGTTTTTGTAAAACTTTGTTAAAAATTTAAATTTTTATGTGTTTTAATGTAAAATATTGCACTGTGTGAATTTAAAGTCTTTCTCTCTTTTATTTTCTTCTTTGAAGGTGAAAGAAAATACCATTGCCAGTATTGTAAAAAGAAATTCACACGTTCTGATCACCTATCAAACCATTTGAAATTTTCCTGCAAATCAAGAAATTGTGTGAAGTGAAGAGGAATATCTGTAGTTATTGCTTTCTAGTCAACAGATGCTGGAATGAAGTTGCCAAGGACTGCCATTGGGAGAAAGGACCTCCTCTGGCTCATTTGCCGCAAAATTTGACAGTGTGCATTGGCTTAGGCACTTTTCGATTTGAAGAATTCCAAATATTGATACCTAAACTCCAAAGCCTCTCAACTAAAAAATTACAAATTTGACAGGATGGCCAAAGAACATTTTGACAAAGATGTCACAGCAGTAGATAAATAAGTCACAGCTGTTCATTAAAATGCCTTTCAAATGCACTATTTATTCAGTTTTCTTATGAATCAATAGATGGAAGCAGCTGTGTGTGTTATCGTAATCGCACATAAAATGAAAACTGTAAAAAATAGTAGTTGAGAGGTTTAGGTATCGATATGGAAATATATTTTCTTCGTGATATTTGTTTAGCTTCTAAATGAATGAACAAATTTCAAGCACACTGTACGTTTAATAAAAAGTGTATTTCTTTAATAAGAGAATTTTGATTGGTTACGCAAAAATGTGTATACATAATCTCAAATTATATTGAAATGAAGAAAATATTTCATATCTACTAATTTAGGTAAGATAGAATGCAGTGTACAAATATTTCTTACTCAGATTCAGGTTTTTTTTTCAAGAATTTTTTTCCAATGTAACATGTACTTATCCTTGAGACATCTATTTGTGTTATAAAGTGTGATATGTTGCCATTTTCCTGATGGGAGTACCCTATAGGTGAACCTATTTACCCCCTATGAGAGGACAACAAAGAAACACCAGTACCTGAGCTGAGATTTGAACCTGCGCATACGTAGTGAAAGTTTGTTGTGCTAACCGCCATACAGTGTAGGTCAGGGGTGTCAAACTCGCGGGCCGCATGCGACCTCGATGAACATTTTTGCGGCCCGGCCAATATATTTGCGCACAATAATAGATAATAAAGTAACCGACGCAGAATTATAATTAGATAGGAAGAATTCGCTAAGTGTTTTTTTAATTATACTGTTTTTTTTTGCTATTATTAAACAAAATGTGTATATTTATGTTGAATATACTGTAAAAAACCTACGTTTCTATTAATATATATATATATATTTTTTGCGGCCCACCTATAGTTAAACCTCGTTTGTTTGGCCCAAGTTAGCCTTTGAGTTTGACACCCCTGGTGTAGGTGATTTCGAATCGAGCTTGTTTTACTGTTAGTAAGAGAGGTGGATATATTAACGTCCGTGTATTCTGCTACTGGTTTCGCTTGTTGTGGCGCAATGTTTCTCATAAGAATGGAGTAGTTTTGCCTCATCGAAATATTTGTGGCATGATCGGATTAGATGGAATTTGTTTATGTTCTATGAAGACTCAATTTAGTTTTATCTTCCCGACGCTAATGAATATCTCAACTCTTGAACAATAGGGTGTCTTCAACCCGTGTCCTGCGGGCCATTGGTGGGATGATGAACCAGTTCAGGTTTTTCAAGTAACAATAGAGATTAAGATTCTGAACAATCGGAAAATAAGGAAAGAGACTAATCACCTGCAAACTGAAAAAAGAAGAGTGTAATATTTGCATCTTTTTTTTTATTTGATACGTGATCCTCCATTACTCTAAGACAGCCATACTCAACCTTTTTTTCTCTCGGGCCGCATGCACATGTTTGCTACGATATGTGGGCCACAACATGGCGCAAACACGGCGCAACTGGTTACAAACCCGTCCGACGGGTTTGTAACCAGTTGCGCCGTGTGCGTGGCTCCTTCAATTACATAGGTTACGACTCATCACGGACTGGTTTGTGATTGGAGTCAGTTATCAGTTTCTTTTGAGTTGCCCCGTGTGCAGTAGGGATGCGACATCGATTTCGATGTTTTCAGAACATCGATGTTTTGATAAAAACATCGATGTTTTAAACATCGATTTATTGAAGCCGATGTTTTTTTAACATCGATGTTTGTGCTCGATGTTTTACGTTGTCTCGATGTTTTTTTTTTTTTTTTATGAAAAAGTACCGTAATAAAAGAATTTACCACGTAGCATAATTTTCACACTCAGTAAATGTAAGTCTGAATTCTGAAAAGGACGAATACAAAAGGGGGAACGATTCCTTAGCAAACAGACAAATGGCAATTAACAACCAATGAACCAATCAGAGCGCTTGGAATGTTCCTCACACTCCAGAACCTTCCATGGGGTTTTATTTTACAAATAATATATACACGAGTGCATCCATTTAAGTTTTTGTTTTGTTCTGGTTTTAT
Organism: Dolomedes plantarius; assembly: GCA_907164885.2. Taxonomy (NCBI): domain Eukaryota; kingdom Metazoa; phylum Arthropoda; class Arachnida; order Araneae; family Dolomedidae; genus Dolomedes; species Dolomedes plantarius. The sequence continues at coordinate 152,608,876 of OU015499.1, forward strand.
ATAAGTTGACGTTAATATTATTAGTAAGATGCCTCCCAAAAGTACCGTTTGGAAATATTTTTACGAAACCACTGAAAAATTGGCGAAATGCAATATTTGACTTAAGTCCCTCCAAACTTCTGGCAATACCACGAATTTATCTGGGCATTTGAAGGCAAAACATGGCGGTATTTACAACGAGAATTTTGAATCATCAATGTAGCCCAAAGCAACCAAGTTTTTGTCATTTGTGCCTGCCCAATCAGAGAGTAAAATTAAATCACCCCCCCCCCCCCCCCACGACTAACGGAAGTAACATTAATGTTAGAGATTACTGAACCAGTTTTAAAAAATGGATGTTCTAAAACATCGATGTTTAAAAACATCGATGGTTTTTGGGCGATGTTTTATTAGCATCGATGTTTTAATACTGAATATCGATGTTTCAAAACATCGATGTTTTGTTATCGATGTCGCATCACTAGTAGGCAGACGGCCTTATTCTCGTTTAACACATGATCCACTGTTACTCTAAGACAGCCATGCTCGATCTTTTTCTCCCTCGAGCCGCATGCACATGTTCGCTACGTTATGCGGGCTGCAACATGGCCCACTGTATACTGTACCTCATACTATAATGATGTAATAAATAAAACTCAAAACCTAAATGTATTCAAAAGTTCATTTGAAAATGAGTGGGACCTTTTATGTCGAGACGAACTTTTGACTACTTTAGACACATCAGGTTTATACTTGCCTCATGCTACCCTCCATACGTTATGAAGGTAAGAATCAGAAATCAATTTTGATGTACGTTCTTCGCCTATTTCATTTTGGAATTGCTCGATTCAGAAAGATACACTGATGAGAACAACGGGTGCGGCGGGCGGCATATTTTTGTACAGTTTTGTGTTTTTCAGGTATTCATCTCCAGAATTATGTTTAAAAAAGCACCTGCCTGATAATGAATGTGTCTCGGGCCGCACATTCAAGCTTGGCGGGTCGCAGTTTGAGTGCCCCTACTCTAAGATGTGAGAAAATCACACTGTGTTTCCCGCCTCTACCAAAAAGACACGGAGGACTTTAAAGCATCTCCCTTCCAGAATGCGTAAGTGGAGGTTATAGAATAGTGTTTCGGGGCTCCAAATTCGTTGTGTTTCGTACCCTTCGTTCTAAATTCTTTTTTCGACCCTCTGCCCCCCCCCCCTTTACTTCTTAGGGGCTACTTAGGGTTTCAGCGGTGCCTTTAACCCTTTTTAAGCTTAGATCATTGTCAAAGTTCTACTCCCTTGTGAGCACTCGTCCCATCTCTTGCCCAAGTACTATGTTAGCCTTTAAGGTCGTGATCCGACAAATCATTATCTTGTAGAAGTAATTATAACTGTAGAACCAACTCTTATTTACATCTGGTTTATTGACACATTAAAATCTTGGTTAAATAAATCATTTTCAAAGTTTCGTTCCGACGAACGTTAATACAGTCGTGAGAGCCGGGCTCATTCTTCAAAGTCCGACGAGCTCCCCGTCTCTCCGTACGCGTGTTGACCCTTCCAAGTGTATCCTTTTTCATTCGTTACCGGCGTCTGTATTTATCCATTCTTCTCAGCGCCTTCTCGAACCATCCATGACGAATTTTCTTTCCTGCCGACTTTTCCAAGGTAAAAGCGCTCCGCTAATGGATTTCACAAATCATTCTAAATGATTTGCGTCCTTTTAACTATTGTCGCACTTCTCCAAAGGTGTATATCGTTCGACACCTGTTTGCTTTTCTTTTGGGCTCATTGAAGACGCTATTAATCACGTTCATCAATTCCACTTAAGAATGGGAGACGAGAGTCTGACATACTAGTCTGCCTAAACCACGTCTCTGACTTGGTGTCAAGCCGATCTGCCTTTCTGACATCGTGCAGCAAAAGGCGTCCATCTTCAGGTCGTAACACCGTCCGTTTGGAGCAGGGACTTCGAAAATCATTTGACGTTTGAGTGTGTCATTCGAGGGTTTCGTAACTCTTCCCGGTCACGAGATCAAATGTGCCGATCCATCGTGGCACCTGAGGCAAGTCTCAAAAGCGGCGTCGTTTCGAATTTTCGGAAAGACTGTTAAGCAATGCATGTATCACTTGGAAATAGTCTGCTTAATAGAATAACGGACATTTTGGGGGAAATATGTATTAGAGAGAAAATTTTTGTTTGTTTTAAAGAAACGAAATTTTTTAAAAAAAAATCATAGAACTTAAAATAAGCAGAAAAGGTAATAATTTGATTTAGTAATTATTTTATTGACGCCCACTGGCGTAGTGGTTTAAAGTGTCAAGCTGCCACACTATAGGTCCAAGTTTCGAATCTGCGACTGGGCAAGGCCGACTAATGCCTTTCATCCCTTGAGTGGGTCGATAAAATGAGGACTAAGCATGCGTGGGAACTAACCCTGGGGGTCCCGCGTCAGGTTGACCACCTGACCGAGACATATGCTGTATGGCACCCCAAGCCCACGATCAAGAAAGCGGAGATGGGCACCGCAGGCCTTGGTCCACAGTGCTGAAAAGCAATTCGGAATGTTGTGCCATGAGTTAGTTAATTATTTTATTACATAGCATTCTCCGAGCCTTTATTGCAGCAAATGGCTCGATAACATCTCTATAAATATCATTGTTTTAGATACCGTCTTTTCTATAGAAATGCTTGCTAGATCATTGAATCGCTCTTAATTTGGGAAAAAAAAAGATTAAAATTTCAGAACAAATGAATGATTTATTCCAGAGTTGGATCGTTACAAAGTGAGGAAGTCAACGCGGCGTTGGTTCACCCCTGGCTTGGATGCGTGCTGTCACTCCGCTTGGCACAGACTGATAAAGTTCCCGGATGGTGTCCTTCTGGATTTCTTGCGAAATTGTGTCCAACTGTCGGGCTGAATCGGCATTATCCCGGAATAGTTGCAGTCGCCTTCCCATCACGCCCCAAATGTGCTCTTTCGGGGAGAGATCAAGCGACCTAGGTGGCCAAGGAAGTGTTCGGCAAGTTTGAAGACAATTCATAGCAACACGTGCCATATTCGGCCGGGCATTAGCGCCCTTTACACGTACGTTCTTTCGCGAGTACTTGGAGCGTACGGGATTGCGCGCACGCTCCAAGAAAGAGCGTACGTGTAAAGGGCGCTAATAGGGCCCTTACACGTACGCTCTTGGAGTGCTTGGAGCGTACGGGATTGCTCGCGGGAAAACTTGCAGTACGCTCAAAAGCAGCTTTCCATTCCTCTCCGACACCTTCACACTTGCACTCAATCGCGCGGGATCGTGGTTTCACGCGGGAAAGAGCGTGCGTGTAAAGGGCTCAATTATCTTGTTGAAAAGTAAGTCCGGGGTGGCGCAAGAGGAACGGTAACAAAACGGGTCGCAGAATGCCGTCTACGAACCGCTGTGAGGTAAGTGTGTCACTAATGACTACCTAAGGGGTCCGGCTATTAAAGGAAACTGCGCCCCAGACCATAACGCCCTGTTGTGGGTATTAGTGGCGTGCGAGGGTAAGGGCAGGATCCCCACGCTGCCCTGGAAGTCTCGAGACACGTGTTCGGCGGTCGTCAGGACACGGTTGGAAACTGGACTCGTCACTAGAGACTATACGTCCCCAGTCAGCGCAGTTCCAAGTTGATCGAGTTAAGAACCACTGCAGTTGGACTTGATGGCGTACAGGCGTGAGGGGTAGAACATGATCATTGACAAGCGCAAGAGTAGATTACGCTTGTCAATGGTCATGTTGGATACATGTGAGTCACACTTCGCATGGTTGATAACGACGAATCCGATGCTGTGACTGCTGATCTGACAATCGCTCTGTCTTCCCGCTCTGTTTTGGTTCTAGGTGGACTGTTGCCGTCCCGACGCTCAAATCTGTCGTCGTTGACCCACTCTTGCCAGCATCGTCTAATCGTAACATCGCTTCGAGCCAGATGTCGAGCGATTCTGCCTAGCCAGCTCCTTGACACGACCTCTCTCAAACTCTGAAATAGGCTCGTAGTGAGCAATAATCATTCGGTGAGGCATCGTTACAGTCTACGTATGATATCCACGGTCGAAAGGCAACAAAATTTTTTAACATGAGCAGAATTGGATATGATGACCGGAGTGCCTTGACCAGCTGGTTTTGAGTCCTGTACGCAAGATGTTATGTAATCAAAGATAATGTGCTCAGTAGTTAAAATATTAAAGCTAGGTTAAAGTTAAAAGTTACTATTACCATCATTGTAAAAAAATAAAAGTTTAACACCTTCAATAGTTAAAGGGGAAGAGAAAATTTAGGAAAAAAAATTAAGCAATTATTAAGAACTAGAAGGTAACCCGTCATTTTGACGTCATAATACTAATAATGACGTCATAATGGAAAAAGTATATGAAAGCTAAAAAATATCCCGAATTATCTAACAATATTGCATTTAATCCACACCTTGTAAAAGCAAACCCTTTCATTATTTTTTATTTATTTAGTTTTTCGTGCGATTGGAGTAGTAGACTGCCATCCAGTTTTTTACAGCTCACTACGCGATATGAATACTTGAGCTACTTGATTCATTCACATTCAAGTTTGTTTACTTTCAGAATTCATCGCAAAAGTAAACAGATTTTTAAAAACTGTTAAATATACAGCTAAAAGCATCCAATTTTTTTTTAGTTCTGAATGTTTTACAGAAAAATAGGCCGAACAAACGTGATTTGATGGAGAAGATATTAGTTTTTAGGTAAGAAAAAATTCTGATCCACATCTGAAATTGAAATTAAGCCTAACCGGCTGTTTGTTTACTGAGGGCTTCAATTGAAGGATGAGTACAGCCCGGAAGTGTTATACAGAGACAACGGCTATTATATATATATATATATATATATATATATATATATATATATATATATATATATATATATATATATATATATATATATATATATATATATATATAAGAATTTAAGTTTAAAAAGTTAAATTAAAAATTTAGAGAAGGTAAGATGAAAAAATAAACAAGTCTAAGATAAGGTGGTCCTCAGCAAATGAAAAAAAAAGGCCCTCTTCAGGGTCGTACAATTCGTAATGAGATGATTGCAGATTTCCGCGGGGGAAAAATGAAAATATCAAGATAAATTTTGAACATGAGATCGAGAATCGCTCCTCATATACACCTGCTGGATGCGCTGCAGCTCCCGCTATTCATTCGTTGGACACCACATTTTAATCCCTTGTATGTTCGGTCGAAACATCTTTGCACACGAAATTTCATTGCAATCGGACAACTCCTTGGTGCGTCGACTTTTTTTTGTTTGTTATAGAGCAGAGGTGGGGAACCTTTTTACCATTAGAGGCCACATGTAAATTAGGTAGTAATAAAGGAGGCCGCATAAGTTGATGTACCTATAAATGCGACTTTTATCAAATTATTATAGTTAGGTATAGTTTTAACAATTTGGTGCATTATATAGAAAAATAACAAAAAAAAAATTAAGTCCTTATTTATTTATTATTTGACATAAAAAGTTACAATATAAAATATTTTTGTATTCACATAAGGATGAAAACTTGTTATAACATTAATCATTAATTATTATTTTTTTTTGCAGAAAAAAAATAATACGTTTTAACGTACATGGAGTCAGTCACAACAATAATAGTAATGAAATAGTTTTTGTGTAGAGATCCTATAACATGTCTGGTAGTATTGCTAAGAATCTCTGAGCATTAAATTACATATAAAGTGTAGTTAAAGTATCATACAATCAAGGTAAACGAAGCTCATTTGGATAAATATACAATTGTAGACAACAATTTCAAAATGTCAACTTTATTTTGGCCGACACTGTACATACATTCATGTCGTTCTTTTATTTAATTCTATTGATTTGGAAATCATTGTAATCTATATAATTAAATACTAATTAATACAAGTGCTAGCTTTTATGAAGGCCGCAAGAGACCGCGCGTTCCCCACCTCTGGTGTAGAGTGTATTATACGTCTTTATAAAAAGCTTCGCAGGCCGTATGGCATATAAGCAAACTGTACTTGGATAGAAACCTGGCGGATAATGCGCGCTTGCCATTGGCTGCTGTTGTCCCGCCTCTATTCAAAGCGCCGTAATGCGATCAAAACAAACGCCATCTTGACAAAATGGATTTGTTATTGAGACGTATGGATGTTAGAAATGAAGACTTCCCTGTTCAGTTTCAGAATGTTATTGTTGAAAATTCTGATACAATAATAATAAGAAGTAACTTAAAGTCCATAACGGAGAAAAATAATTGAATAAATAAAACATCAAATATCATTAAATAAAACATCAAATAAAGTGGTGTAAAAAATAACAGAAAACTAACTTGGTTCATACACTATGAAATAATAATTTAAAGTTAAAAATGTGACATGCAAGATATTTTTGTTTATTCAAAACAACCACCAAAATGCAAAATTAAATAAAACATTAAATAAACTGGTGTAAAAAATAACAGAAATTTAACTTCGTTTATACAACATTAAATAATTTTAAATTATTGTAATTTTATAGTGCATTAAATGGAAAATAAACCAATTTTCCATTATAAAAAACAGCATATTAAGCATTTTTCAGCATTCTAGCAGCTGTTTTAGAAAAACTCGAATATTCTTTCCATATTTCCTTTCGAATTGATCGATAACAGCGATGAGTTGGTATAAAGTTTAAAGGAGTTCTTACAATTTCACTTTGTAACTTTTATTACTTTCCCCATCTTCATACAGATGGCATTACAGTTTTCACACATAAGCATATTTTCACAGCTTAATTTTCGATTGCTGTGATTTCTTGGCAATTTTTAAACTTTTTTTTTGCCTATTTCAAAATTTATTTTAAATTTGTACGCATTTTAACTTGTGTTAATCGTATTTTCACCGTGGCTTTATGTCAAATGCGTAGTACTTATCGTCAAATTTCGTGTTTTTCACATACAGCCTTTTATCGGCTACGAAACTAATGATATTTCCTATATTAAGTATTTTAGCATAGAGCATAACAGTATATTATTAAAAATTGATGAGTGAAATCATCATGAGCGCATATACTCCTTAAAAGCGATACATCTTCGGCTTTGGTCGAAAGGAGAACGCCTTTCAGGAATTGGAATGAATGACAGGACGATTCGACCAATGATAAGCGCACATTATCCTCCAGGTTTCTATCCAAGTACAGTTTGCTTATATGCGGCCGTATGTTATGCAGGCCTGGTTTAAGATATTTTTTCATAAAAATATTAGAATGATGTAATATACACCCTCCTCTTTACTTTTACATATGAGAATTTGCATAACATTCTAGACATAAGACGTCAATTTTGCTATTGCAAGACTGCTAAGCAGGGCCCGATTTAGAAAATTCTGGACTAAAGGCACAACTCGGGATGGGGCCCCCCTAACTCTGATGTGGACGTAAAATTTCCGAAATTGACACACAAAAAAATAATCTTGAATCATTGTAAAAGTACTATTTTACCAAGAATTGGTTATTTGAAGCGTAGAAGCCTAGAACATTATCAAATAACAAAAAGCAATACAACATATTAACTTCATCATTAAATCACGAATACAATGTAAACAGAAAAACTTATTAATCCCTTATATACACTACTAGCTGAAAACCCGTACTTCGCTACGGAGTACATTCAAATTAAATACAACGGTCAATGTATGCAATTCATGCCAAATATATATACAGAGGCTGTTCGCACATTTTTTAGGCGATTTTGGTAAGCGGTAATAAAAAATCGTTTGCTGCAAAAGAAATAATTGCAATTGTACTATGCTTTTAAAAGTCAAAATTATCGTCTGCGGCTTGAAAGTTTTGTTTTTATTCAAAATGGCGTTTTTAACAAAGCAGTGGTTCGAAGGCTACATTTATGCTCTTTCCGAAGAGAAATATGCATACTCCGTTATCCAAAAACGATGTGAGAGTCATGGTTTTGTGATATCTAAAGCGTCGATAGGTAATATCGTCAACAAGAAAGGAAAAAAACGTCAAATTGGAGCCTCAAGTGGGACAAAAATTCCAAACAAGGAAAAAACTGACATCTTCGACTATTGCAAAAGTACGTTGTTTAATGTTAAAAGAAAATCCCCCTAGTCAAAGGACAGTTGCAAAATCGTTAAAATGCTCGGTGTCCACTGTAAACAAAATGATAAACGTTGATTTAAATATTAAGAAAGCGAAAAAACGCAATGTGCATCGTCTTCTTCCAAATCATATCGCTGAACGCAGGACACGCTGCAGAATTCTATATGAGAAACACTTATCCAAAGAAAAATGGAAAACAATTGTCACAATAGATGGGTGTATATAAATGATTGCAACAAAAAAAAAAGAGCCATTTATTATCATAAAAGGGGAGAAACAAATTTAAGTACATGGTTCAAAGAATCGAAAGAAAGTTTTTCTAAGGGATTCATGATTGTTGCTGATTTTTCTTATAATGGCAAGTTAAAAATAAAGAGAGTGGAAAAAAGTGTCAAGATTAACTCCAAATACTATCAGGAACATATTTTATCGCCAATTTTTCTGAATGAAATACCATCACTTTACCCACAGTGCCATCAATCTGTGAGACTCCATCAGGACAAAGCTAGCAGTCACACATCAAAATCCACTGTAAATTTCCTAAAAGAAATGGAACAAAAAACTGGTATGAAGGCCATACCCTTCACTGATATCCCTACTAAATCTCCCGATGTACACCTATGGATTTTTGTGCTTTCGGACTTTTAAAATCTGCATTATCCAAACGTCGTCCCAAAACCCTTACAGGACTCTGGAAAGCTGTTCAGGAGGAATGGGATAGAATACCTCTTCTGATACTTCAAAAGGCATTATTATCCTGGAAATTGCGGTGTCGAAAGATAGTTCAGAATAAGGGATGTTTAATAGAACATTTAAAACACAAGAATTTTATGTAATTTAGTTTTGTGAATGCAATATACATCGTCTAAAAAATGTGTGAACAGCCTCTGTAAAACACCAATACAATGCAACCAGAAAACCTTATTAACCCCTTATATACACTATACCATACATTATAATGAACTATATATATAAATGTACATATGATGAACCATTCAATCAATCAAATTTGAAAGGATATATAAAATAAAATTGCTATTAAAAAAGGTACAATAAAAAAATTTTGAATTGGGAATTTTTTCCTTTTAAAATTGAATTTTTTGGGGGGCCTCTAGGCCCGGGCCTAATGGAAAATCAGGGCCCGCTGCTAAGCGTAACGAATGACTTTGAAAAGATAATTTTTCTTTTCAATGTTAGGTTTTTAAATCACTTGTACTCAAATGCTGATTCCTCAGCCGAAATGTCCGGGTCATCTTCAGGTTTCTTGTGGATCTCTGGAATTCTCATAACCCATGGTTTAAAAGACATCTGGGATGAATTTATTCTAGAATCGGCCGAGAAGATCCGGATTGAAAAAAACCTGTGACCATGTTGCGGGGACCGTAACATTATGTGCGATTGATTAAGGTTGAAGTGTTTTGGGAGCGTGTAACAAAAAATAATCCACAATCAGAAGGTTAGAACATCAATTCTTTATTTCACTGCTCACTTAATTCCATCACTGGTAAAACTGCTCTTTTTTGTTGCCAACGCAACTTACATAAAAAAGTAGATCGTTATATTTTATTAACGTTGCCACTCGTCAATTACTTCGACTTAAAATACATTTGGTGAGATACTACAAGGTATCCGACCACGTTTAAATCATTTTCGTCAAAAAAAAATATTCCAAATTTTTTTATTGTCTCATATTAAAGATGGAACTTTTAGCTTTCAAAAACCGTTTACAGTTTGTTTCTAGAGTCATTGGAAGCTGAGATTCAGTAGTTCAATTATCAGCTGTTAAACCGGAAATGCGCATTTAAATAACCGGAAGTTGGTAGTTTTAAAAAGAAAAAAAATTGTAAACAGCTATTATTCCTCTTAATTTCAGAAAAAAAAGTACACTATTACTGAGTTCAAAGAAGGTGTATGCTACAAAGCTGGTGAATTTTAGGCAACTGTTGAGTTTTTAATATTGTAATTTTTTGTAGTCAAAACTTTAAATTGAATATCTGGACAACTGAATTTTTTGGTATACTGTTATAGTACAACAATGATAACTACTATAATAATTTTCAGAATTTAATGAAATTTTATATGTATGTTTGCTATGATGTTATGGAAGCAATGAACCAAAATCTTTACAATATCTTACCTAGAGATAAATTATTGGCACATTTTACCAGAAATTTCACTTTTCTTTCTTATTTTGTTTTGTGTATTAAATTGCTCGATTGGTTGATACTCAGTTATACTTAAGAGATACATCATTAGTTTGGTTCATTGCATGCGTAATCAATGTATCTCTACATTTATACAAGAAATTATGATATGTTTCACAAATCCTTTTAATTATGAACGTTATCATAAAAGTAAAAAAAGGTTAATTTTTTTCCATTTTTCCAAAATTTCAACAAAAAAATTTTTTTTCTTCCAAATTTTGATATTTTTCTAAGTTTTATAACCTGCTATCAGTTTAACTGCAAAATTTTTTTTATATAAAACCCAATTTAAAGATTTTGGTTTTCAACGTGGTCGAATACCTTAAAAGTAGAAAACATCTTGCAATCTTTACTCAAGGTTGATTGATACAATCCTAGGAAGCGATTTCATTTTCCCTTTAAGGGGACAGTGGACTTTCAAAATTGTGAAATTTGTCCAAAAATTCGATTTTTTCATTTTATTGAATTGTGAAACTACGGACGAGTAGGAATGTGTTGCAAAAATAATTTTTTAATTCTGTGATTACTTTCCTAGTTATAGGCATTTGTATTTAATTTAGATATTATGTGGTTACTAATAGCAATAACTTTAAATGTGTTTTTCTCAAAATGAAAATTTTCGTGTCATACGACTATTCAAACTGATCCGGGCGCATTTCTAATTATAGTATTGCTTTGAAATTTAAGATTTATATACTTAACTGTATATCAAATAAATCTTGTTGAAAAAAAATTATGCTTCTTAGCTCAGAATTTCTAAATTTTGTACTCGAAAAGATGATTTATAGGTATTTTGAATCATAAAAAAGGTGTTTTCACTAGTATTATTTTTTCTCTTTATATTTTTAATGAATGCTTAAAATAAGCAATAAGTTTCATTGTTAGTTCTAAAAGGTATCCTGTAAATAAAAATTACCGTATTATATGCAAAAGAAATGCGCATGGAACATTTTTAATGAGGTCAATTTTTGATATAATTAATAATTAAAAATTCATAAATTATTAATATTTCATCTTTAAATTTTAACCACTTTTACATATCTATGGTACTAATCACATATTCAAATTTCAAGCAAATCTGTTGAAAACAAAAAAAGTTAGGTTTGAAGGTCCACTGTACCCTTAAGGGGATGGTGGACCTTTCACAGCGATTTTTGAAATTTTTGCCACAGAGATATGAAACTTTGCTTATATATTCATTAAAGTCTAATAATATTAAACACCTTATAAAATTTTATAGATATTTAAAAAAAATATATTTTATAATTAAAAAATTGAAATTAAATTACCCTTCTTTCAATGAATAGTGAACCTTCTTTAAAATGCTCCTTGCGACTCAATTTTAAACTTTTCCCCTTAATTTTGCATTTATATTGCTTATAAATACTTTGTGAACAGAGTTATGTATTTTTTTGTACTTTCGTTGAATAGTTAATTTTCAGGAAATATTTTTATGCTTGTACTCTGAATTTTCTTGAAATTTTTGTTTTTTTGTACACTTAAGTTAAACTTTGATAACCTTAATGACCTCGAATCCTAAAATGGATACATAACTTTATTTTCATGTATCACAGGAGTCTTTATTATAAATTTCATAAACTTTCGTCAAAAATTATGACGCGAGGGGCATTTTAAAGACTTGCAAATCTGGAAATTACTCATTTTGAGAAAAATATATTTAAAACATGTTTTTTCACCTACCTTTAATACTAACTTTTGTAAAGCCACCAAGTTTTCATTTTACTTTTCACTACATATTTTAAATGCATTTCATTCCAATATTTACATGTTTTTAAAATATTAATACATCACCCCAAAAAATTCCAATTTTTGCTCAATTTTTGGTAATTTGAAAGTCCACCATCCCCTTAAACTGATTCAGGAAAGAAAGAAAAAAGAAATGTAAAAATTTCCAATAGCTGATACTCCGAAAACTGTTTTTCAGCAATGCTTATTGTCTTTATTCTCGCCATATTGAATCCGGGGTGTTATCACTGGCCCGCAGAACACAGAAGCAAGAGAGAAAAGAAAATGATAATCCGCTCCTATCTGAAGCACGCGATAAGCGTTTCTCGCTATCTCAGGCCCTCTTCTGGATGCCTTCTGCCTCGCTTGTCACATCGATACTGGAACCGTGCACGTGTTAATTCTCCCGATTGAACTATTTTGGTTGTTTTCCAGTTTCAAGAGTGTTTTACATTCAAATTCTTCTTTGAAAAGAAAAAAAAAATGAATTTCTTTTACCGGTGTGGCATCAGTATGTAACAGTCCGATCGGTTCTGGAGACTGGTCGGATTTTGTGGGGGTGAAGTTCGTATTTCCCCGTGGACGTTTGAAATGATGGTGCATTTCCAAGACTCGTTTGATTTTGAGCTTTGTGTGAAGTTTAGATTTGGGTGCGTCGATGAAAAACTTGGAGGAGCCTGGACGGTGCACGGTTCTTCCACTGCGGGAAATGTTTTGAGTTTTTGCAACTTTAGTTTGTGATATATTAAGTTCGAAGCTGACTTGAATATTCAACATTTTATGCTATTTGGAGGATTTGACGGTAAAGTATGTTTGTTTGTTTCATTTAGGTCAAGGGACAATCGATTTTGAAACCACGATAGCTTTATTGTTATATAACCCTTACTCCGTTGGAAGTCATTTTACGTTTTCTCTTTGTTTATATATATCTATATATATATATAAAACAGTTCCGTAACTGACTCACTGACTGACATACAACGCACAGACCAAACTGCTGGACCTAAAGGGCTGAAATTTTGCATGGCGATTCTTCTTATAGTGTAGGGGTGCACTAAGAGAGATTTTTGAAAAATTCTTCTTAGATTTTTTAAAATTAAATTTTTAAGCTGTTTTAGTAACTTTTTTTAAGTTTGCATTTAAAATAATAATTTGAGGGTTATAAAATTTATACCGCGAGAAAGATCATAAAAATTCCTTTAAAATGAAATCTTTTTCGAACCTTTACCTCCATTTTCTGATATTTGGTGAATTTTTAAAGATTAATTTTTAGAATTTAATTTATTAAATGCCGATCACGTGATTTCTTTTTCTGATACTTTCAGAGAATTTATCGTCACGTGCATAACAACTAAATAGACAAAAAATATTTTTTTTCTTCCTAATGCAGCAGACGATTGGATATTATCCAAAAAAAATAAATATCTCTTACGAATTTTTTATAACTATATATATATATATATATATATATATATATATATATATATTTTTTTTTTTAACATCATTTGTATACATTGATCTTCGCTTTATCATATAATATATATATATATATATATATATATATATATATATTTGGCACGAATTGCATACGTTGACCGTTGTATTTAATTTGAATGTACTCCGTAGCGAAGCGCGGGTTTTCAGCTAGTCTTTTATAAAGGAAAGGTCTACTGCTTAAGCGTTTTTTGACCCAGTTCGCTTTAATTATTACTAGTTAGTACCCATCAAAACATGACGGTTAGATAGTAAATAAATGTACTAATGCACAAATTATACTCAACACATCATTGCCAAATGTTGAAAATCATAATAATGCGCAGAAACAAATTAATGTGTTTAAACGGCCTTGTCCTTAGTGAGTATCTAAAGCCAGATATAAAAATGTCACCGAGCATGCGCAGAAAGCAATTTTTTAAATTGTAAATTACCGCTCATTAAACAGCGCAAAATAAACAATTTCCATGAGGTTTAATATTATGCTTCCCAAACATAATTATCATAAAAATAAAAATGGCAGAGAGAGATCTAGAGAGACTCATCGGATTAAACGTGTTTTATCATTAAAACATGTCACTGAGCATGCGCAGAAACAATTAGTTTCTAAAGACATATAAACATGCCACTGAGCATGCGCAGAAATAAATTTTTAATTGTAAATTATCGCTCATTAATAGAAATTGCGGTTACAAAAACCAAATTTGACAAATCTACAGCTTACAATCTTTCGTTTAAGACTAAAATGAAGCACATTGATGCAGTGGTTTTCTCTCACGGACTGACTAAAAAGTCGGCTTAGCAACTTAAATATATAGATCCTGTTTTTTTGCAAAGAGATCAAATGTAAATTTGAAGTCTTTCTTCCGCAGGTGTTCATATAATTGTTTATTTTGACCGATACGTAAGCAGATGTCATTTATTTTTCAAAGAGGCTTAAAGATATCCTAACGAATTTTGGTTATAACAGTACTTATCTGAGACAGTCTAAAGTTTAGCCAGTTTGAAGTTGCTGTAATGACTGTCGATTGTAGGGTTAATAAAATATAAAATATTGGTCAAAAAGGGTTAATAAAGTATTGGTCAAATATAAAATATTGGTCAAATATTTCTCACTCACTTGTCTGAGTGAATGAAAAAAAAAACATTTATAGTTTGTTTTTAATTATTGCGTTGTATCAACATCCATGACCTTCCATTGCTACATTCCTATACGTATCTGCCAATGGTTTAACAACAAAAAGCATCTGAACGGATCTTGGCGTTTTAAAAGAATAAATTTCGTAATTTGAAGAATCGTTTATACCAGGGGTTCTTAAACTTACATAGTCCGAGGACCCCCTCTTGGACAACATATTTTTTTGCGGACCCCATCCCAACCCTAGGCATTTTAAGTCGTTTTTGAGACTTAATTTCTGGCTCAATAATCGCGTAGGCACTAACACTTATCTATACTAATAAAAAGACAAGTGGATGTCGAGAGATCACGTGACCGTAACTCATCCGGGTGGGCCACTCCTCGAAAAAAAATGGTCGACAAATATACAGGAAACGGTGTAATTTTTTTTCTCATGAAAGTACATAAATGTTACATATTTGGAAAGAGCTTCGAAAACTGATAATTTTTTCTGCGTACACTTATTCTGTTAATTCAATAGTTTTAGAGATATTTTCATTCTAAAATCACTCACTGCTGAGAAACCAAATCATTTGGTGCAGTGGTGCTGCCATCTGTCGGCAGCGACGGGAATGAAAATTGAAAGGAATTGATTCACTTGAATTTAATACATTTGTAGGCTTTTTTTTTCTTTTGTGGGGCCCGAAGTACATAATATGTTACACGGATGGCTTGAGAGTAGCTAGGCGAAGCCCGAGCCTAGCCGGGCGAAGCCAATAATTTATAGCTAGTAATAAATATTGGTAAAAATGTATAGCTGATTATTTTAATAAATGGTCTTGCGCATTTATAGAGACGAACATTTTTATTAAGACATAGAATAAAAAAAACATAAAATGAATAAAAACAGTAGTTAAAAGAATTTTAAAAGTTACAAATCATAATAAATTAAACTCATACAAACATTTCTTGGTCAAATATTGGTCAAAATAGATCTATCTTATCATAATATGTTTTCTGTAAATGATTTTTACTTAATGAGTTGAGTGCAGTGGTTCTCTTGAAACCAGAACCGCAATCTCAGGCTCTATGTTGGAAAGTTTTATTCTGAGGTCCGCTTCTACACTGAGTTTGTTTCTATACTTTGATTTCATATACAGTATGCCCACTAAAGTCCCTTCCCACCCTCTTAACTTCGGAACGGCTGATGCTATATTCATAAAAGTGGTGTCTAGGTATAGTAAATTTGCAATGCGCTACTGAATGAAACCACCTATCGCGCCACCTGGTGGAAAACTGCGGAGTTAGCATTCCTATCTCGAAAACGGAACGAGATAGGGGAAAAAAGTGATTTACAAAGTTGTAGAAAATCATCGATTTAGTACGAAAAGACACCTTGTGGACAATAATGCGAAGAATAGAATGGTTAAAAAGCGCATTTGTTATTTCGTGATTTCCTACACTGTGACGTTACGAAACTTGAACGGAAGGAGAAATGATTATCTTACGGGCCAAACACGGCACCGCAATGACGGTGAGAAGTTTAAACATCTCAAATAAAGGTATATTGTTATAACTAGCTGTTTTTTTCTTTCTCAGATCGTTTTGGTACGTCACAATGTAGGAAATCACGAAAATATAAATGTGCGTTTTAACCGTTCTATTCTTTGCGTTAATGTGCACAAGGTATCTTTTCGTACTAAATCGATGATTTTCTACAACTTTGTAAATCACTTTTTTTCCCTATCTCGTTCCGTTTTCGAGATAGGGATGCTAACTCCGCAGTTTTCCACCAGGTGGCGTGGTAGGTGGCTTCATTCAGTAGCGCATGGCTACTTTACTATACCTAGACACCACTTTTATGAATATAGCAGCAGTCGTTCCGAAGTTAAGAGGGTGGGAAGGGACTTTAGTGGGCATACTGTATATAACAGTACAGAAAAAGCCTGTTTACATAAATATGTTGTGCAGAACGGAATCAAATGTTGGAGTGTTTCATTTGCAAAGTGCAGGGCAATCAGATCTGAGAAGTAACCAAAAGTTTGTGAGTTCAGTTATATTGAATTGTAGTTTCAAAGAAGTATCGCATGATAATTCCACGAAAATATCTTGTTCTAGTATAGATTGTTAATGTCAAAATTGTTTCGCGGACCCCCAGCAATGGCTACATGGACCCCCAGGGGTCCGCGGACCACAGTTTAAGAACCTATGGTTTATACCATTTACTTCCAGCGCCGCTAATTTTTTGTGCGATGATGAATTCTGTGAATTATCGCTTATTTGCACTTTACGCATCCATTTATGCCACGAAAAATTCTTACCAAGATTAAGGCAGTCAGGAGATACTTGAATACCATTTCATTACATTTCTAGACGTCATTCTAAAGTGGAGTCAACTTGAGCTGTCCTCGAAAACCACAGAAGTGTCCGATCAACCGTCTGAGTTCTGCAGATCTCTTCTTCAGGCGCTGGCTGAACCGTCCGAGTTTCTGCGACCACATCTCGTTTAGGCAATGATGGCTCTTCTGGTGCCATTCCACGATGAAGAATCTCTGACACCCGATTGGAACGTGAGCCACTGGGACTTTTCGAACCACACGCGTCTCTGGATAAAGCTCCCCGACCACGAGATAGCCTTGAAAGTGCTGGCGCTGTTGCCCATCATGGTGCTGGGTGTTCTCGGGAACGTTGCCATAGTCGTGGTCTTCATACGCATGAAGGTAAGCCCGTCTGACCTTGGCTCGTGTCCTCTCACACGTCACGGATCAGTTATGTGTATCATTACATAAAGTCAGGCCCTTTTTTGGGAGTAAGAGGAGTCTATCCCGAAATCAGTGTTATAGGAGACTGTCAAAAGACACTTGGAGTTCTGAATTTGTCATTTTTGTAAGTGGGTTTTTAAAAATTCGGGAATGAGTATTGGAATTTAATGGGTTCTGGATTTAGGGGAAATAGGTTGGACCTCATCTGTTGAAAGAAGTGAGCTAGTACTAGGCACTTGTAATTTCCGTTTAGGTTTCTGTTTCGGAATCGCTCAGAATTTTTAAAATTTGAATAATACATAATACACGGCCCATTAATTCGAGAAACTTTCCAAATTAGCGTGTCTACAAAGTGTTCGATTTTTTTTTCACCGTAATTTCTATCATTATTGCAAATAAAACAAAAGTTTGTTTAATGTATGATTAAAAGAGACCAAAACTGCTTGAAAACAAGATACGGCTCTGACATTTTTGGAGTTCGGGAACCAACAGTAAAAACAAATAGCATACACTAAGGGTACGTTACCATAGTCAGGCAGCATATTACCATTCCTTACATGAATTCACGCCATTACATCGTTTGGCGGCTGCTGATTGGTCAATTGAGTTTGCATCGGTAATTGCCATAATATTTGATCCTAAGCGCATTTTAAATGAGATAAATGCTAAAATATATGTCTTAGTTGCTTTCATTTCGATAATTGCATTATATTTGATCCTAAGCGCATTTTAAATGAGATAAAATCTATTTCTTAGTTGTTTTCATCTTTATATATTTTTTACGCCATATTTTACAAGGAACGTGAATTATTTTTAAGTGGCGCCACCTATTAATATAAAAGTAATTCCCATAACTCTTTGTAAAAGAAATTTTCGCCATAAATGCCTTTATATTTCTTTTTTGTGCATGGAAAATTTTAAGAAATTACCAATTTCCGTAGTAATTTCACTGTAAAATTTTAGGAGTAGAATAAAATAGAGTAAATATTACTCAAAATTAAATTTTTTCTTAAATTTAAAGGTTGAATTAAAAAGAAGGAAATATATCCTTTTTTTTAAAAATTAAATGTTGAATTTAAAAAAAATTGTTTATTTTTTTAATTAAAATCTTAATTGCAAGATGCAAATTATGTATTTTTTGCTGTTTTGCACACTTTAGTTTTTTAACCTTACTCTTAAAAAAATAAAAATTATAAATACTCTTCTAAAAATTACCAAAAATAGTGATGGAAGTTTTGATTCTTGAAAAACAGACATGCTTTCATAAGCATCAGCGCACCAAATACACAAATACCGATGTAAACTCAATTGACCAATCAGCAGCCGCCAAACGATGTAATGGCGTGAATTCATGTAAGGAATGGTAATATGCAGACAGGCAGAACATCTGGGAAACACAATGTCATTTATTCTTCCTTTGTTGACATCGGATGAACTCGTCGTCTGAATGTCGCATTACCGCACACATAAGCGGCAGATCGACTACCACACATGCGTAGAAAATATTCAATAAACACGTGGTTGTGTCAAAGATCAGCACTGTCTTGATTACTAGGAGTTGTCTTTGTCCGATGAGGATGCCGAATGTATGTATCTGATACGTATGTATTTGATTAATAGGAGAAAAAAAGAAGCAAAAAACACAAGTCAAATGAAATATTTGGATGCCGCCACTAAATTTGATCCTAATATCCAAAGAAATTCGCTCCACAATTAAATACCTCGTAGACGACGTTGAGAAATTCCGGTCATTTCAAACTCTTAGCGATTTAATTGATAAGATAATAATACGGGGGATAAATATTGCGTTTCCGTAATTCAGGAAACTTTTTACTGTAAACTGTGTTTTTCCTGCAAAATCACTTTACATAATATTAAAAATCATGATGAATTTAATTCTTAAATAATAAAAATTATATTGCACTGCTGTTACCGCTGAAAGATGGCGTCATCCAAATCAGACTAAAGACAAAATGGCGACAAAATGGCGGCGTCTCTTCGGTGTGCCCCACTAAGTGAAAAATTGACTGGTTTTTCATGCTGCTTGTTTCATTCCAGCATTTTTTGGTCGCGTGACTCTTCAGTGAGTTGGTGGGCGGGAAACAAAACACGTGAAAACGGAAATGGCAGGATTTTCACGAACCTGGCGAGTTACGAAAGCTCTAATTTTTTCGATAATCTCTAGCAGTATATGGGGACGCTGTATTTTGCAGGGTATGCGAACCAGCACCAACATCTTCATCTGCAACATGGCCCTTGCAGATCTCATGACCATTCTGTGTTGTTCATGGACAATCATAGTCGTCGATGCCTACCAGAACTTCATGCTCGGCAAGATCTACTGCAAGCTGGACGGATTCTTCCACGGTGAGTTGGTTGTTAAGCTTTAAGACCCGTGACCTCCAACTTGGCAGGAATTAGCGTTCTCTTGACGGCTCCAAGTCCGTTTCATTCTGAATTCTTTTTGTCTCCGATGTTGACCGGAATCATTTCGCCACCTGGTCAAGTAGTTACGAGACTCCTTACAACCCGTTTTACCATTCATAGTTGAAGTCCTCGTCACCTCTATACTGTATTCTCCAGCAGTCCTTTTAGCAAGGTCCGTACAGTAGTCCTTTCAGTTCAATTCCAGTCCGCGCTTGAGAACGGCTCGAAAATCACCTTATGTTTATTTCAGCCCCTCAAAACTATAGACAAACTCAGAAATTTAACTAGTATCGGTAAAATTTCAGCCCACTTTTTGCAATCTCTCTATCTGTCTCACTCCAGTTGAAAATGGTTTATCTCAAATCATTCTGCGGGAAAAAATAGTTTATTTCAAATCATTCTGCGGGAAAAAATAGTTTATCTCAAATCAATCTGCGTGAAAAAAGTTTACTCAAATTATTCTGTGTGAAAAATTGTTTATCTCAAATCATACTGCGTGAAAAAATAGTTTATCTCAAATCATTTATCGCAAATCAATCTGCGTGAAAAATAGTTTATCTCAAATCATTCTGTGTAAAAAATAGTTTATCTCAAATATTCTGCGTGAAAAAATAGTTATCTCAAATCAATCTGCGGGAAAAAATAGTTCATCTCAAATTCTGTTCGTCCCATACTGCTTTCGTCCGATAATGTTCAACACAATTGTTTTAGATAGTTCTCCTATTACACTATCTGTAGTAGATAGCTTGAAAAATCTAAATCAGTTATATCACAAAGTCGTTTAAAGCCAAACTTGAGGAATATAGGAGTATATTTATGATGCTTAAAATCTAAAGCGAATAAACAGAAGGCCCTTCAAAGGCGTGGTAGCTCTTGGCTTCCACTGATGTACCTACCAGCAGTGAAAGGAGATGTGGTGGACTAAAGTGAAATGTCTTTCCCCGTACAGTGACCTTCTTGCTGTCCAGCGTCTTCTCTCTGATCACGGTGTCCGGCGACCGACTCATGGGCATCGTGTTCCCCTTCTCGCGCCGGCTGAGTCGCGGTCAAGCACTGGTCATCGTGGTAGCCACGTGGGTCGCTGCCATGATATGCGCCGCGCCGACAGCTCTCTTTCGGTGGCTGCAGACGCGCAAGTGGCGCGACTACGAAGAGGTAAATGCATTTTTTTTTCAGACTGTTGATCTTCATTGATATTTGCAGGAGTTTTCTTAATTTTTGATCGAGAGTAAGAAATTTTGAAAAATATTCTCTCAAGCCCTTAAAAAATTATATTTTTGCTCTTAAAAATGATTAAAATTATAGATATAATTTTTTTATAAAAAAAAGCAAACTGGCTCGCTTTGAAAGCTCAACATAATTTTGAATTTTATGTACAGTATTAAAAAAAAAAGCGGTTTGTTGTAACTGTAACTGTAACTGTAACTACAAGTTACAGAAGTACTACTATAAGTATGTAACTTTATGTTTGTAACTGTAAGAAGTATGAAGAAGTAACTATAAGAAGTATTAAAAGAAGTACAGTCGATTCCGATTAATCGGACCACATCGGGACGCGATCATTTTGGTCCTAATAACCGGCTGGTCTGATTAAACGAACGTGCTCTATAAGGCTTATGCAATAGGATTTGTTTCGGATCTTTGAGATTTGGTCCGATTAACCTGTGGTACAATTAACCGGATTCCACTGTATGTAACTATAAGTAACGAAAGTAGTAACTATAACTGTAATTGATAAAAGATTACATTGTAAGCATAACGCGGAAGTAATGACAAAATCATACCAGCCACTACAGTCGTAAAGTGATATATACAGTTGATAAGCTAGCAATGTAATTTTTTGTTTAGGAGATACTCTAACTTGTTATATCGATTTTGCGTATCTCATTAGTTTTTTTTTCTATTCTGAAGCTTTAACAAAGAACAGCCAATTGTTTGGGTTTGAAGATAAATCAAGAAAAACAAAAAACAAACCAAGCATGAACTTGTTCTCAAATATAAATGTCTAAACTTCTCTCATTCGGATTATATAGCACTGAAATCGGATTATATAGCACTGAAACTGCAAGCAGCTTCACCTACCTTGAATCGGAAAAAAGAATAAATGTATGCCTGTTGTCAGAAATTAATGTGTAAACAATTTTCAGCCCTTAAAAATCGGATTATAAACCTTTGAAAGTGAGCTAAGTTTTAGGTACAAAAATGGATCAGACGCGTTTTTTTTTCCCCAATCGTGATGTTACTTACCGCAGACTGATTGCAAGAAATTTTTTTGCGAAAGTGATACGTTGTTCACGAATTTCCCCGCATCCTCCTGAAACAGTGTCGACTCCAGGCCAGAGGTTTGGAAGGGGCAACGTCGGCTCTTAGGGTTATATATATATATATATATATATATATATATATATATATATATATATATATATGACAGGCGTTGGCTTTGCCTGCTGTTATATCGTTTGCAGTCTTCTTGTTTTACAGTCCATGGCATCGAGGGAAGGCATATACTCAAAAATGACTCAGCATCGTATCCAACAAGTAGAGTTTATTTAGTTCAATTCCATGTAGACCACCTCTCCAGATCTACGCATTTCATTGTTCGCCATTTCTTTTTTAGAGACGCGGTGAAATACACATCTGACAGCATCGACTTCTATCCCGTGCTCTGCCAAAAATTCGCAGGCATCTCCGCGCTTCAACTCTCCCTGCACATGCGCAGAGCCCAAATTAGACATCTTTCAAGGAGAATTATATAATATTTCCTCCTCGAACGCAAAACCCACAGGCACGCCAAGATTACATAATGAAAAGGGGAATTTCCCTTTCCCAATTCGCGTCTTGAAATACGAGCAATTAGAGGTGAATTACGCCACGAATATAATTTAATTCCCAAGCCCCCTTTAAATTTAAGGTAATCATTCTTTTCCCACTTAAATTCTGACATATATATATATATATATATATATATATATACCCTCATTTAGTATTAGGTCTACGATTATATAATTTTACACTGTGTAAAAAAAATTCGCCAGGCTTTTTTGGGAGAGGCAATTGCCCCTACTGCCCCTCCCTTGGAGCCGCCCTTGTCCTGAAAGCCCATTAACTTCTCCTACAACAGCGCTCCCATTTAATGTATTCTAAAACACCCTCGAAAACAATTATTTAACTTGAACTCCACTCGATATTATAATAATAATAGTAACAATAATTTAAAAAAAAAAGCGCAGCTATAAACTCAAAAAACCAAGACACTGCATATTACAGTTATCTACAAATGAGTCACTACAGGGGTTAAGCCCAACTACACAGATCTGAACTCTAATTAAATTAACCTTCTTAATGAAAGCGCTGCAAGCTTTAAACATAGCCGCCAAGAGCGGGTAACCATAACTTGAACCTGTACGGTCTCGAGCGCCATCTGTGATAAGTTCTATCCGACTCCGCAGGTATGGTGCAACGAGAACGGATTCATCCTGAAGTTCTACTGGCTCATCATCCTCATCTTGCTGGTGTACGTGCCCCTGACTGTCATGGCCGTCGCATACACGGCCATCATCCTCCAACTGGACAAATACGAGCACCAGCTCTTCCTCAGGGAACACCCGCTCAAGATGAAGTACCGCAAAAAGGTAACAGCGTCTGTCATTTCCATTCTCCATGGTTCACTGGCCGGAATAGGGCAGTGTCTCGCAGCATGTCACATCTCAACTCTTGCAGATTTTACTTCTTGTTTGGCGATGAGTGGCAAAACATTGCATAATTTAACATGGCATTCAATGAGCATTCTTACAGCTTCTTGAATAAAATGCTCTCAGATTACGCAAAGTCTTTAGATACGGTACCTAAACAAAGGTATATCACTAAATTAAACATTCAGGTACAGCCCGGAAAGGTTTATTCAGTATGTGACCCGTATTTATTCACAGAGGAAGACTGGAGTTACGATACAAGACGCTGGCCTGAAGTAACTTATCCTGATATTTATACATATCTCAACATAATGATAATCATTCTCAACGAAAGAATGATTATATTCTCTTAAACCTTGCGAAATATATAAAAAAGTATTAAAATACCTGTTACATGCAACTAATATGAGGAATTTTATAAATAAACTTAAATTATTTAACTCGAAATGAAGGTATCGTCCAAAACACATGCAAACGCATAGGAACGGCGTCTGTTTTCTGTCACCCGATAATCACGTGATCTACAGTAGACGAAAACTGACGTAGCCAGTGACGTTGCGACGTTTCGCCTTATGCAGAACCTCTGGTTTGGACGAAGATTGCGTATGGGTTATAGATGTGAATTTCTTCATTGTTTTGAATGACAAACTTTTAGAGGAAGGATTCATTGCAGGTGAGTTGCAATCAATCTCACGAATGGATTTCTGCAGGCGTGACGTCACTCATCGTTATGGCTCTGAGTAATTTTCAGCTTAGCCTAACTCAGATTCTTCCCCCAACTTACAGAAAACATAATAACTCCTACCACAGTGAGCCCATTGTCTGCGACGAGTCATCGAATGAAAAGATTTCAGTAACGTTGTTGTTATTTATGCCTCATGGATGGAGTAGTCCATACCAGGCCCATAGAGGTTTGCGGGATGAGTAGTGCTTCTCCGGTTTCCGATGGCAACACAAGGGTCAGAGTTCGATTTAGTCAGGTGCCACCTCCATTTTGACTGAGCACCCCCAGGGTACCCTCTTTGACCTCATAGGACTTTCCGGTCTACGTTTTGAACGTGCCCCTATCCGTCTCGGACACGAAGGTAATTGAATGACATTCGTCGGGATTCGAACCGAGCACCCCTAGTTCCGAGCCCAACGCACTACCCTACTTGAAAAGATGCTTTTACAACTCCCGCAAAACTTTTAGATCAATTATGCAGACGTCATACCGAAGTCGTTCCTCTCGACTTGTTCGAAATAGACGCTTGGTTCTCTTTGGTTCCTTGGTTCTCTTCATAGATATTGTTAGTAGTTTAACCTTTTCCTTACGGGGTGGGATAGCATGTATCCCAAGAATATATATATATATATATATATATATATATATATAACTCCCTTAATGTCCGACCTTACAAAGGGGGTGTGAAATTTCCCGTAAGCTAAAGGTTAATTACTATCTGTGTGGGTTGTAATGTTTTTGAGACCGCCCCTACTGTATACAATCATTCCAGATCAATAGCCATTGAATAATTTTGCTTCCAGGTGATTAAAGTTCTCTTCATGTACGTCATCAACTACCTGGTGTTCTGGGTCCTTTTCCAGGTCGTCATTCTCTACAGGTACTTCAAGCCTCCCCAGCAGGAGGTAAGCACATAACTTCAGATTTAATATATTCGGGTTTTGATTTTTTTATGACGTCACCAAAGATAACTGTGATCTTAACTGCACCGTCAGCTTGGAAATACCAAATCCAAACATGACTGTTCATGCTGTAATTATTCTAAATATTTAATTCTCTCGAAGTCAAAATCAAAGAACATTTTTTTAAAAATACTGCTTGCATTCAATTTGAAAGTTCCAATGTTCTCTTGGTACGAGTTCCATAGCTTGGGCCACTTGGTGCAATTCGACGGGAGGTTTTTAAACTACATTTGCGTTTCCTAAGGAGAAATTCGGGAAAAATCCATTTTACACAGTTTTAAAACCTTTCCCTGGACCGTCAACCCTATATCAAAATTTAACCACAATTAACAAGATAATTAGCAAATAATTACAAGATAAAAAGAACTTTTTATATACCATGTTTTTAAATTTTCTGTTGAATCATATAAACTTGACAATTCTATGTATTAATAAATACTTTTTAAAATTTTTTTTGATGAATTATCCCATCAACTTGAAAGAAAATGATCAAATGCGTAATCAATCGTTTAGCTCGGGAATTGGAAGCTAACTTGCGTTTAACTTTTCGTTCCTGTCCCGGCCGATAGATGGCTGCACCATTCTACAAAGCAAAATTAACTGAAAAATGAATTCAATTCTGTTTAAAGATGGCTAAAAGTACTAAAAGAATGCATTGTCATCGTGTTCTGAGCTATTCTAAAAATTTCAAATGTCTGGCTAATCAGGAAGTTAGTTAAAAATCGATTGCAAGATTTGCACTGGACAAACACACACACAAAACAAACAAGAAAGCGAGTTAATAAAAACATGGTAATAAACAACTTCAGAATATTTTAATACATTAAATATTGAATAAATTATTAATAAAAAATAAATCCTTAAAGCAGCTTAAATACACCCTATAACAAAGAAACTCGACGCACCATGAAGGAGTTGTCCGATTGTAATGAAATTTCGTATGAAGATGTTTCTACCGAACATGCAAACGATTAAAATGTGGTGTTGTGGTGTCCAACGAATGGATAGCGGGAGCTAGGGATGCGACATCGATAACAAAACATCGATGTATTGAAACATCGATATTCAATATTAAAACATCGATGCTAATAAAACATCGCCCCAAAAGCATCGATATTTTTAAACATCGATGTTTTAGAACATCCATTTTTTAAAACTGGTTTAGTAATCTCTAACATTAATGTTAGTCGTGTGTGTGTGGGGGGAGGATTTAATTTTACTCTGTGATTGGACAAAGGACAAAAACTTAGTTGCTTTTGCCTTGGACTACATTGATGACTCAAAATTCCCGTTGTAAATATCGCCATGTTTTGCCTTCAAATGTCCAGATAAATTCGTGGTATTGCCAGAAGATTTGAGGGACTTAAGGCAAATATTGCATTTTGCCAATTTGTCAGAGGTTTTGCAAAAATATTTCCAAACGGTACTTTTGGGAGGCATCTTACTAATAATATTAACGTCAACTTTTATAAAACTAGAACAAAACAAAAACTTAAATGGCTGCTCTCGTGTATATACTATTTGTAAAATAAAACCCCATGGAAGGTTCTGGAGTGTCGGGAACATTCCAAGCGCTCTGATTGGTTCATTGGTTGTTGATTGCCATTTGTCTGTTTGCTAAGGAATCGTTCCCCTTTTGTATTCGTCCTTTTCAGAATTCAGACTTATTCAGACACATTTACTGAGTGTGAAAAATTATGCTACGCGGTAAATGTTTTTAAATTATGGTACTTTTTCATTAAAAAAAAAACATCGACACAACTTAAAACATCGAGCACAAAACATCGATGTTAAAAAAACATCGACTTCAATATATCGATGTTTAAAACATCGATGTTTTGAAAACATCGACATCGATGTCGCATCCCTAGCGGGAGCTCCAGCGCAACAGAACTGCGCATCCGGCAGGTGCATGTAAGGAGCGATTCTCGATTAGATTGTCAGAATTTCTGTTGCAATTCGACTGTGGATGGATTACGTCGACTGTAACAATGCTTCACCGAAGGATTCGTGGTCATGACGAGCCTGTTTCAGAGTCTCAAAGAAGTTGTGCCATCGGATTGAAAGAAGCTGGTCGGGAAAATCGAAGAATCGTTCGACATCTGGGTCGAATCGATGCGGCGATTAGACGATGGTGACAAGAGTGGGTCAAAAACGGCAGATTTAAGTGCCAGAAGTCTTGAAAGGTCTGGGACGTCGTTCAAGGCTGGACCACGGACGATCTTCGTTCAGGGTGTCCAAAATCTAGAAGCTCTGGGCACTTACTTTTTATACACTTACAATTTTATAGCAGGAGAAGGATTGTATTATCTGTATTATAGCAGGAGATGAGACCTGATGTCTACAATATGACCCAGAAAAAAACAAAACAAAGTGCACAGTGTAAAATACCGTCTTCTCCCATACAAAAACCTAGGACCAAAACAGAACGGGAAGACAGGGCAATTGTCAGATCCGCTGTCACAGCACCGGATTCGTCTTTATCAACCAACGTGCGTGGCTCCATTCAATTACATAGGTTACGACTCATCACGGACTGGTTTGTGATTGGAGTCAGTTATAAGTTTCTTTTGAGTTGCTCCGTGTGCAGACGGCCTAAGTGTCCAACACGACCATTGACAGACGACCGAGAGAGCGTAATCTACTCTCGCGCCGTCCATTACGCCGTTTACCCGACACGCCTGTACACCATCGAGTCCAATTACACTGGTTATTTACTCGAACAACTTGGAACTGCGCTGACTGGGGACGTATAGTCTCTAGTGACGAGTCCCGTTTCTAACTGTGACCGGACGACCATCGAAGACGTGTCTGGAGACGTCCAGGGTGGCGTGGGGATCCTGCCCTTACTATCGCCCGCCACACAGGCCTGCATTAGGGAGTTATGGTCTGGGGTTCCATTTTTACCATGTTTTTATTAACTCGCTTTCGTGTTTGTTTGTTTGTGTGTGTGTGTTTGCCCCTTACAAATCTTGCAATCGATTTTTAACTAACTTCGCGACTAGCTAGACATTTGAAACTTTTAGAATAGCTCGGAACACGATGACAATGCATTCTTTTAATACTTTTAGCCATCTTTAAGCAGAATTGAATCCATTTTCAGTTAATTTTGTTTTGTAGACTGGTGCAGCCATCTATTGACCGGGATCGGAACGAAAAGTTAAACGCGAGTTAACTTCCAATTAACTTCATTTTCTTTCCAGTTGATGGGATAATTCATCAAAAAATTTTTTAAAGTATTTATTAATACATAGAATTGTCAAATTTATATGATTCAACAGAAAATTTAAAAACATGGTATATAAAAATTTCTTTTATCTTGTAATTATTCCTTTTTCCGAAGCTTAAGATGGCCATGAAAGGACAGAGATTTGAAAACGTCTCGGATATTAAATCGAATGTTACGTGTATTTTGCGAACGGTTAGCTCCAACGCCTATAAAGTGTTTCGATGACTTTACGTTGGAACGTTGGAAAAATTGTATAGACTCCTTTGGCAATTATTTTGAAGGAGATAAATTTATTTGAAGGGGGAGTAACATTTTCTTATTTATAAATAATTACAAGATAAAAAGAACTTTTTATATACCATGTTTTTAAATTTTCTGTTGAATCATATAAATTTGACAATTCTATACATTAATAAATACTTTAAAAAATTTTTTTGATGAATTATCCCATCAACTGGAAAGAAAATGAAGTTAATTGGAAGTTAACTCGCGTTTAACTTTTCGTTTCCGTCCCGGCCGATAGATGGCTGCACCATTCTACAAAACAAAATTAACTGAAAATGGATTCAATTTTGCTTAAAGATGGCTAAAAGTATTAAGATAATGCATTGTCATCGTGTTCTGAGCTATTCTAAAAGTTTCAAATGTCTAGCTAGTCGGGAAGTTAGTTAAAAATCGATTGCAAGATTTGGACTGGACAAACACACACACAAACTAACAAGAAAGCGAGTTAACAAAAACATGGTAAAAATAGTCAGGTTATTTTATGGGCGCACCTTGTATTTCTTCTTCTCTGGGCGAAAATAGCCCGTTGTTTTCGGAAATTCTAATTTTTTATGACCTCACAAACTCCAGAATAAATACTTTGAGTCTGAAGCACTGATGTATGATCTGTGACTGATAGAAATCATTATTTTCTTGCAGCTTGCGCCCTGGTACCGCCAAGTTTACTTCCCCGCCCACCTGCTGACTTACGCTCAGAGCGCCATCAACCCCCTCATATACGCCGTGTGCAACGAAAGTTTCAGGCGGGCTTTCAGGATGACTCTCAACAGCATCCTGGGCAAGAGGAACCGGGTGAGACCGCATCCCCTCTACCGCCACTCCCCGCCCCAAAGGAGGCCGGCAGACGATAGGAACGGAATCAAAGTGAGTTGGCAAATTTCACCATATACCCCAGTCAAAATAGACCCGATTTTGACGAATGGCTAAAAAAAATATGAAAGTTTTGAAATTTGGTAGAGATGTTTGTTTAGGCATGCTAATGAACATACTAAAAGTTCCCACCGATCAGACTTGAGCTTTCGCCGCCATCTTGGAAAATGTGTACATTTTTTTGGTTTTTTGAAAATAACTTTAAAAATATTGATTTTATAAAAAATAATTAAATACAAAAATTAAAGAGCATTAAATTATGAACAAAAATCATCCGTAACATTTTTTATATGTCTAACAGGAACAAAGATAATTGACTTTGAAAAGAGCGCACTATCACAACTGGGACGCGCAAGCGCGGTTCCCCATCGCGGTGGGGGGAAATACCTGCGCATGTGAATACCATAATTAGCCAAATTAGTTTTACACTAAATGGGAAGGTTTTTTGCATTTTTTCAAATAACTAGGGAAATATTAACTTTACGTAAAAAAAGTTTATTTCAAAAATTAAAAAACATTAAATTATGTACAAAAACGATTTTATACATTTTTGTCGTAAACCTAACAGGAACGAAGATATTGACTATAAAATGCGCGTTGATAATGCAGGTAGCTTCTACAAAAACAATGCACAAAAACATATTATATGTTTTTATAAGTCTAACACAAACAAAGATAATTGACTTTGGAAAGAGCGCACTATCACACCAGGGACGCGCATGCGTGGGTGCCCATCGCGATGGTTGGAAGACACGCGCATGTGCATACCGTAAGGCGCCAAATCGGTCTTACCCTAGTATTTTCCTAGCCAGTTAATAGTTAGTCACCGTTCCGTGTGCGTCTGTGAACAATGGCTGATACGGAACTATGTTTTATATGTAAAAAATTAATGTCAAATGATGATTTCGTGAATGTAGGAGAAAAGGGGATCGACGATTTAAAGAGAGCTAGTGTCCAAAGAAAAGACAATAAGCATGAACAGTTGAAACATTTAAAATCTGTTTCGGTTCATTCGTTGTGTCGGAGAAATTACACCAGACCAGGAAGTATAAAAGTTGTTTTAAATAGAAATGCAGAAATCGCGTCAACATCCCAAAGTGAAGACCGCGCGGTAAGTTTACGATCTTTTTTACCTCAGTTCGATTTTCGAACAAAATATTTCTTTTGTACGGCATTGATAGACGAAGAATTCAAAGCATGACAAAAGAAAAAACCAACTGACAGGCGAAGAACTATATACGAAGTTAGGAGTCTCAAAATGAAAAACAAAGTTCTTGGAGCTGCAGAGAATAGACATGACCAGTGGGGAGAGGAAGTTCAGTGTCGTATAATAAACGTTGCTGATTTAGTTGCAGCTGATGCGATTTATCACCAAGATTGCTTCATGATTTTTTTCTACACACTGCACCAATCAGAAAGACAGGGCAGTCTGAGTCAGATTACGTCTCAGCAGCTGTAGACGAAATATCCTTCTTCCTTGATAATAATGACGACTGTCAATTCTCACTACCCGAACTCAAATCTCAAATTACAGGGCTAGTTCTAGACGCCATCACTTTGAGAAATAAGTTGAACCAAAAATACGGGGATGGCATTATTTTTGCTTCAAACTCCAAAGAAGTTACTGTCATATGTTTACGTAATACTGGAATGAAAGTCTTATCAAACTCTTGGTACGACAAAAGGATACGAAATGATCGTGAGGAGCGTCTACGAATAGTACAAACTGCTGCAGCCATAATAAAAGAAGATATCCAGACACCAGTTTATGACACTCATTGCTACCCTCCAAGTGATAACTTTTTCAGAGATGCGAACAAGGGCATTCCAGAAAGCCTAAAATCTTTTTTGGAGCACTTGATTATTAAAAAAAAAGACTGCTAAGGCGGAAAAAAAGTCACTTCAATAGCTCACGTCATTATATCAGCGCTAAGGTCACGATCATTTATGTCTCTTCTGCTCAATGGTCTTGCTTTAATTTTGTACAAAAAGTTCTGTTCCAAGAATTTAATAACAATGCTCTCGAATTTGGGATTTCGTTCTTCTTACTATGAAGCCCAAACATTTGAGATGTCAGCCATAAATCATCCGCAACCCCAAATGCGCGAGGGATCATTCTGCCAATTCGTATTTGGCAATGCAGCTTTCAATGTGTCGACAATCGATGGCTTGAATACGATGGCATAGCATGGGGGGGGGGGGCATTGCTTGTTTTACTCCAGCGTCAGCAGTGGAACACGGGACGAAGATAAAAAAATTAACCGAACTTACATCCAAATCGACCGTAGGCAAAATGGGAATCATTCCTCTGGAAACGTTTGAAAATTTTCGAGGGTCTGGGTTAAAAACAATTACTATCAAAATTTGATGTCTTAAATCCTTTAGCGGAAGATTTACCCCTGCCTAAGCCATCTGATATCTCCTGGATGTGTGCTAAGTGGTTAGGTCTTCCACGGATACCTGAATGGAAAGGATTTTTCCATTGTATAACCAGAAACCAGCCTTGTGAAAAGACCAAAGTAATACCCCTTCCTTTTGTTAATTCACCAGCAAGCAAGTATGACACCATTTTCACTGTGCTGGAATATGCTACCCATCAGTGTGTTAAAATGCACCAAAACTCTTGCATAGTCACGTTTTACCAACCACTGTATATTAAAGCTCGAGAGATAGTCGCAGCAACATCCAATCCATTACTATCACGTTGTATTGTGAGGCTTGGTGGATTCCTTTTTTTAATGTCATTCTTAGGGTGCATTGGGTTCATCGCAAGAAACCTTAAACGCACACACTCAAATACGAGCCATCGAAATTAAAATGAGGAAGACTTTGGAGCACTTGAAAAAGAAAGGCCCAACTACCAGTGGGGCTGGAAGCGTCAAGAGAAAATTCTTGTGTCCATCACAAACTATGGATGCAGTAGCTCTCGATTCAGTTTTAAACATGGTGTTTTGCAACCAAAGACTGGCAGTGGAGTAAGATGCGGATGTCGGAAAGCAGGCATCAACTGCACAACGGCCTGCAATAATTGCAATGGGGTATGTCAGAATGGCATCAGCCCTGTTGATGATGACGATCGAATGAAAGAAGTTGATGAATGGGCGGATACTAGCGGATCCATAGACGATCTATACATGCCTGACGAAGGGGAGAATCCAGTACCGAAAAAACACGTAAATTCTGAAGTAGGTAAGCTTGAACAATTATTCGCAATGGAAATATGATAGTGAATACCCCCAAGTTTACTACATTCATGTATAACATTAATAATGATTACCCCCAAGTTTACTACATTCATGTATAACATTAATAATGATTAATTATCTACATAGCCAAAAACATTAAAGTCTAGTTTCTTGTGTTTAAAGAATGCCGAAATGTGGGAGAGGTTAGAAATTCAAAGAAGAGCGCCTGCAACGAGACTTTGAAGCTACCTCCATTATCAACGCGCATTTTATAGTCAATACCTTCGTTCATGTTAGGTTTATGACAAAAATGTATAAAATCGTTTTTGTACATAATTTAATGTTTTTTTAAATTTGAAATAAACTTTGTTTACGTAAAGTTAATATTTCCCTAGTTATTTGAAAAAATACAAAAAACTTTCCCATTTAGTGTAAAACTAATTTGGCTAATTATGGTATTCACATGCGCAGGTATTTCCCCCCACCGTGATAGTGCGCTCTTTTCAAAGTCAATTATCTTTGTTCCTGTTAGACATATAAAAAATGTTACGGATGATTTTTGTTCATAATTTAATGCTCTTTAATTTTTGTATTTAATTATTTTTTATAAAATCAATATTTTTAAAGTTATTTTCAAAAAACCAAAAAAATGTACACATTTTCCAAGATGGCGAAAGCTCAAGTCTGATCGGTGGGGACTTTTAGTATGTTCATTAGCATGCCTAAACAAACATCTCCACCAATTTTCAAAACTTTCATATTTTTTTTAGCCATAAAACCTATTTTGACTGGGCTAATAGGACCATAGGGCTAGGTGTTTAACTGAGTTTCCTAGGCCAACGCCTTCAAACTCAGATATTTCATAAATTATCATCGAATAGCTGGATTTCCTCAGGAAATATAAAAAGTTCAATGTGAAACGTAAAAAGTTCAGGATATACAACACAAAAAGTGAAGCAATGAGTCTGCTGGTCTGTACATAGGAGGGTGAAAATGGGCAGTTCTGATTGGATGTCTCCTGGATCTTCGAGTTGATGCGCTGGTGGGGGTGGAGTCAGTGGCTGTCTGTAAGCTGGATGTCAATTGGCAAGTTTAGAGAGAATAGAGTAAAGTGATTGGATAGAGAGATCAGGTTCAGAATCCGCGAGTTCTAATACTACGAAATGAGCAAAGCCAAAGGATTTGCTCTGAGACAAAAATAATTAAGCTAAAAGTCGAATTTCACCTTTGAATTCAGATATTTTAAACAAAGAACATAAACACGTGATGAAGGGATATTGTAAACGCGCATGCTCGAGTTTCAAGGCCGTGAATAAGGTTACGTCACTGTTTCGTCCACGGAGGACAGAAAATGGGTTACCACCCATTTTACATGAGGGGTCGGTTATCTTTCTTA
Source organism: Dolomedes plantarius (assembly GCA_907164885.2). Taxonomy (NCBI): domain Eukaryota; kingdom Metazoa; phylum Arthropoda; class Arachnida; order Araneae; family Dolomedidae; genus Dolomedes; species Dolomedes plantarius. The sequence continues at coordinate 152,643,065 of OU015499.1, forward strand.
CATTTTCGGTGGGGCAATAGTTTAGGCTTACGTCACCTCGTGAGTTTTAGTAATTTACGTGTTTTACAACAAAAATTTTGCCCTCTTTTCAAGAGATGGGACATCATTTACTGTCAGGTTTGCCAAACTCGACGAAGCGCCTCCCCCTAGCGCCATCTCGAAATCCGCCTGTTCCCCCCTAACACCAACTTGAGATCACCCTAGACCTTCCTAAAAGAAATTCTGGTTCCAAATAGGCATCCTGTTTGAGAGATAAATTGAAATAAATAGAAAATGCACACTTACATAAGGAAAAGGAGGTTTATTTACATTTGACATATGTATAGAACTTATAATCTAATTAAAAAAACGCGTCTCGATTGTACAAAATATTAAAAAATGTCCCCCCCCACAAAATGCCCCTAAAAAATGGGGCCCCTAAAAACACCCCTTTTCATCTAATTTACCCTCAAATTTAGGCGGGAAACCCCCAAGTTGGCAACACTGTTTACTGTGTGCAACTGCCTTACCAATTTGCTTGATTAACAATTTTACAAGTTCCAGTCGTGTATAAAGTCTGTTCGTCTGTTCTTAGAAATAAGCGTTTAGAGTGAAATATATGATATCCAGTAATTTACTCTTTCCCCGTTGAATGATAAGACACATCTTATCTTCGTAATTATTTTTAACTGTAAGTAAAAAAGCTTTTCTTTATAGTTTTTTTAGGTTAATATATTCCTCAGATTTTTAAATCTTTTATAACCTGACAAATTTCAAAAATCTTTTATATCCTAATATTATAATTATTTTTATAAATACTGGGAATTATACTTTAAATGATTTCAAATAAAACTAAAAGTAAAGAATCTCACAGATTTAAGAACAATATAGTATGATGTAATTTATATAATGTCGCGGATTAAAATGGTGCTGGAAGATAACATTAACTGATACAAAAAAATAAATTACGTGCACGCCATTAAAAGATACAAATCTTCGAGTAAATAGCCATCGAAGGGATTAATAAATGAATAAATTATTTTGTGCTTGAAAATTAACACACAAAATGTATGACCGACGGATTAAAAGAGTACCGACAACTCTCAAAAAACGCGAGCCATCGCTTTACACAAGAAGTATTCCAGTGTCCAGTCGTTACCTGCGTTAGCACCAAGCCAAAGGTATTTTTTTCAAACAACAAATGAGTAAGAACGTTAGGAGTTTCCTCACTACCATTTTGGTGCCTTGGAGCAACTGGAGTTCCCACATACTGGCTGACTCATGAGCCTCCATTTTGTTTCCCATTCTGTCCGAAGCAAACGCCACTCAAAACCTTTATCACTGTTTCAACAACAGTCTACAAAACGAGTCAAAATATCTTTATTTGGCTACTTTTTCGGATTCGATTATCTTTCACTGCAAGCTGCCAAAGTATAATCGGGTTCGAATCAAACCTTCTTTCTAGTTTTTTACGTGCAAATAATTTGTTTGAAAAAGACCTTTTGCTTTGATTTTTAACTACGGCATGTATGTAGGAAACTTAAGAGTTAAAAAAATATCGAATTCGGAAAGTAGCTGAACAGGGAAGTTTTAATATCGATGTGTTGTGAGCTAGCTCTGAAACAGTGGTAGAGGTTTTACGTTACATGTCCTTTGGTGTGATTGAAAAACAGGATGGAAGTTCAAGATCCAGACTGGATATTTAAGGGTAAGGCCGTCTGCACACGGGGCAACTCAAAAGAAACTGATAACTGACTCAAATCACAAACCAACCGTGATGAGTCGCAACCTGTGTAATTGAATGGAGCCATGCACACGGCGCAACTGGTTACAAACCCGTCCGGTTTGTGATTTGAGTCAGTTATCAGTTTCTTTTGAGTTGCTCAGTGTGCAGACGGCCTAAATGTCGTCGCCTGTGAAACTTAAATGGAAAGCATATTTTTTTACACGATGTCGAATATTTTGCAGCCAGCGGACGAGGGTGGAGCTCCCAGCACTCGAGAAACCCGAGATCTCGAGTTGAAAGATTTACGGGCGAGCAAAAGGACCCCCTGAATGCGTCCTCTACAGACCATTCCCTGTGGAAACTATGTTGTGGGCCAATAGAGGCAACTAGTAACACTGCTTCTACACTGGAGATTTGGGCCACCTCATCAATGACATGCAAAGCCACTACTCTCGCAGCTGGCAATATTTTCGACTGGCCGAAGTCATCAGTAGTCATCTGTCGCTGCAAGAGTGGCTCTGAAGCAACGGTGGCGTAGTTCAGCGTTTTGCAGATTTCTCAATGTCTCAGTGTCTCTATATATATATTCCAAATTTTTTATCATTAAACGTTTACAGAACGATGGACATTTGTATTTATTCTTTGATTTCTCTCATCTTACAAATATATTTATTTGACAACGCTTTTCAAACTGCTTTTGTGTAGAGTTTACCCGGTATCGACCTGTTTCCAACTTAAAACGTGTCAATAGTTTATGTAGTATTAAGTCTTAGGGCCTGTTCACATAGGAGTCCGTTGCGTGCGTTGCGTTAAGGAAAAGATGACGTTGAGACGAAAATAAACCAATCATTGGCCTCCAAACGATTAGCAATGAAATTTTTAACGCCTATGATTGGTTTATTTTCGTCTCAACGTCATCTTTTCCTTAACGCAACGCACGCAACGGACTCCTATGTGAACAGGCCCTTATTCATATTCCCTCCAGAGCGTAGTGGTGCGTTCCATCGTTGGCGACAAGATTGTTGACACGACCTGGGATTGGTTTGTCTTATCACGTGGTCATTACGTTGAGTACTATGATTGGTTAAAATTTTCAATCGCTATCACTCCCTGCCGCACTGGAACCAAAGTGAATAAAGTCTCAGAGCGTAAATGTTAAATAATAATAATAAAAAAATAGAACATACCTATACATACACACACACACACACACACACACACACACACATATATATATATATATATATATATATATATATATATACACACAATATATACATACATATATATATATATATATATATATACATACATACATACATACATACATATATATATATATATATATATATATATATATATATATATATATATATATATATATACACAATATATACATACATACATATATATATATATATATATATATATATATATATATATATATATATATATATATATATATATATATATATATATATATATATATATAACTTAGTATATGATAGGTAGTAGTTTAGTAATAGTGTATAATGTAATGTCAAAACAACCGACAATGGTGGAGGCTCCAAATGTATGTAAAACTATAAACTAAAAGAGTTGTTCAAACCAACCCAGCACCAACTGCCATGCAACCAATGTGGGAAAGTAAATAAATTAAGCTTAACATGAACGAAACATTCTTACTTCCAGTCTTCTTGTAGTATGGTGTCACTGCAGTGCTAAGTAGTCCAAATTATAACTAATTAGAATCAAAATACATTTCACTTGTAGCTGTTTATTCCAATTTTCACGACCAGTAAATGTGGAGAAGAACAAACGTTTCAAAATGGCAGCGATTCACTCAGCGGCATCGACGAAGGCCCTTCGTCGATGCCGCTGAGTGAATCGCTGCCATTTTGCCGCTGAGTGAATCGCTGCCATTTTGCCATTTTGAGTTCCAGTGCGGCAGGAAGCAATTGCTTGAATTCAAAATGGGAGGACCTGCCTTGTGCAAAGCCGTCTCAAAAATATTTCTTGTTGAAACCCATAAAGCTTGAGAAAAAGCTTCTTAAAATTTGTCTTTAAATTGCACGAAAAGAACCAAGCTAGATGAAAAAGTTATTGAAAACAGAATTCTAAAAAACGTATACCGTTGCCACTTCAGAAAAAGAAAAACCCAACCAAGTGAAACACTGACATCTGTTGGTGAACACAAATAAAACATATAAAAATTAACAATAAAAATGTCTTTTAAGTCCAAACAGTAGGCGCAAAGTTTTCCTATGCTAGATGAAAAAGAATGTCCGTAAGATGTAAGAGATAAAGAACCAAACTGATAATATCTTGGCGCGTATTTAAATTCTCGAATACAGCATTTTTTCTACAGTTTGTGTTTAACTTTTGTTTATCATGACAGTACTAATCATGAGATGTATGATGTAAGAGAATGTCAGTATTTCCTCTTATTAATTTTACCACATTTTATAACGATACAGTGACGTTATCTGGTAATGATCATTGTTTGTATCTGGATGTATGTAATGTGTAATGATTAGTACTGTCATGATAAACAAAAATTAAACACAAACTATAGAAAAAATGCTGTATTCGAGAATTTAAATACGCGCCAAGATATTATCAGTTTGGTTCTTTATCTTTTCTTCCTCCGGTATAAAAGTCGCCAAGGCATTGCTAAGTTACTTGTTTTATTCGAACTTGAAAACGCGGAACAGCAAATCTACCAAAGTGATGACAGTAGTACCCTAGTGCTAATAAGCATCACTGTATCAAAATTACTACCCAATAAACATCATTTGGGCATCCTCTATCATCCATGAATGGCTCAGTCTATTCTTCGAAAACAGAATTGGGAGTATTCGCTGAATCGCATGAAATCAGCAAGAGTGCTCTACTGCTGAAGTACACATACGGGGTTTGTTTCAGAAAGTGACGTCATTAATGCATCCTAAAGAGTGAACAGCATTGTAACGGATCTATTGCGTCTTTTATTTATTTTTTTTTCAGGCATGACCTTAATTATCAGTCTCAGGTTCTGGAAAAAATTTCAGTTTAAGTAGTGCGTCACACACGTCTCCAAATTTTCCCAAGCCTCTCGAAAACATTGTAAGGGCCTGTTCGCATAGGAGTCCCTTGCGTAGCGTTAAGGGAAAGATGACGTTGAGTCGAAAATAAACCAATCATAGGCGTTAAAAATTTCATTGCTAATCGTTTGGAGGTTTGTCATTGGTTATAGAGTAAAGCTCACTTCTACGCAGACTTGGGTGTATATAATTTGAAGTGGCACTCTAAATGAATTTCATACAAACACACTTTATACATGAAACAATGTTTATTGAATTCGTTGCACATATAGAATTTGCTTTTACAGCAATAAGCATACGTACTACTTGTACGGAATATATATTAACATTCAATAGAAATACACCTTGCAAATACTCACAAACCAGCAGAGAGTCAAACCAGCAGTACTGCCACGTAAACTTTGGGCCCCCTAAGCACTAGCGCCGGTTAACACCTGGAGCTGTTTTCCTCGTAGCCCCCTCTCGCTTATCTATCAACCTTAACAACAACCTTCCTTCAACCTCTGTATTAATCAAGCTGCTTGGTATTTATACCAAGCGCGTATGCCGAAATTAGCATATCTCAATCAGCTTCTTTAATTCATTCACTCAAAAGTTCGATTCTTGTGAATCGAATCTTATGTATACCTTACATGGTTAAATATATTTCAATACCTTAACGCTCCGCAACGGACTCCTATGTGAACAGGCCCTAAGTCCTCCCACTGCGGTGGGTCTGTTGCGTTCATACCACGTCAGCGAGTCCACGGGTTAAAGGGGACGTTATAAACCGTCTAATGTGACGTCTGATTGGCTTATTAAAATGACGTGTAAGCCGTCGTATGATCATTTTCTTTAGTGGTTAGCGTTCTGAGCTGCCACGCAGTGGGCTTGTTCCAATCCCGATTAAGGCGTGGTCATTTCCGTGTCGTCCCCCTCATAGGGAGCAATGCTGGCTCACCTATAGGGTGCTCCCAGAACAAAGTAACCAGTAAATCGCGGTGAATAACAAAAGGCGAATGTCTCACGACAAAGTGCCTCCGCTTTAGACACGCACACAAAAAAAAAAACGATTATATTGTTCCGTTTTCCTGGGTTTGTTAAGATTGAATAGGAATCTCTTCAGAAAGTTCACACAAAATCAATTTATTATTTTGTAAATTCTTCAGGCACAAATTCTAACATAAAAGACGTATACACAAATTCAAACATGAAAGACGTAACAACTGTCTTCTATACAGCAGAAAAATTAAAAAAAACACAAGTTAGGATACCAGAATTTTTACCACAATACAAACCAATTAACGCAGTTACAACACATTCAATTCTAACTAGGAAATTGAACTGAGTTAATATGCCAATGTCAGGTATATTTATAGATTTTCAAAGCTCCCTCTATCTGCCAGTCAGCTAGATATCTCTAGAAACTTCCAGAAAGATCTAGACGGCAAGTTGGCGACCATTTGGTACCGCATCGCCAAATGTGGCGAAATATCGCCAAATGTGGCGACGAAAATAAGTCACCAAATCCATCGCCAATTTGGTGATAACTCTCATATTTGGCTATATTACCATAGACTCGTAAAATTCGTAGCAATAGTCTTTCGTCAGCTCTTTAGTTCAAAACATCGAACTAAACTGTAGTCAAATCATGAAGCAACTAAATGCAAATTTAATTTTTTTTTCAATGATAAAGACTCAGCTCGAGGAATACAGCGGAGGAAAGAAAAAAGAATGATTGTCATCTTAAATGGCACAATACAAATCCCATAATTCCCATCTCGACGCGAATAAATTCCTCCTTTCTTCAACACTGAATGTGGCTTAATACAGAGGCTGTTCGCACATTATTTAGACGATTTTGGTAAGCGGTAATAAAAAATAGTTTGCTGCAAAAGAAATAATTACAATTGTACTATGTTTTTGAAAGTCCAAATTATGGTCTGCAGCTTGAAAATTTTGTTTTTATTCAAAATGGCGTTTTTAACAAAGCAGTGGTTCGAAGGCTACATTTATGCTCTTTCCGAAGAGAAATATGCATACTCCGTTATCCAAAGACGATGTGAGAGTCATGGTTTTGAAATATCTAAAGCGTCGATAGGTAATATCGTCAACAAGAAAGGGGAAAAACGTCAAATTGGAGCCTCAAGTGGGACAAAAATTCCAAACAAGTATCCAAGGAAAAAACTGACATCTTCGACTATTGCAAAGGTACGTTGTTCAATGTTGAAAGAAAATTCCCCTAGTCAAAGGACAGTTGCAAAATCATTAAAATGCTCGGTGTCCACTGTAAACAAAATGATAAACGTTGATTTAAATCTTAAGAAAGCGAAAAAACGCAACGTGCATCGTCTTCTTCCAAATCATATCGCTGAACGCAGGACACGCTGCAGAATTCTATATGAGAAACACTTATCCAAAGAAAAATGGAAAACAATTGTCACAATAGATGAATCATGGGTGTATTTAAATGATTGCAACAAAAAAAGAGCCATTTATTATCATAAAAGGGGAGAAAAAAATTTAAGTACATGGTTCAAAGAATCGAAAGAAAGTTTTTTTAAGGGATTCATGATTGTTGCTAGTTTTTCTTATAATGGCAAGTTAAAAATAAAGAGAGTGGAAAAAAATGTCAAGATTAACTCCAAATACTGTCAGGAACATATTTTATCGGAATTTTTTCTGAATGAAATACCATCGCTTTACCCACAGTGCCATCAATCTGTGAGACTCCATCAGGACAAAGCTAGCAGTCACACATCAAAATCCACCGTAAATTTCCTAAAAGAAATGGAACAAAAAACTGGTATCAAGGCCATAACCTTCACTGATATCCCTACTAAATCTCCCGATGTATCACCTATGGATTTTTGTGCTTTCGGACTTTTGAAATCTGCATTATCCAAACGTCGTCCCAAAACCCTTACAGGACTCTGGAAAGCTGTTCAGGAGGAAAGGGATAGAATACCTCTTCTGACACTTCAAAAGGTATTATTATCCTGGAAATTGCGGTGTCGAAAGATAGTTCAGAATAAGGGATGTCAAATAGAACATTTAAAACAGAAGAATTTTATGTAATTTAGTTTTGTGAATACAATATACATCGTCTAAAAAATGTGTGAACAGCCTCTGTAGCCCAAGTCAATAATTATTTTTATATTAATTTTTATCTGATGAGGGTCTAACTTTAAATTCATTTACTTTACTGAGCATATGTATCTTGACAACAGTTACTTACTGGAGGTAAAGGACCTGTTCACATAGGAGTCCGTTGCGTTGCGTTAAGGAAAAGATGACGTTGAGACGAAAATAAACCAATCATAGGCTTCCAAACGATTAGCAATAAAATTTTTAACGCCTATGATTGGTTTATTTTCGTGTCAACGTCATCTTTCCCTTAACGCTACGCAACGGACTCCTATGTGAACAGGCCCTAAGTCTTTCGACTTTGGAACTCCGACAACTTTGTATTGACTTGACTCGGAAGAATCCAGTCTCTTGTTTGTTTACCACTCCATGACGTCATGAGCATATTGACAAGTGAGTAGTGCCATTTTACCTAGTATTCACGTTTTTTCTCCCTTTTCTGGATATCTTACGTAGGATCTTTCTTTATCTTGGAAAAAACGTGACATTTCTTATGCTCGGTGATTATATGGGCCAGTTCACATAGAATCCGCCAGTGTTACTATATATTTAACCAATTACAAACCTCCAAACGATTAGCCACGAAATTGTTAAGGCCTGTGATTAGTTGAAAATATGTCAATACGAGTAACGCTGACGTTGACGGATTCTATGTGAACAGGTATTAGAAAGAACTGAAAATCGACAAATTAAAATAGTCTTGTTCCTTGATTGTTTTAGCGTTCTTTTGATGAGGTAGTTTCGTGTAACGTCACCAAAGGGCACGAAGGGCAGGAAATTGACGTCATGCGTTTTACACGTTGAACTCTGGTGTTTGTTTCTCTACTAGTTTTAGTAATCGATGCATTTAGAAAGAAATATTTTGCTCTTCGTTTTTGCCAGAGTTGAGATGTGTTCTTGAGTTGGGATGTGGAAAGTGAATGTAAACAAAAACTGTTACTGATTCAAAAGTGTTGGAAATATAATCTCGTGATATTTTAAATTCCACTTTATGGGTTATCAAGTAATGAATCACATACATCAGTGTTCGAGTAGTAAAATGTATTCAAGTAGATATGTAGCGAACAAATTTTGAGTAAAACTGGAGTGAAACTAATATACAGAGCCTCTGTAAATTTTGATGCCGTGGTTCTATTTCGTGCAGCTATACTGATGCCTTGACGTTCTGAACAGGTATTGTCTCATTTACTCTCATTTTACTTACCTCGAAGGTAAGTTACTTTGTAGAACATTTCTTTTACTGTATTTTAATATTTTTTTGGATAATGTCCAATCGTCTGCCGCATTAGCAAGGGAAAAAATTTTTTTTGACTATTTAGTTGTTATGCACGTGACGCAAATTTATTTACGTAAATTACGTGACGTAAATTGTCCCTTTTTGATAAATCTTAGCTGTTTCGGCCATAATTTCTATTGGCTTCCGATTGCCTTTTTGTGGCGATTTCTCGCTCAATTTGGCAACCTTTGATATGCATTCTCGATTCAATATGTATTCTCCACACTTCTGCCTTTTATCGGGTACTAGCTGAAAACCCGTACTTCGCTACGGAGTACATTCAAATTAAATACAACGGTCAATGTATGCAATTAATGCCAAATATATATATACATATTATATGATAAATACGACGATCAATGTATAAAATTGTTGTAATATATATATATATATATATATATATATATATATATATATATATATATACTTATAAGAAAATCGTAAAGGATAATTTTATAGACAAAATAATGTAGAAGAAAATATTCCAATTAAATCTAATATAAAGAATACTAAAGAATATAGTACAGTTTGTAGAACATTTCTTTTACTGTATTTTAATATTTTTTTGGATAATGTCCAATCGTCTGCCGCATTAGCAAGGAAAAAAATATTTTTTGACTATTTAGTTGTTACGCACGTGACGTAAATTTATTTAAAGTACCAGAAAAAGAAATCACGTGATCGACATTTAATAAATTAAATTCTAAAATTTAATCTTTAAAAATTCACCCAAATTCAGGAAATGGAGGTAAAGATTCGAAAAAAATTTCATTTTAAAGGAATTTTTAGGATCTTTCTCGTGATATAAGTTTTATAACCCTCAAAGTATTATTTTAAATGCAAACGTAAAGAAAGTAAAAAAAACAGCTTAAAAATTTAATTTTAAAAAAATCTAAGAAGAATTTTTGAAAAATCTTTCTTAGTGCACCCCTACACTATAAGAAGAATCGCTATGCAAAATTTCAGCCCTTTAGGTCCAGCGGTTTGGTCTGTGCGTTGTATGTCAGTCAGTGAGTCACTTACGGAATTGTTTTATATATATAGACTAGCTGAAAACCCGCGCTTCGCTACGGAGTACATTCAAATTAAATACAACGGTAAACGTATGCAATTAATGCCAAAAAAAATAAATATATATATTTATAATAAATGAGACGATCAATATATACAATTGATGTAAAAAAATATTTATATATATATATTTATAAAAAAATCATAAGGAATATTTATTTTTTTGGATAATATCCAATCGTCTGCTGCATTAGAAAGAAAAAATGTTTTTTTTTTGTCTATTTAGTTGTTACGCACGTGACGATAAATTTATTGAAATTACCAGAAAAAGAAATCACGTGATCAGCATTTAATAAATTAAATTCTAAAAATTAATCTTTAAAAATTCACCAAAAATCAGGAAATAGAGGTAAAAATTCGAAAAAAATTTCATTTTGAAGGAATTTTTAGGATCTTTCTCGTGATATAAATTTTATAACCCTCAATGTATTATTTTAAATGCAAACGTAAAAAAAGTTTTAAAAAGAGCTTAAAAATTTAATTTTAAAAAATCTAAGAAGAATTTTTGAAAAATCTTTCTTAGTGCACCCCTACACTATTAGAAGAATCGCCATGCAAAATTTCAGCCCTTTAGGTCCAGCGGTTTGGTCTGTGCGTTGTATGTCAGTCAGTCAGTGAATGAATGAATGAATGAATGAGTCAGTTACGGAACTGTTTTATATATATAGATTAGCGAAGAATTAATCTAACCTTAAAAAATCGCCAAAAAAGAAGCTAAGAGAAACTACAAAGGATAAAGTTTAATGAAAATGGACTGAATGTAAAACACGAAATATGTCAACCTTATCGACTTCAAATTGCGAAATAGCTCTGTGGTTTGAAGCATATTTTATTTACTTGCTTATGGTTATCTACATTTCATGTAATTGATGAAATAGCAACTAAATGATGCTATTTTAGATGGAACAAGCCATCTGTGGGTATGTTATTAACTTTATTTTAGGGCTGCAGTGCACTAAGCCTATTGGATTCGCTCACCTCAATGTTAACCTATGGATAAAATGTGTCCAAGGATTGCAGATTTGGATGGAAATATTTTTAAAAAAAAGTTTACTCCGTAATAGAGAAAGTAATTTTACATCTTGGGGCACTTTTTTTAAAAAAATGCAAATAATATTTTAAAATTTTAAATATTCGGGGAAAAAATCTGGTGTAGTGTATTTGAAGCGCTCCACAATTCCTTTGTGGACAAAATTTATCAAATGAATTCTGCTGCAAGGTGCAGAAAAGTTGAGACTATCTGCAAATGCCATTTTTTATTGAATGATCGACATTTATGGAGTCATCAATAGTAGACGCATTTTCTCCATAGGTTAACATGGAGGTGAGCGGATCCAATAGGGTTAGTAGACAGAAGCCTTAAAGCATTACGTAAATTATTGAACGTTAACTAATAAACCGTTAAGGGGACAGTGGACCTTCAGACATAACTTTTTTTGTTTTGAATGGATTTGCTTGAAATTTGAATACGTGATTAGTACCATAGATATGTAACAGTGGTTAAAATTTAATGATGAAATATTAATAATTTATGAATTATGAATTATATCAAAAATTGGCCTCATTAAAAATGTTCCATGCGCATTTCTTTTGCATATAATATGGTAATTTATATTTACAGGATGCCTTGTAGAATTAACAATGAAACTTATTGCTTATTGTAAGCATTCATTAAAAATATAAAGAGAAAAAAATAATAACAGTGAAAACACCCTTTTTATGACGCAAAATATCTCTATATCATCTATTCAAGTACAAAATTTAGAAATTCTGAGCTACGAAGCGTAATTATTTTCAGTAAGATTTATTTGATATACAGTTAAATATATACAACTTAAATTTCAAAGCAATACGATCATTAGAAATGCGCCCGGAGCAGTTTGAATATTCGTATGACACGAAAATTTTGATTTTAAGAAAAACACATTTAAAGTTATTGCTATTAGTAACTACATAATATCTAAATTAAATACAAATGCCTATAACTAGGAAAGTAATCACAGAAATTAAAAATTCTTTTTGCAACACATTCCTACTCGTCCGTAGTTTCACAATTCAATAAAATAAAAAAAAAAATCGAATTTTTGGACAAATTTCACAATTTTGAAAGTCCACTGTCCCCTTAAGACATCAATTAAATTTGGAATATCCAAGAAATGACTGCATATTTTCCTGTTAGTGACATTGACTTTGGATTTAAAGTTAACCCTTCAGCGGGCGCGCACGTGTAGAAAGTGCAACATTTTCGTAATTTTGAATAGTTTGTTTTTACATGTAAGGTTTGAATGTTCTAAGCAGTTTCTATTTATAGTTACACCCCTTCTAACGCAGGGTCATTTTCTGATCCTTGTATTCATTTCCATTTATTGGTAGTCGTGATTTAACCATGGTAAACCAACGATTATACTGGATTAAAATACGACAAAAGCAGGAATTGATGTAGTCAATCAAATGTGCAGCTATAATGCTGTATCCCGCATATCACAAAGATGGACAATCATTGCTTTTTAGGTTTTTGGACGTAATAGGAATCCATTTGCAAGTTGTCCTTAGATCCAATAAACCGGACAGTTTTGAAATAAGGCGATTGTATCTGCATTCTTTGGCCTTTAGTTTTAAATATATCTCAGTATTATCAACATTTTATATCTTGTCATAAAACTCAGAATTATTATTTTCAATTTGGATAAAAAAATGTTTATTACAAAAGGAATAATCAAGGCTGAAACAGACGTTGCACTTTAAGCCACGCGCGCCTGCTGGTGTTCCAAGAATTGACGCTCCCGCTGAAGGGTTAATTATATTTATTTAAGTAGTGAGTGGGGTATAACTTACTAATTATATCTTAGCATGCAACTATCTACAAAAGCATACTTTGCCAGAATCAAACAAGAGTAAGAATTTTTACTAGACTTAAGGTATTCAGCGGGTAGATGTGATATTCTATATATAATAGCCGTTGTCTCTGTATAACACGTCCGGGCTGTACTCATCTTTCAATTGAAGCCCGCGGTAAACAAACAGCCGGTTAGGCTTAATTTCAATTTCAGATGTGGATCAGGATTTTTTCTTACCTAAAAACTAATATCTCCTCCAACAAATCACGTTTGTTCAACCTATTTTTCTATAAAACATTCACAACTACAAAAAATTGGATGCTTTTAGCTGTATATTTAACAGTTTTTAAAAATCTGTTTACTTTTGCGATCAATTCTGAAAGTAAACATACTTGAATGTGAATGAATCAAGTAGCTCAAGTATTCATATCGCGTAGTGAGCTGTAAAAAACTGGATGGCAATCTACTACTCTAATCGCATAAAAAACCAAATAAATAAAAAATAATGAAAGGGTTTGCTTTTACAAGGTGTGGATTAAATGCAATATTGTGAGATAATTCGGGATATTTTTTAACTTTCATATACTTTTTCCATTATGACGTCATTATTAGTATTATGACGTCAAAATGACGGGTTACCTTCTAGTTAAGAAATGGTTGTATATTTTGCTGTAAGCGGGAGCGATTTAGGATTTAAAGTGCATTATATTTATGTATTACCCGACTTACTAGATGTATTACCCGGCTTCGATCGGGAATTAGTTTCTGTTATTATTTTTTTTAAATGATTAGCCTCATGTTATGATGTTCTAAAGTTTTCGCTAAAATTCTTTTGCGATAGCAAATAGCATTAGTTTGTTGTCGGTGCTGTCGTTGTTCATCGCTTTCCTCTCCTTTCGATGTTGAAGCTCGAAGACGATCGTATGTTCGACGCGTTAAAAGTTTCTTCATAAGTCTCACTGCTTCGGACCACTACAATTCGAATTCTGTTGCCTTCGAGCTCTTGGGAATGTTTTTTCTTCAGATTCTTGTGTGCCTCTAACTGATTTTATCAGTAAAACATTTAATATTTTAAAGATTCAAGTGGAGGAGGTATTGATAAATACAAAAAGGATTTTTGAAATTGGCAACGTTTAAGGGTTTATTGAAGAAAATTACATTTGGAACTACACTTTTTATTGGGAATTTAAGGTAAAAAAAGATTTACAATTTATTGGCTATCAACTGGAAATATATTGGTATAATATTACAGAACTTTATTTAATTTATAAACTTTGTTTTTGAATTTATGTACACTTTTATGCTCAATTTGCGTAAATCGAACTTGAATTATTGAACTTTATTCAAAAATCAGCGTGTTTCATTGAAACTGTGAAATTTATTGATTATTTCGAATAGGCCTAGGTTTGTTCCTTTATAAGTGAAAAAGTATTGCTTCAATTGAGCTGAAATTTTGCATAGATATAGTTGATAGTTCAGATTGAAACACAAGCATATTATTTTTTGAAAATAGGGCTCCGAAGTTTTTTAATTAATGTTTTAATGGTTTTTCCCCTAAAAGTTGCTTATTTCGATAGCTTCCGCGGCTGTCCTCGCTGACAGCGAGACTATGGGGCCGAATAGTACCAAAATCGGCATGCGATTGGCCCCCGGACACGATTCAGTGGCTGACGTAGCCGGATTTCTGAATTTTTAATTTAAAAAAAGTTATTAAATCTTTTTTGCCATTTTTGGTGATTTTTTCGTGTTTTATTTGTGTGTGGACTCTGTAGCGGATAGACTATGGGGCCGAATCGTATCAAAATCGGCATGCGATTGGCCCCCGGACACAATTCAGTGCCTGACGTTACAGTTTCCAATAAAAAATTCTTTTGCCAGCACCATCAACAAATCCCAAGGTCAAACATACAAATATAAGGCGTTGGAAGGCAAAGTGGTGTAAGTCACATTTTCAACTTTTTTCATTTGAGGGCAAATATGTAATCTCCATGTTCAATTTATAGTGGAATTGTAAATAGTTATTATTTGTAGTATTGTAATAATTGTTATGAATTATAATTTGTTCAATTTATGGAGAAATTTTTTGTAGTTTTTGCAGTTAAACTGTTTTGACTTACACCGCTTGATTTACTGACTTACACCACTTTGCCTTTCACCGCCTCATATATTGGACTTGACTTACGGGAAGATTGCTTTACTCATGGAAATTTACATGTTGGTCTCTCTAGGTCATGAAATGCGGAGAATAAATTTATTTTAAAACTTCAGAAAAACGAAACAAAAAATTTGGTATACTATGAAGTTTTAAAATAAATTATGCCTACCTAATATCTGCTTCAGATAGATAATTGTTCGACCCGGACAAAGTTGGGACGGGCCGCTAGTCTATAATAACCCCATCGTTATTATTAAGGCAATTTTTGCGGGACTAAGGGACTTAACCGATTTGACAAGTGAAAAAAAAAACATCCAATTCAGTCTTGAAATTATTTCATTTTTTAGTAGTCAAAATATACAGTGATTTCCGCATATAAGAATCACGTTTGTTATTACTTTTTTGATTCTTATAAGCGGTTAATTCTTATAACCGAAATTTAGGTTTTTGGACAGGAACACACACACCTATATATACATATATTAGATAATTTACCATAAAATACTCTTTAATTTACATTAACTATCTTTTATTAAAATTATTTTTTATAGTTTTAAAAATTTAACTTAATTTTTAGACCTATAAGTAGATACACATGATTACAGTAAGAGAAGAAAAAAATACAATATTTGTTACAAGTTACAACATACCTGCTTAACAGTTTTAACATTTCAACTACAGGAAGGGAGCAAGAAAAAGTTTTCTACTGCAGTTTGACGTAATGAAGTTTACAGAAGGCTGTTTATACCTCTTTCAATACTTATAGTCTCAGACGAAGATTTACTCGGACGGGTAAAGTTGCCCCCGGGTCAAGCTAATAGGACAGTGTTGTGGTAAAGCGTTTAAGGGGAAACTATTATGTTATGTCTAATAAAGAAAGGGGTGAATTTTACGACTATATTCCATCCCATCTTATCAATCTTTCTTAAAAAAAAAAGGAAAGAACTTCGTGCCTTTTGAGGGTTTAAGTGGCTTTTTTGGAAAAATGAAAGGAAAGCGAAGAATGTAAACTGATTCTTAAAAACGGTGGATTGATTCTTTAAAGCGAAAATTTTAACATGGAAATAATTCATTTGTTTTTGTTTTCGCGATATTGATTCTTATAAACGGTTGATTCTTATAACCATTGATCACTATAAGCGGTGGTTACTGCAATTGTTAAATAATTCAGGAATACTTATTTCTGTGACAGCTAGACTGTCACCGACTCATTTATTTTACTTTTTTAGGGGATAATACGACACTAAACGATGGGCCGTTATCCTCCAGTACTTCTGCGTTTTAATGCGACGATTTTACACGAGAGTATGGACTTTAGCTGGATCGGCTTCTGAAATAAGTGACTTATTATTCGATGGTCAAAACATTTTTGTCCTCGAGTGGTGTTCATCCTTATTACTTGGGAAATTTGTTATGAGTGTTAAAAGTGGGGGTGTCCACCCAGTGCTTTGACACTAAAATTTTAAAAATTTCAAAAAGTATACTGAACCTATTTCGCTTGTGAATGTCTCATTTCTCTCTACGCATTCTGAATTTAGCTACATACAATCTATATATAAAACAGTTCCGTAACTGACTCATTCATTCACTGACTGACTGACTGACATACAACGCACAGACCAAACCGCTGGACCTAAAGGGCTGAAATTTTGCATGGCGATTCTTCTAGTAGTGTAGGGGTGCACTAAGAAAGATTTTTCAAAAATTCTTCTTAGATTTTTTTAAATTAAATTTTTAAGCTGTTTTTAAACTTTTTTTACGTTTGCATTTAAAATAATACATTGAGGGTTATAAAATTTATATCACGAGAAAAATCCTAAAAATTCCTTCAAAATGAAATTTTTTTCGAATCTTTACCTCCATTTTCTGATTTTTGGTGAATTTTTAAAGATTCATTTTTAGAATTTAATTTATTAAATGCTGATCACGTGATTTCTTTTTCTGGTACTTTCAATAAATTTATCGTCACGTGCAAAAAAATAATAGGCAAAAAATATTTTTTTCTTGCTAATGCGGCAGACGATTGGACTTTATTTTGTCTATAAAAATATCCCTTACGATTTTTTATAAATATATTTTTTTACATCAATTGTATACATTGATCGTCGTATTTATTATAAATATATATATATATTTATTTTTTTTTGGAATTAATTGCATACATTGACCGTTGTATTTAATTTCAATGTACTCCGTAGCGAAGCGCGGGTTTTCAGCTAGTTTTAAATATATCACCCTTCTTAAAATATTCTACCATAAAAAGGCCGTGATGTAACAATTTATGTTAATGAGGATTGGTCTGAAAATAGTGTTATCAGCAGTAGTTTACAGTTCATTGTGATAATTCTGCGGGATGAATGCCACTTTCTGATGCGTTTCCTTGGAAACTATTAAACTCGATTTTCTGATAGCTACGGGTTCTCCCCCCCCCCCCCCCCAGACAAAACATTTCGAAAACAGCTGATCACCGTATCAATTTAATCAAAATTATGAAGTCAGTTTCCCCTTTTATTTTTAAATCGACCATTTGTCAATACTTTGTGATTCGATAAAGTTTGGAAGGAATTTCTTTGTTAAATAATCGTTCGATAAATTTTCCGTTCTGCATTATGTTTTCCGTTAAATCCAGTTATTTAAAGGGACGACACCACATACACTCAAGAGCCAAAACATTATGACATTATGACCACCCCTACATTTTGCAATGAATTCGCCTGGATGACGTGGAAGGCACGTGATCAGGTGGAAGTGGTATTTAACTGCTGCTGGGGAGTCTGAAGAATCATTCTTTCACTTACTTCTGTGTGTGATGGAAAAGGCTGCGGATCTAAGCGACTTTGATAGAGGGCATATTGTAATGGCTCGAAGGCTCGGAAGAAGTATTTCCGAAACTGCACGACTCATGGGTTATTCGCGACCTACAGTTGTTAGTACTTATGCAAAGTGGATGAATGACGGTGAAACCAGCAGTAGACGACATGGTGTTGGACGTCCACACGCTATCAAAGAAAAAGTTTGTCGGAGACTGTCTCGCATGGTGAAGCAAAACCGGAGCCAGACAGTGGCTCAGCTGACAGCCCAATACAATGCAGGGCCAAGTAGAATAGTATCGCAGCACACTGTTCAGCGGACACTGTTGGATATGGGGCTACGCAGCAAACGTCCCACTCGTGTGCATTTGCTGACCAAGCGTCATCGCCAACTGCGCCTGCGCTGGGCCCGGGAACATCGCGACTGGTCCATGGATCAGTGAGAGAGAGTTGCCTGGTCAGATGAATCACGGTTTGTCATTCATCACGCCAATGGCCGTGTCAGGATACGCCGTCTTTCAGACGAACTGTTGCTCCCTCAATGTACAGTAGGTCATACACAGGCCGGTGGTGGCGGTATTATGCTTTGGGGGGCGTTCTCTTGGGCGTCTCTGGGACCCGTGGTTGTGGTAGAGCAGACCATGAATGCTACAGGGTATCTGAACATCATTGCAGACCAGTTGCACCCTTACATGGCCTCTGTTTTTCCAGCTGGAAATGGAATGTTCCAACAGGACAACGCCCCGTGTCGTCGAAGCCACCATCATCGCTGCATACTTTAGCTGTAGTAAGTGCCTCCCCATAAACTCTAAAAATCATCTTTGACAATATAGTTTGCCTCTACTTCTGCGTTCTCATATTTAAAAATGATAATATGAAACAGATTATTGCACTTGTAGCTATTGCAATTTAATTGAAATTTGTGCGTTATTAAATAAGTGTATGTTTAAGGACAATGCTTTGTCTTCCTTGTTTGTTCCAACCCATGCATGCATCCATTGTCTTAAGGTAATTAATTGCCTACATATATAACTTAAGTAACTCTAGTAAAATACGTTCTTCACCTACTTTTTGCACACACACCCCGTCAAATATCTTAGGTTGCGAACCACTGATCTAAACAGATATTAGAAAGATTCTGAAACAAACACTCTCTCCACCCCTCAACAATTGTACTGCATATACACTCAAGAGCCAAAACATTATGACCACCTGTCAATAACGAGTTGGCCTACTTTTGGCGCGCAACAAATCTTCAACCCGCCTTGGCATGGATGCCACAAGTCCTTGGTAGATGGCCGGAGACAGATTGCACCAGATGTTTAAGCAACGGTCACGCAAATCCGAAATATTGCGAATTGGTGGTCTTTGAACTCTGAGTTGCCGTCCCATGACATCCCAAATGTGTTCTAGCGGATTGAGATCCGATGAGTTAGGCGGCCAGGACATTAACTGGAATTCAGCATCATGTTCCTGGAACCACTCCAACACAATTTTAGCCTTGTGTCACGGGGCGTTGTCCTGTTGGAACATTCCATTTCCAGCTGGATGAGACCAGAGGCCATGTAAGGGTGCAACTGGTCCGCAATGATGTTCAGATACCCTGTAGCATTCATCGTCTGCTCTACCACAACCACGGGTCCCAGAGACGCCCAAGAGAACGTCCCCCAAAGCATAATACCGCCACCACCGGCCTATGTATGACCTACTGTACATTGAGGGAGCAACAGTTCTCCTGGAAGACGGCGTATCCTGACACGGCCATCGGCGTGATGAATGACAAACCGTGATTCATCTGACCAGGCAACTCTCTCCCACTGATCCATGGACCAGTCGCGATGTTCCCGGGCCCAGCGCAGGCGCAGTTGGCGATGACGCTTGGTCAGCAAAGGCACACGAGTGGGACGTTTGCTGCATAGCCCCATATCCAACAGTGTCCGCTGAACAGTGTGCTGCGATACTATTCTACTTGGCCCTGCATTGTATTGGGCTGTCAGCTGAGCCACTGTCTGGCTCCGGTTTTGCTTCACCATGCGAGACAGTCTCCGACAAACTTTTTCTTTGATAGCGTGTGGACGTCCAACACCATGTCGTCTACTGCTGGTTTCACCGTCATTCATCCACTTTGCATAAGTACTAACAACTGTAGGTCGCGAATAACCCATGAGTCGTGCAGTTTCGGAAATACTTCTTCCGAGCCTTCGAGCCATTACAATATGCCCTCTATCAAAGTCGCTTAGATCCGCAGACTTTCCCATCACACACAGAAGTAAGTGAAAGAATTATTCTTCAGACTCTCCAGCAGCAGTTAAATACCACTTCCACCTGATCACGTGCCTTCCACGTCATCCAGGCGAATTCATTGCAAAATGTAGGGGTGATCATAATGTTTTGGCTCTTGAGTGTATGTATATATATATATATATATATATATACACACACACATAGTAAGTCCTAAAGTTTCGCGGATTCCTGGATGCGCGGTTGTAATTTTCAACTTTAATATGACGAGAATTTCGAAGAAAAGAGGTGTTTTAATAAAAACGACTGACAAATTGTTGATGAATTTGGATTGAAGATCCCCAACGCAAACGCATACCGATGTGTCTTCCTCTGATAAAGCGAAAGCGTTAAGTATTTTTGAAAATTTAAAGCACAAACGCTACGATGTCGATGATGGTAAATTTGGACTTCCGCGCTTTCTACTTACGCGGAATGTTCTAGAACGACTTAGTCGCATAAGTCGAGGACTTACTGTACATATACTGTATGGGTGTGTAAAATTTTGTCTATTTGGTCTGTTTCCAAAGGTCGAAATCGAAATTTAAAAATATGCATCATCTAGATCAGTGGTTCTCAACCTTTTTAGGTGTACGCTTTCCGTTTGGATGACCCCCCAGGTAGGCCTTTACATACACTAGCTATCAAAAATTAAGGAAAAATCACAAAAAGAGGGATAACACGTTCAAAACTAGGCCAATCTTTAAATGAATGGCCAATCTTTGAATATGTTGTTAAGTAAAAGGTGCTGAACAATACTACATTATGCAAAATAGTGGCGCTGCAGTCGGAATACGTCATTTGCGAGGAGCATAAAGGTGCATGTCTCAGAGCAAGGCGGCAATTGTATCTGCGAGGCTGAGATTAGACATCTGACATAGCCAAATTGTAACAATGACCTCCAGGCATCATTCGACCGAAGAACTGCGATGGCGAGCTATTGGGAGACTAGAGGCAGGACAAAGTCAGACAGAAGTGGCCAGATGGCTAAATGCGAGTACGTCTGTGGTTCATAGACTTTGGCAACAATTTCTAACCGCGGATTCGACATCCAGGAGGTTCAGCCAAGGACGGCCATACGCTACGACGAGTGCCGATGACCGATATTTCTCATTATGCGCACGAAGGAATAGAATCGCAACTCCGTCTGCAAGCTCCGTATGTAGATCCTCCCTCTCTGTAAGCTCTGGAAGGTTGGTATCAACGTCAACCGTGCGTAGAAGGCTTCACGAAAGCGGTCTTTTTGCGAGGCGACCAGCCATTTGCGTTCAGCTCACGTCACGCCATAGGCGGGAACGTTTGCAGTGGGTGCGTCAACATGTCCACTGGAAGCGTGATCAATTGAGGGCTGTTCTCTTTGCGGATGAGTCCAGGTTTAGCCTCCAAAGCGATAGTATGCGTATTTTGATTAGGAGAGAACCTGGAACTCTTTTTCATCCATCACACATCCGTGAAAGAGATGCATACGGATCAGGCAGTGTCTGTGTTTGGGGTGGTATCTCTTTGGGTGGACGCACAGACCTACATGTCTTTCCCCGTGGAAATGTGAATGGTCACACTTATAGAGATGACATCCTTGATGCTTATGTGCGCCCTTATGCCGGGGCAATAGGTGATGCTTTCGCACTACAGGACGATAACTCGAGACCTCACAGGGCTCGCATCGTGGATGCTTATCTTGCGCAGGAAACAATTCAGCGCATGGAGTGGCCAGCTCGATCACCGGACCTGAATCCTATTGAGCATGTTTGGGACGCTTTTGGACGACGTATAGCTGCTTTCAATCCTCCTCCTAGGACCCTAGCCTCGCTTTCAACTGCTTTGCAAGAGCAATGGCTCTCACTTCCTACCGAACTCATAGACCGTAAAATTGACAGCATCACACATCGCTGTATGTGCTGTATTGCTTCCCGGGGGGATCATACTCCATATTAAAGGTACTTTTCCTATACCAAAGTGACTCATCCGATTTGTTCATTGTAAACATATGCTAGTTTCTATAACACCATAATTGTCTGGCGATTTCTTTTTATGCTATTTTACAGGATACCTACCTATGTGTTGTATAATGTGTATAAGTTTCATTAAATTCTACACTTAACCTTTTGAATAATCGCTATTTTTGTGACTTTTCCTTAATTTTTGATAACCAGTATATATATATATATATATATATATATATATATATATATATATATATATATATATATATATATATATATATATATACAGTAACCACCGCTTATAGTGATCAGTGGTTATAAGAATCAACCGTTTATAAGAATCAATAACGCAAAAACAAAAACAAATGTATTATTTCCATGTTAAAATTTTCTCTTTAAAGAATCAATCCACCGGTTTTAAGAATCATCTTACACTCTTCGCTTTCCTTTCATTTTTCCAAATAAGCCTCTTAAACACTCGAAAGGCATGAAGTTATTTTTTTATTTTTTTTTTAAAGAAAGAGTGATAAGATGGGATGGAATACAGTCGTAAAATGCATCCTTTTCTTTGTTAGACATAACATAATAGTTCTCCTTAAACGCTTTAGCACAACACTGTCCTATTAGTTTGACCCAGGGGCATCGCTACCCGTCCAGGTCCGATTTTACTTTTCTCCACTGACAAACAATGACAGGGACTCTTTTTTCCCCACCTCCCACATCCCGGTTGCGGCTTCCTGGACCCTGAAACGCATAAATCTTCGGTGAAGTGTCCACTATCACTTATGCAAACGTGACATTAGTAGATTCAGCACGTTATCAAACCGCGAAACCTAAGCTAGAAGGTGAATCTTCGTCTGAGACTATTGGTATTGAAAGAGGCATAAACAGACTCCTGAAAACTTCATTACGTCAAACTACCATAGAAAACTTTTTCTTGTACCCTTCCTGCAGTTGAAATGTTAAACTGTTAAGCAGGTATGTTGTAACAAATATTGGATTTTTGTCTTCTCTTACTATAATCACGTATCTACTTAATGGTCAAGAAATTAAGTTGTATTTTTAAAATTATAAAGAATAATTTTAATAAAAGATAATTAACGTAAATTAAAGAGTATTTTATGGTAAATTATCTAATATATGTATATATAGACTTTTATTAGTATAGAAGATGTGTGTGTGGCTGTCCAAAAACCTAAATTTCGGCTATAAGAATCAACCGCTTATAAGAATCAAAAACAGTAATAACAAATGTGATTCTTATAAGCGGAAATCACTGTATATATATGTGTGTAAAGGAGGAGTGGGTGTGTTATGTTAGTAGAGTAAACCAAAAGCTAACAAAACATAAACATGAAATTGAAGACAATTACAAATAGAAGTTACACAGATGAAACCTATTCGTCGTTGAATATATTACATTGAAGACATCGAACAGTAAATGCGTTACTGCCGTGTTATAACGTTTTTCAGAAGCTATACGTCGTTGCGGGTTCACCGCTTGCTAGCACAGCATCTTCTTCAGTCTTTTCAGGCTCGCTTTCCTAGAACAGTTACGGTTTAGATGAAAGTCCTTTGCACCGTTAGGTGCCGCCATCTTGTATTCGTCATCCGAATGCTCTTTGCACACACACACACACACGGAAATGATGTTTTTTAATACATAATGCTCCACATTTTCTCACCGAATCATTCCAATTTAAAAATTTTAGCGGCGTTTCTTTTGAAGAATCGACACTCGTTGTCTCCATAGGTAAACATTGAGCAGAGAGAATCCGATAGGGCTAAACCTTAGCAAGGTTGATGCCCTGTAAAAAATTATCTGTAAAAATTCGAAATTTAGAAAAAATATGCTTTGCTTATTTAAAACGCTTTGCTTTTTCACCTTTACGCTTTTGCTTTTTTACATTCGGAAGTATAGAGAATAGAATTCAAAAACAGGTATCGCTTAATCTGTTAAGAGGCGTAAGTTCCCCGTAGCTGAACATGGGCATTGACGATTACCGAGACCAAATGCATTTTTACCATGTTTTTATTAACTTGCTTTCTTGTGTGTTTGTTTGTGTGTGTGTTTGTCTAGTACAAATCTTGCAATCGATTTTTAACTAACTTCCCGACTAGCTAGGCATTTGAAACTTTTAGAATAGCTCAGAACACGATGACAATGCATTTTTTAAATGTTTTTAGCTATCTTTAAGCAGAATTAAATTAATTTTCAGTCATTTTCAGTTAATTTTGTTTTGTAGACTGGTGCAGCCATCTATTGGCCGGAAAGGGAACTAGTAAAATGCAACAAGTCAAACAAGTCAAATGCGAGTTAACTTCCAATTAACTTCATTTTCTTTCAAGTTGATGGGATAATTCTTCAAAAGATTTTTTAAAAAGTATTTATTAATACACTAGCTGAAAACCCGCGCTTCGCACATTCAAATTAAATACAACGGTCAACGTATGCAATTTATGCCAAAAAATAAATATATATATTTATAATAAATGCGATGATCAATGTATACAATTGATGTAAAATATATATCTATCTATATATATATATATTTATAAAAAAATCGTAAGGGATATGCATTTTTTTTGGATAATATCCAATCGTCTGCTGCATTAGAAAGAGAAAAAAATATTTTTTTTTGTCTATTTAGTTGTTACGCACGTGACGATAAATTTATTGAAAGTACCAGAAAAAGAAATCACGTGATCGGCATTTAATAAATTAAATTCTAAAAATTAATCTTTAAAAATTCACCAAAAATCAGGAAATGGAGGTAAAAATTCGAAAAAAATTTCATTTTGAAGGAATTTTTATGATCTTTCTCGTGATATAAATTTTATAACCCTCAATGTATTATTTTAAATGCAAACGTAAAAAAAGTTACTAAAACAGCTTAAAAATTGAATTAAAAAAAATCTAAGAAGAATTTTTGAAAAATCTTTCTTAGTGCACCCCTACACTATCAGAAGAATCGCCATGCAATATTTCAGCCCTTTAGGTCCAGCGGTTTGGTCTGTGCGTTGTATGTCAGTCAGTCAGTCAGTGAATGAATGAATCAGTTACAAAACTGTTTTATATATATAGATAGAATTGTCAAGTTTATAGGATTCAACAGAAAATTTAAAAACATGGTATATAAAAAGTTCTTTTTATCTTGTAATTGTTCTGATGGTTAGTTTCATTTTCTGAGAGCGTGCAACTGCGGCTCAGCTTTCAGGGCATAACGTGATCCATTTTTATCTCAGCTGCGCGATTACGTGTCACCTAGCCCCGCATTTTATGCCGAGTGACAGGTGATTGTGACTGCGCCACAACAAAATAACTTTGTAGCAGATGAACGGTGACGACACAGGAATATTCTTCCGGTATCTTCCTCTTGATGAGATAATAATGTCAGCTTTTGTGAAGATAATCGTTTGGTTGAAATATAAATAAAATAGTGTAGATTAAAACTGTAAGTGACAAATTCTTGTGCTTGCTGTGTAAAGAGTGTCAAGTCCAAAATCGTAGTTTTGAGGAGAACGGGATTGAAAGAAAAAACGGCTTTTGTAAAGTCAATTTTTTTAAGTTTAATTTTTAATTATTATTTTTAAAATAAATTTTTCTAATTTTATATTTGTCGAATAAAGAGTGTTACCCTACGCCCCCTCTCGAGGCAGGCTCACACACACACACACACACACACACACACACACACATATATATATATATATATATATATATATATATATACAGTATGCCCACTAAAGTCCCTTCCCACCCTCTTAACTTTGGAACGGCTGCTGCTATATGCATAAAAGTGGTGTCTAGGTATAGTAAAGTAGCTATGCGCTACTGAATTAAACCACTTACCGCGCCACCTGGTGGAAAACTGCGGAGTTAGCATCCCTATCTCGAAAACGGAACGAGATAGGGAAAAAAAGTGATTTACAAAGTTGTAGAAAATCATCGATTTGGTACGAAAAGATACCTTGTGGACGTTAATGAGAAGACTACAACGGTTCAAACGCGCATTTGTTTTTTTGTGATTTCCTACACTGTGACGTTACAAAAGGATCTGAGAAAGAAAAAAACAACTAATTTTAACAATATACTATTTGAGATGATCAAACTTCTCACCGTCAGCTGCAATACACATTTCGATCCTCGTTTGAATCTCACGTTGCACACGTTGGAGCATAGAGCGAGACACGTTGGCACAAGCATTCGTAATGCGTCGTTTAAGGTCCTGCAATGTTTGTGGAGGGGTCGCATACACCTGTTGTTTCAGGTATCCCCACAGGAAAAAGTCCAGTAGAGTCAGATCAGGCGAACGTAGTGGCCACTCTTCGAAACCGCCATACCCAATTATTTGGTCTCCGAATTCCTTTACGAGGTACTGCTTCACTGGAGATCTCAGCTTTGGAGTACTCAGCCATGACCACGAGCATCAACATACTACAACCCCAAGAAGATGTGTCTCTTTTATAGCTGTCTCAGGTGAACAGGCGTGACGTTTCTTACGGATTTGCTTACTGCAAAAATTTCGAAAACCAAGCGCAATTTGCGCTGAGTTGATGCGACACTGTTTTACACGATCTACGTATTGTCTACTCTGTTTATAAAGACAATCAGTCCAAGGATGAAACCCTCGAGGTTTGAACCGCGGTCCTTTTGATTGGGGATCAAAAGCGATATACCACTGTGCACATTGCGGTGTCGTGTTTTACCCGAAAGATAATCATTTCTCCTTTCGTTCAAGTTTCGTGACGTCACAGTGTAGGAAATCACGAAAAAACAAATGCGCGTTTTAACCGTTGTAGTTAATGTCTCATTAATGTCCACAAGGTATCTTTTTGTACTAAATCGATGATTTTCTACAACTTTGTAAATCACTTGTTTTCCTTATCTCGTTCCGTTTTCGAGATAGGAATGCTAACTCCGCAGTTTTCCACCAGGTGGCGCGGTAGGTGGTTTCGTTCAGTTACGCATGGCTACTATACTATACCTAGACACCACTTTTATGAATATAGCAGCAGCCGTTCCGAAGTTAAGAGGGTGGGAAGGGACTTTAGTGGGCATACTATATATGTGATGCTCCGTACATCACGTCACGCCGTGGAGGAGAGGCGTAGCCGGCACGAGGGTGTGATGCAGTCGGGCGCAGTGTAGATCCAGGGAAGCACTTACGAACTTCAGGCGAGAAACGCACACATGGAGCCATTGATGAAATACACAAATTCCAAGACGTGCTTTATTTATCAGAAGGCATTAGCTGCAGTGGCCACATGGCTTGGCCTGACGGGGCGCGGATTACATTACAAGACAGAAGCGGACAGCAGGTCCGACAGCAACGAGAGTTAGACACGAAGAGACAGAAATCTTCTGTTCACGCAAATAGTAAATGAGTGTTTTGCGATATTGACGCTAGAGGGCCTAAACTACTAAATTTTTATTTGGGCGACTTTAGATTCGTGGAGTTCACGTGTCCACTTAAGTTTCGCCGGGGACTTTACTGCTAGATCCCGCGTTTGTTAGAACCGCGAACTATTGACCTGGGTGCCGGATAAGTGGCCATAAAGTTCTTGTAAAGTGTGGTTTTGACGTTACAGAACCCATAACTTCAGAGTGGTTCGAGGGCTCTTCAAGAATTTTGACATCACACTGACATTCGGAATCTCATAAACTTCCTACACTCATATCTGGGGATGTTATTGAGTTCAGCTATTTCACATGCCTATATCATGATCTGATATATATATATATATATATATATATATATATATATATATATATATATATATATATATATATATATATATATAATGTGGCTTGGTACAAGAAGTGCCTAAGTCAGTTTTTTCAAGATGCCATTGCTTATGTCTCTTTAAAAAATATTGTTTTCAATGTAAGATGAACCCAAGTCTGTACAATGGTTTGGAAAACACTTTTGTAGCATCGGACAGATTCGGGTGCTTCTTACATTGAAAATAATATTTTTTTAAAGAGCCATAAGCAAACAATATCATCTTGGAAAAAACTGACTTAGGCACTTCTTTGGATCATAACCCCTTTAACACTAACATGTTTGCGTTTTATTTCACATATCCCAAATTATCCCTGATGAATGAAAATATTTAGGAATGGAATTGGACTTAGCTTTCTGTACCCTGCAGTAGCCCTTGATTTTTCAAACATGCCTGGTTTGACAACTCATTTTAGCCCATTTTGGACTATCAAGAGAGGAACGGACCTTCCGATTGACCAACGCTCCCCCGAAGCGATTGTGTATCTAGGGAGACTTGCGCCCTGAGTCCGCCGCCAGCAGGTAGTTACAGCCGTTCCCCTGGACCAGAAAGCCCGATGACTAGAAAAGTCCGATGACCCCCCAGCCAGGCTTGTGATGACGGAGTGTCTTCAGATAAGGTAGGAGAGTATCTTGACTTATCCTAACAATGCCCAATACGTACTAGAGATCACAGATAATTAGATGGGGTCAGATTAATGTGAAATGTTACTATATATACATAGATATCTATCATAGAATATTATCTATCATAGAATACACCCTTTGCACAGCAAACACAGATTTGGTTTCACTCTTTAAATAAAAAATTCTGCGTAATTCGACCTTTCGCACTTTGTGTGTGCGAAAAGTCGAATTACACAGCAGTTCGACTCCTCCGACTAAACACTTTGTTACTGTTTGCCATCTGTAAAATCAGAAAAAAACTGTCAGAAAACGACTCAAAACTTTATTATCGACTGATTTTCAATATGGACGACACCAAGAACGACACAGCGGTAAAAAATAAAATTTTATTGTATTTTACAATCTGAGAAAATGAGGTTACACTTTAACCTGAGTGAAAACAAATACGTATAGTCAGAAAACACATTTTGGGAACGGACAATGTTATCAACTTTTCTTGAGAACTCGGCTTCACAATATTTCACGAATAATCGAGGCATCGCAATACTCCAGAGGCGGCCGAACTCGAACACCCCTTCTCTGACCATGAACTCTGCCGAATGTCAGAAGCCGAATTGTTTTTCCACCCAAGTGCGACTGACAGAAGGCTTAAGTACTCAGAATTCAGTTTATATTTACCAGCAGTGATATACGACCAAAAATTTTTAATTACTAATTATCTATTTAAAATAAACACTGAAATACAAAATACTAGCTTTTAAGTTTCACAATCGCTCTGCATAAAAGCTGTATTCGTTTTCATTATAGGAACAGACGTTTGTTATTATAATATTTCTATGACATTCGATCACATGTATTCAAGGCGGTGCAGATGTTCGCCCCCGTGTTTAGCTATGGGGAAATTGCTATTTTTCTAATCAAGGATTTGCTAATACTTGTATTTGAAGTTTATTGAGAGTGGATAGTTGAATGCAATGTGCACTCGTTTTGCAAACATCTTTTTATTTTAAACTAGCTGAAAACCCGCACTTCGCACATTCAAATTAAATATAATGGTCAATGTATGCAATTAATGCCAATATATATATATATATATATATATATATATATATATATATATATATATAATAAATACGACGATCTATATATACAATTGATGTAGAAAAAATATATATATATTTATAAAAACATCATAAGGGATATTTTTATAGACAAAATAATGTCCAATCGTCTGCCGCATTAGCAAGAAATTTTTTTTTATCTATTTAGTTGTTATGCACGTGACGATAAATTTATTGAAAGTACCAGAAAAAGAAGTCACGTTATCAGCATTTAATAAATTAAATTGTAAAAATTAATCTTTAAAAATTCCCCCAAAATCAGAAAATAGAGGTAAAGATTCGAAAAAGATTTCATTTTAAAGGAATTTTTATGATCTTTCTCGCGGTATAAATTTTATAACGCTCAATTTATTATTTTAAATGCAAACTTAAAAAAAGTTACTAAAATAGCTTAAAAATTTAATTTAAAAAACTCTAAGAAGAATTTTTCAAAAATCTCTCTTAGTGCACCCCTAAACTATAAGAAGAATAGCCGTGCAAAATTTCAGCCCTTTAGGTTCAGCGGTTTGGTCTGTGCGTTGTATGTCAGTCAGTGAGTCAGTTACGGAACTGTTTTATATATATAGATTAACACGAAATAACCTATTGATGGAAATAACGAGGTAATAAATACTGGTTCCGTTCTCTTTAAAATCCAATCCTTTGACATTTAGAAGAACAATATTGACACGGCGAAATAACGTAAAAGAACATGGAAACACAACACAAAGAACATGGAGTCGTACGCTTCATAGAACCACAATATTTTGATTGTCAGTGTTCGGCAAAAGCGAGAATGGTGGGACATCTGCCGTAATGGACTGTGCAATTTTTTTTATTTTTATTTTGCCGTGCTTGACGGCACTTCTCTACAATTGCCCCACCCTCCTGGCAAACACACTATCTACTCCTACCGCAAGGTAAAGGAGTTCATATAAAGCGTAGACATATCGATTTAAATTTTATATTTAGGCAGTATTTTGTACTATTGTTCACATGAAAGTCTTCGACGATATCAGACGTTTAGATACTAATGATATGTACAGAACTAATAACAGGGCCCGATTTAGAAAATTCTTGACTATAGGCACAACTCGGAATGGGGGTCCCCTAACACTGATGTGGGCGTAAAATTTCCAAAATTGACACACAAAAAAATAATCCTACATCGTTGTGAAAGTACCATTTTACCAAGAATTGGCTATTTGAAGCGTAGAAGCCTAGAACACAGTGGCGTAGCGAGAGGGGGGGGGGCAAGGGGGTCTATCATGCCCCGGGTGCCACTCGCAGAGGGGCGCCAGTATAAGATCTATATATTATATTACTATATGTTTTTCGGGGTGTGTGTGCCAATATAAGGTCTATATATTATATTACTATATGTTTTTTTTGGGGGGGGGGAAGCCGGTATAAGGTCTGTATATTATATTACTATATGTTTTTCGGGGGGTGCCAGTACAAGGTCTCTATATTATATTACTATATGTTTTTCGGGGGGGGTGTGCCAATATAAGGTCTATATATAATATTACTATATGTTTTTCGGGGGGGGGATGCCAATATAAGGTCTATATATTATATGTTTTTCGGGGGGGGGGGCGCCACAAAGGTATCGTGCCCCGGGTGCCAGTTTTGCTCGCTACGCCACTGCTAGAACATTATCAAATAACAAAAAGCAATACAACAAGTTAACTTCATCATCAAAACACCAATACAATGCAACCAGAAAAACGTATTAATCCCTTATATACACTATAACATACATATGATGAACCAATCAATTAATCAATCAAATTTGAAAGGATATATATATAAAAATTGCTATTAAAAAGGTAAAATGGAAAAAAAAATTTAATTAGGAATTTTTCTTTTTTCCTTTTGAAATTAAAAATTTTTGGGGCCCCCAACATTCGGGGGGCCCCTAGGCCCGGGCCTACCTGGCCTAATGGAAAATCAGGGGCTGACTAATAATTGTTTATATGTAAATTTCATTGCAGATGAAGATTCCATTGTACTGTTTTCGATGAATCCTTTTTTTTTCATTATTTTAAGAGGAGGGGAGAAAGGCTGATTTAGTGAACTTACCAAATGGGGGGGGGGGGGGATTACGACATAATTCACAACATCCATAAAATCAGTTCGTGAGGTATTTATTCTATATATTGTTCATATAAAATTCATTTAAAACTAATATAATTCATATTAAAACTTTATATAAATAAATCTATGCATGATTTAATCAATCTTATAAAATTGTTTCTGTATGAGGTTGTAAGAGGAGTTTCAGTCACATTGTTAAAAAAGAGATTAAAAAAGAGATTTGTATAAATCTCTTTTTTAATCTGGCAAATGGGAGTGTAACGTGAATTTTATCGTTACATATGTCGGAGATTAAATGTCGGCGATTAAAGACTGGGAAATAAATAGAAAGTGTCCGCGCTATTGTACCTTATGCCAATTAAAAAAGCAATTACTACGACCCCTGGATGGAAAACGTCCGGTCCTTTTTAACAGGTCGGCACAAGCCATAAAACATTCAATTATCTGTACGAGTAAATTCCAGTTTCAAATAAAGGAAACTACTTTTAAATTGGGTTCTTTGGAAAAAATACATTGCTGAACAAAATAGCGGATGCTATCAATAGCTACTACTGGAGTAAAGATATACCATTTTAGACCTCCCACGTAAAAAGAGGGGCGATACATGAATTACGCTAAAATGCTTATAGCGAAAGATCCTAAGATTAATCTTAACATTTACAAACATTAAGGTGATTACATCCTTTAAATTAATAATTATTCGCATTTAAAGTAGGTGCAATTAATAAGAAAACTGTAACGATAAAATCCACGTTACAGGGAGATTTTCGGGAACTTATCAAATCAAAACGAAATTATCACATTCGACCGATCGAAATCTTCCATTGAGAATAAAACAAAATGGCGGTAATTTTATTTTTGGGGTAGATCCATATTAGACTGGATTGGCTAATGTTTTTTAGCTTTAAGTCACATGAAATTAACTAAAGATGTCAACAGTATAGATTTAGATGATAGGTTTAAAAAAATAAAATAGAATTTAAGAAATCGTATCAGATTGATTATATGTGATGTGAATTTCTGACGTGTTAATATAGGCGAATCTTCTTTTTATTTGATGAACTTCTGCCCATAAAAAATCTCCCAATGAGATCAAATGAAATGGCGATCACTGTAATTCTTGAGTAAGATCAGTTCAAAGCTATGCTGCCCGAATAACGTTTTACCCGTAACTTTGGAGCCAGGCATTATAAAGTCCTATATATGTACAACACCAGTTCCCTTCATATATATGTATGTATAAATATATTTATATATTTTAAGTACAAAGTATTTAGAAGTCTAAACAGTAAAAACGTCTTTTGAAATCGAGCGATTTTCGCTATCACGTCGCAATTGCACGAAAAGTCTGCATGCTTTAGCAGTCCTTGCGAGTTTGGCAAACTTTTTGGCGACCGTTTTGTCTTCTCGCTCATCGCATCAGCCCTGAGTGTTTTGCAGCGCGTGATAGATTCCTTTCCTGTTGATCAGCTCTTGGTGTGTTCCTTGCTCGACTATCCTCCCTTTGTGAAGCACCAATATCACGTCTGCGTTTTGGATGGTCGAAAGACGGTGCGCTATTACCAGACACGTCCGACCGCTCCTCGCGAGATCGAGTGCCTCTTGCACCACCTGCGGAGTAAGAGAGGGGAAATTTATTTATTTTAGTTTGTATACAGTGGATTTTAAACAAAAGACTGTAAATATTCGCTCTATTTTAAAATGTTATGGAACTTTACCAAAATTATATTTATTTTCATGATTTTATGTCACGTTTGAACTAAAAATACAGTGGAATCTCGATCGATCGTTTTCCCGTATGTATCGTTTATTTCATCCAGTCCCGAATAAATTCCGTAGAAAACAAGCAAAAACAGACCGCATGGATCGTTCCTCGATCCATCGTTTTCCCGCAATATTCGTTCAGAATATCGCAGCTTTGTATTAATTTATCGGATCGATCGTTTTTTCATAATAACTGAACCTGAAATATAAATGTCTGGGTTGAGCTAGAATGACGCTCAAATTAAACAGTGGGCAGAACATTTGAGATGCACAGTCTCGTATTTTTGTCATCTCCCGTTTAGCCTGGTTTCGTGTTATCGTACCACTCACATTATTTGTTAGCAGTTGGTGTTCCTTAATTCTTATGCTCCTGGAGTATCCTATTTTCGACAACTCATTCCAAATTCTCGGACTATTCAACATTTCTGTTCTTATCAGCAATGGCTCACAGTCAGCCGACCTGAGCGGTTCCTGCTGCCCTCTAGCTATTTTGTTGGCCTTGGGATGGAGGCGCCCTGGTGTTTGGTCTAGGGTGAGAGAAGTTTCTGATTGGTGCAGTTCTACACTAGCAGATGTGGGTTTCAACCGGAAGCAGAACTTCCTGGTGGTCTTATGTCGGACCCCATGCAGTGCAATGGAATGGTTCTAGTTACAAACGATTCACGGCTGCCGCTTCTTTATACTCTCACACAATAACCATTACCGAAAAGAATGCAATTTGCAACACAGAAAAAAATATTGTTTAGTTGTGGAGAGAAAACCGCCAAAAAAACAAACGAAGATTAAGTACTTTTATTTGAATCAAATTTCCTGTGTATATACGTGTATTTCTTTTTTTTTTTAATTATTATTATCTTGGATTTCAGTACAACTTCGTAATTTTATCTTCCGTTACACTACGGGTATGTATGCATTTATGTACGTGAGTAAATACTTTTTAGGGATATCAAACTTTAAGGAATGTTAATACTTTTTTTGTATGTTCCCGCATCCATCGTTTAGTTCAGTCAGTCCCTTTGACAACGATAGATCGAGATTCCACTATATATGTATTTAATCAGTAGCGTATATTTTTGAAAAAACGTAGGCAGAAGTAATTCTCTCTGTATATCTATCTGTTCCTCCAACAATAAGGGGCCATCACAAGTATGAAGGCGAATATAAAATACGCGAGGTGCATAAAGACGCCCAATTCTGAACAAGAACGTAGAATGGATTCGTTATCGCGAGTCAGTGCTGTCGCTTACTTTTTCACTCTCCGAGTCCAGCGCCGAGGTGGCCTCGTCGAGCAGGAGGATTCTGGGATTCCTGATGAGCGCGCGAGCGATGGCGATTCGCTGCTTCTGACCGCCGCTCAGCTGAGCGCCACGGTCGCCCACTGGCGTGTCGTAACCCTGCATGGAAAAGAAGGAACAATACAATCGTGATAGAAGACTGTTCATATAGGAGTCCGTTGCGTAGCGTTAAGGAAAAGATGACGTTGAGACGAAAATAAACCAATCATAGGCGTTAAAAATTTCATTGCTAATCGTTTGGAGGTTTGTCATTGGTTTATTTTCGTCATCTTTTCCTTAACGCAACGCAACGGACTCCTATCCCCATAATAATAAACAAAAGCATAAGGTCAAAAATTAGATTTTCGTAACATACAAACATGGAAATTGATTTATGAAATATCACATTTCATTGGCATTAATAGATAGTAATGCCACCTTTTTTCATTAAAGTTTCTTTTATTCTAGATGGCAGTGATAAAACAAGATTTTGAATGTACTTGTGATCAATTAGTTTCCAGTTTTGACACATTGAAGCTTTCAATTCTACAAGTGATGTGTACTGCATCAACCTTTCGAACAAGCTGCCCCCAAACGTTTTCGATGGGGTTCAGATCAGGACAATTAGGTGGATGATCTAAAAGAACAATATTCTGTTCGTCAAACCAAACTTTCATTGCTTTTGAAGTGTGAATACTTGCATTGTCTTATATGAAGATGTAATCTAAACTATAATGTTGCCATGCAAATGGAAAAAGGAAATTTTCTAAAACTAATCTGTAATCATATGAATTCTGGCGACCATTTATTTATAAATACAATTTCATTTCTGCCATCATAAGCAATCGCTGCCCAAACCATCAAACTTCCGCCACCAACATTTCTGCTTAATGTAGATTTTGGTTATTTTCGGAGATCTCTCCAATAATACCTCAAACCATCGGGGCCATCCAAATTAAATTTCTTTTCGTCGGAGAAAATGACTTTCTTTCAATTGTCGCCCATTGTCATGTACTTCTCACAAAACTGAAAACGCATCTGCTTGTGACGCAGAAGTATCTTTCTAGACTTCATCTTCGACCATCTCAAGCTCCATGGAGAATGTAAAATTTGCCTAACTGTTCTAGAAATAACAGGAAGGGATAGATCTGCAGAAATCTGCTTTGAATTGTGGCCGGTTTTTGATAGACCCCCTTTTCTTCATCTCAGTTAAACGTGGATTACCTTTTTTGTTGTAATTTTTGCCTTAATTTGCTGAATCTTTTCTATAATTATATATCACACCATCTGTGTGATATATAATATAATTTGTAAGGTATACACAAGATTCGATTCCCAAGAATCGAACTTTTGAGTGAAGGAATTAAAGAAGCTGCTTCAGATATGCTAATTTTGGCATACGCGCTTAGTATAAATACCATGCAGCGTCATTAATAGAAAAAAGGAGGTTGTTAAGGTTGAAAAGGTGTTATCCTGCGCTAGTGCTTAGCGGGCCAGAAGTTTGCATGGCAGTACTGCTGGTTTGACTTACTGTTCGTGAGTATAAAAATATATTGTTCTTGAAAGCTGTGTTTATACATTCCGTACAAGTAGTACGCATGCTTATTGCTGTAAAAGCCAATTATATGTGCAACGAATTCAATAAACATTGTTTCATGTATAAACTGTGTTTGCTTCAAATTCAAATAGAGTGCCACTTCAAATTATATACACCCAAGTCTGGGTAGAAGTGAGCATAGAAACTCTATAAATTATAGAATCTTTTAATTAATTTACTAATTTCCGGAAAAGATTTTCCACATTCTAGATATTCATCGATTTTGGCTCTTTCGTCCACAGACAACACCTTTCGTTTACCCATCATGAAAAGTATGACAGAAACGTATTGCTTCCAATATATAACGCTTTTTATGTCTACTGCGCATGTCACGTTACTTGGTTTTATGCAAATTTTTGTCACATTACTTCAGAATAGCCAATGAAATGTGATATTTCATAAATCAATTTCCATGTTTGTATGTTACGAAAGTCTAATTTTTACCTTATGCTTTTGTTTATCATTATGTATGAAATTTCATTTATGTAAATCATTTGTTATACATAGCATGTATAATGTATTAAATTTTATTCATTTTAAATGAATATGAATCAAGTTTTTGTTAAAAAAACCGTGTTTTCATAAATCAATTTCCAACAGTGTACATATTGTTGTAAACAGCTATAAATTCTGCTGTAAACAGCTGTATTTCTAAACATTTGTAAATTATTCTTTATTTCTCCTTAATGTACGCTTATTTTGTGTCAAGTACCGTTTATGTACTGTCATTGGACGTTGGATTTCAATATGTGATCCTTTGTCAAAACTTTCGTGAGCTGTGGCGAATTAAGCGACATTTGGCGACTTTTTGGGTTTTCCGGAGAATTCTCCGATTTTACCTAGGGGGCGTGGTGATCGAGATCTTCAATTTTCCATTCCTAGAACAATCTAAAATTTTGCGAACCGTATATAAGCATGCCGAACTCAGCTCCAAAAATACTCATTTATTCATTTCGCAATTCAAGTCCAGCTGCTCTCTGTGAGCTGTACGTAATTTTATTACTGTGCCTGTGTGTGTATTGTGTCAAATCTGAAGTCTTTTTTCTCATTTTATATAACTTATATTTATTTTTCTCATCGTATAATTTTTGAATACTACTCAAACATCAGCTCTATTGTTATTCAATTTTAAAATCATAATATTTCACATTTTAAGGACCGTCCTGCAGTCAGTGCGCTGAGAAGGGCCCTAACTGAATTTAATTCGTGCCCTCCCCGAAAGTTAGAAGCACGCTATGCCTATGACTATTAGTGACCAGTTAAAAACTACAAAACAAAACAAACTTGTGTGGCTGTTATCTGGAATCACCATTCACAAATATCGCCGAGCTAGAATATCAACAAAGTAGCTCAGTTGCGCTTGTTCCTCAAAGAAGTATTCGAATAATTTATTTTATGCGTGTGTTGTTTAGTAACATGCCCAAACAGAAAAGTTATGCACCTATCAATGAAGCATTTCTCCAGCTTATACTCTTGTAAAATATTTATTATTTAAATTTAACATTGGAAATACGACTCGTACAAATTAAGCAATAACGTGGATACCAAAAATTACGAAGCAAAATCTAAACAACGAACACAGAAGAATTCCATTTTTTTTCTCTTTCTTCTTTTTTGCTACTCTCGTACCGGGTCATCGTAGTTAGCAGGCAACTTCTTCAGAACGTCAAATAGAAATATTTTTAAATGTCGTCTGCAGCGGGATTCGGCTGCAGACTTGCGATCGCTACACTCGCTTCAAAGAAATAATCAGGATAATTTATTTTATTAAGAGCAAAGCAAACGGCACTGCTAAGAGATGCAAGAGCGTAGAATAAAATGCAGGAATGTTATTGGCAGAGACTGGAAGCGAGGTTACCTGAGGAAGCGCTGCAACGAATGCGTGGATGTTGGCTTGCCTGGCAGCAGCTATGATCTCCGTCATGTCCGGTTGGCGGGAATTGTCTCCGTAGGCGATGTTCTCTGCGATGCTGCGACCGAAGAGGACGGGCTCCTGCGATACCAGCGCCAGATGGTACCTGTGGTTCGACACGTTGAGTTCGCTGACGTCGGTCGAATCGACCAGCTGCAATGAGGCGGTCGAATGATTAAGAATGCATTTGTTGGCAAGAGAAATGCGAGCCAGTCCTTTCGGATCTAGCGAGCTTGGATAGAAGTTGTTGGGAGAGTTTGGCACTCACGGCGAAAACTGGCACTGACTTTTCTGACGGAGTAAACTTTTTAGAACTTTTGAGATTTACAAAGAGTCGTTTTATCGCGAGCCATGCGGCGAACGTCATTGCTTTTTGGGGTGAAAAGATCCGGAATGGATTTTATGCAGGAATTTTTCCTATCTCATACGGAAAGATCGCGATTACGCAAAACTGTGTATCTCACTGGAAGATTTTCTCGTCTGACGCGTGTCACGTCGTGTGACATTATTGCTTGCATGCTTTTTGGGTGAAAAGATCCGGAATGGATTTTATGCAGGAATTTTTCCTATCTCATACGGAAAGATCGCGATTACGCAAAACTGTGTATCTCACTGGAAGATTTTCTCGTCTGACGCGTGTCACGTCGTGTGACATTATTGCTTGCATGCTTTTTGGGTGAAAAGATCCGGAATGGATTTTATGCAGGAATTTTTCCTATCTCATACGGAAAGATCGCGATTACGCAAAACTGTGTATCTCACTGGAAGATTTTCTCGTCTGACGCGTGTCACGTCGTGTGACATTATTGCTTGCATGCTTTTTGGGTGAAAAGATCCGGAATGGATTTTATGCAGGAATTTTTCCTATCTCATACGGAAAGATCGCGATTACGCAAAACTGTGTATCTCACTGGAAGATTTTCTCGTCTGACGCGTGTCACGTCGTGTGACATTATTGCTTGCATGCTTTTTGGGTGAAAAGATCCGGAATGGATTTTATGCAGGAATTTTTCCTATCTCATACGGAAAGATCGCGATTACGCAAAACTGTGTATCTCACTGGAAGATTTTCTCGTCTGACGCGTGTCACGTCGTGTGACATTATTGCTTGCATGCTTTTTGGGTGAAAAGATCCGGAATGGATTTTATGCAGGAATTTTTCCTATCTCATACGGAAAGATCGCGATTACGCAAAACTGTGTATCTCACTGGAAGATTTTCTCGTCTGACGCGTGTCACGTCGTGTGACATTATTGCTTGCATGCTTTTTGGGTGAAAAGATCCGGAATGGATTTTATGCAGGAATTTTTCCTATCTCATACGGAAAGATCGCGATTACGCAAAACTGTGTATCTCACTGGAAGATTTTCTCGTCTGACGCGTGTCACGTCGTGTGACATTATTGCTTGCATGCTTTTTGGGTGAAAAGATCCGGAATGGATTTTATGCAGGAATTTTTCCTATCTCATACGGAAAGATCGCGATTACGCAAAACTGTGTATCTCACTGGAAGATTTTCTCGTCTGACGCGTGTCACGTCGTGTGACATTATTGCTTGCATGCTTTTTGGGTGAAAAGATCCGGAATGGATTTTATGCAGGAATTTTTCCTATCTCATACGGAAAGATCGCGATTACGCAAAACTGTGTATCTCACTGGAAGATTTTCTCGTCTGACGCGTGTCACGTCGTGTGACATTATTGCTTGCATGCTTTTTGGGTGAAAAGATCCGGAATGGATTTTATGCAGGAATTTTTCCCATCTCATACGGGAAGATCGCGATTAAGCAAAACTGTGTATCTCACTGGAAGATTTTCTCGTCTGACGCGTGTCACGTCGTGTGACATTATTGCTTGCATGCTTTTTGGGTGAAAAGATCCGGAATGGATTTTATGCAGGAATTTTTCCTATCTCATACGGAAAGATCGCGATTACGCAAAACTGTGTATCTCACTGGAAGATTTTCTCGTCTGACGCGTGTCACGTCGTGTGACATTATTGCTTGCATGCTTTTTGGGTGAAAAGATCCGGAATGGATTTTATGCAGGAATTTTTCCCATCTCATACGGAAAGATCGCGATTACGCAAAACTGTGTATCTCAGTGGAGGATTTTCTCGTCTGCCCCGTCATCGAGTCTCGCAGAGATGTCCGCGAGTGTGTGATACCGCCGCTGTGAAACCTTACCTCGAGACTCGAGGTGGGTTACAGCCGCTAAAAATGCTTTGTTTCTAGCTCTAAATTTATGGATATCTGGCATTCTAAAAAGATAAATGTGCGCTCTGGTTTCGGCGTAAATTATGTTAGGCAAATTATTATTTATTACAAATGCCAAGAAGATTGGCTAAGACGCCATTTTTCCTCAGTAAAGGGCGAGACTGTTGGCCATTCATTTAAGGGGGTATCGTACAGGTGACCAGCATTACACCCTACAAGCTGGTCCCGTAATTTAGAGCTGAGTCAAATGACGAGACCGGAACACTTCCAAGACTTCCAAGAAGCACACGTTGGGCCCGACCTGGCGAAAGCCCCACTGGGATAATCCCGACGGTGCGGATAGACCCGAACGGTGCAACGAGACCGAAACACTTGACTCCGCACCTCCAGAGGTAAATTTGAGAACTTGGAGGACTTTACAGCCACGACGGATTTTACGAGTTCCGGCCACTATTAGGGAACACGGCAGTGGATTTTGTCAGCGACCGGCATCGAACCCGCAACCCTCAGATAACTGACTCGACGCCTTCGACAACCGGGCCACCGCGGCCCCGTTAGGTAAATTATAAAACAATTGCGTCATCAGGGACGTCGTCCCGTCGCTTTTACCCGTCATCCCGTAGCACGCCAATCCCTGTAAATTTGCGCAATATATATATAAAACGTTTTGAGAGTTAATACCATAGCCATTGTAGCTGTGAATTACGTTTCCTTCGTACTCGTATACGTGTTGTCGCCAAACGAGAATTCAGCGAGCGAGAGTAAGTTTTGAGACGCCACAGTGGGCAGACGACCCTACAGCGAGTGGAGGAGAGAGTCGATAGACACCGTGATGAGCAGACGTGCTCTGGCAGACGTGCCATAGGTTTCATTCATTGTCAATATTATAAGGGTGTTCGTTGGTCTAGTAATAAATGTTGTAGTTGTCTTAAAGTGAACTTATTGAAAGAGTCAGAGTCAATTTATGGAACAGTTTACCACTCCCTTTGCCATTCGTGACGGACATTTTTTATAACATATGCTATATGAAATCGCAAAATCTGTGCTTGCTTTCAAGTTGTAAGTGAGCATTTTAAAATTTTTTTACGAATACCCTTCCATCAACTGTGTCGGTGATGCCCGAGGGAAGACACTTACCACCTTCCCCTTGCTTGGATCGTAGAATCTCTCCAGCAGCTGGATGCAGGTGCTTTTTCCGCATCCGCTCGACCCCACCAGGGCCACCGTCTGGCCCGGCTTGACGTTGGCGGTCAGCCCGCGCAGCACCCTCGCTTGCGGTCGACTGGGGTATCTGAAGTGGATGTTCGAGAAGTCGACGTGGCCCTCTATGGAAGGCTGCGGAACAGAAGTAAACATAAATTAGGAAGACGCTTCGTCACAGATAACAATCCGGATTAGGATGAGGCGGGTTTAACATCAAGATATGTCTGCTAACTTTCGCGAAATTCATCTAATTTTAAGCTTTCATAATCCCGATATTTTTTCACCAGTTATAGCTCCCGATTTTCTATCCACAGAGTCATGCGCTGAAATAAACGAGCCTGTAAGACTAATAACTAACACACACACACACACACACACACATACACACACACACACACGCACACATATATATATAGTGAAACTTCTGTAAGGCGGCCACTCATGGTACCGAAAAAAAGTGGCTGTTTTGAGGGGTAGCCGACTAGAGAAGTTTCAGTGTATGTGTGGGAGTATATATATATATATATATATATATATATATATATATATATATATATATATATATATGTCAAAACATAACTGAACTGTCAAAATATAGTTCAGAAGTACGGGAAAAGGGAGCTTAAAATAATAAGAATCTAATATTTCATTCACAAAGCGCGCTTATTTTGCTGTGGGGAAAATCATCTTTTAGAGGCGACTTGAGCGCAAAACGAATAATTCAAGGCTAGAAGATTTATTTTTAGATATGTAAAGGTTGGGTGCGAAGTCAAAATTACATGTTCAGCAGTATTGAAGTTCAGAGGACCAAAAGTTTGAAGTCTGCGCATGCGCGTACAGCAGGCGCTCGGAGGGAATTGAGTTTTACGCGCCAGATTGGAGGAAAATCTCGTTGAGAGCGGAAGCTCGCGGCAGGCGTGCTTAGGAATTGACAAAATGGCTACGCGAAAAGGATTGACGTGGAGCTTTGTTCGATTAAGGAACGTTATAAAGAAGATTTAAGAGATCATGGACTGTTGATTAAGTCATTGCCTCGCCACTCGCTCAATATCTTCAAGTACAATTGACTGCATAATATTGAATCTACACAGGAGCAAACACGCTGCCTGTCATATATATATATATATATATATATATATATATATATATATATATATATATATATATATATATATATATATATATATATATCCATTACACACATTCTCAAAATATAACCTGAAGAGGAAAACTAGTTCATATTTACATGGCTGGAGAAGAACTCAGTCTGAAAGGAATTAAAATTTTGTAGCAGTCGGGTCGAATCGTTTTATTACAGCGATAAAAATACGTCCATCCATGCCAGATGCTCGGAAGCGAAGATACCACCTTTCAACCTTAAGAGCGAGAGGCGAAAAAAATCATGTGGCTGTTATTTTGTACAGTCAGCAGAATATTGGGGCTGGCTATGCGAACCCACGCCTTTCTAAAAATAAATAGCAATGCAACGCTTGCTATTAATGGGAAGTTCTGTTGCTAAGGGCTTTTAAGCGATAAACTAAGATTACTGCTGATTGGATTTAGGAAAGGGAATTTTAATGATAGAATGGAGGGCCTAATATTTAATTTATTACACACACACACACACACACACATATATATACTAGCTGAAAACCCGTACTTCGCTACGGAGTACATTCAGATTAAATACAACGGTCAATGTATGCAATTAATGCCAATATATATATATATATATATATATATATATATATATATTTATAATAAATACAACAATCAATGTATGCAATTGGTGTAAAAAAAACAAAAAAATATATTCATAAAAAAATCGTGATGGATATTTTTATAGCCAAAATAATGTAGAAGAGAATATTCAAATTAAAGCTAATAGAACATACTTTAGAATATAGTACAGTTAATATAGTACAGTTTGCGGATCATATCTTTTACTGTATTTTAATATTTTTTTGGATAATGTCCGATCGTCTGCCGCATTAGCAAGAAAATAAAAATATTTTTTGTCTATTTAGCTGTTACGCACGTGACGATAAATTTATTCAAAGTGCCAGAAAAAGAAATCACGTGATCGGCATTTAATAAATTAAATTCTAAAAATGAATCTTTAAAAATTCACCAAAAATCAGAAAATCGAGGGAAAGTTTCGAAAGAGATTTCATTTTAAAGGAATTTTTAGGATCTTTCTCGTGATATAAATTTTATAACCCTCAGATTATTATTTTAAATGCAAACTTAAAGAAAGTTACAAAAACAGCTTAAAAATTTAATTTATAAAAATCTAAGAGTAATTTTTCCAAAATCTTTCTTAGCGCACCCCTACACCATAAGAAGAATCGCCATGCAAAATGTCAGCCCTTTAGGTCTAGCGGTTTGGTCTGTGCGTTGTATGTCAGTCAGTGAGTCAGTTTCGAAACTGTTTTATATATATAGATATGGGGGGGGGGGCAGGAGGAGACGGGCATGGATTAATTTTGCTAGGGAATGGCGAAACCAGATTACCTTTTTGGTGCCTTCGGGGGAGAAGGCGTCGATGTTGGGCCGCCGATCCAGCAGCTTAAATATCCTGACCGCGGCCACCCTCGCTTTCTCGTAGTCTGGCGTGAAGGCGACGCTCTGGCCGATAATCATGGCGCTCAGCAGTACCCCCTCAATGATCCTGGGGAGGAGAAAGAATTAGTTCTCTGGGTCTGGACATTGGATTGTTTCAGTCGGTAAGGATGCACCATCGCAAACATCTGCCGATGATCTTCGATTGTCGCAGACTCCATGGTTTACTATGGTTTTCACTCGTTGTTTGATTTACCTTTGTTGACTCCTGCCACATTTCGCGAGATAACTTTTTGATGTTTGGCAACACGCAATTAAATTTTGAGTTTTATTCTTTTCTTTTAATTATTGTTATGCTAAGATACGGCGCCTGTTGGTGACATATGTTTCGGTCCCGTTTTTTACGGCGGGAAGTATGTAACTTTGGTCTAAATTAATATATATATATATATAAAGATTTGTATGTGTCATTAGTAATCTGAATTAAACATC
Source organism: Dolomedes plantarius (assembly GCA_907164885.2). NCBI lineage: Eukaryota > Metazoa > Arthropoda > Arachnida > Araneae > Dolomedidae > Dolomedes > Dolomedes plantarius. Next base: position 152,687,983 of record OU015499.1, read on the forward strand.
ATAATATTTCAAAAATTATATGAGTACCTAAAGAATAACATCACAGGATCTGTTTCATTTAAAGGAGCTCCCCCGGGACAATGGAGGTAGGAATTTTGCTTACCCTATAAGTTCGGTTGTCACTTCGAAATATTTAATTTGAAAGTTGGGCGGAGTGACAACATCCATGTTTATAGAACTACCGATGGTTCTGCTAGAAGTGTGTTACATCTCAAAATAGGAATATTTTCAGGAAGAGCTAAAGAAGATATATGTCGAAATTTCATTTCTTGTTTGATGAATGCCTGTGATAATATGAGGAAAACTTATTGTTCGATTCACTTCAGAAGGCAAAACGTGACATTAAACTTAAAAGAAAAAAAATGTGTTTGACAATTTTTTTTTAAAAATGTAAGATGCCACATTAAGGGAACAGTAGACTTTCAAAATTGTGAAATTTATCCAAAAATTCGATTTTTTTATTTTATTGAATTGTGAAACTACGGACGAGTAGGAATGGGTACAGATGTGTTAGACGCACCTTTTTCAATTTGGCGATTTTTTTTATGTTTGGCGATTTTTTTTATATATGAACATAAATGAATATTTTGAATGAATATTTAGTAATAAATGAATATTTTGATTAGAAATTAAGGAAAGATTTAATTTTTTCTCTCTCAAAAATTTATTGCTACTATTCCAATTTATGATTATTGCTACTATTCCAGTATTTGGCGTCAAAAAAATTTTGTCGCCAAATTGTCGCCAAGGGAGGTGCGTGTAATACATCTGTTCCTAGGAATGTGTCGCAAAAAGAATTTTTAATTTCTGTGATTACTTTCCTAGTTATAGGCATTTGTATTTAATTTAGATATTACGTGGTTACTAATAGCAATAACTTTAAATGCATTTTTCTCAAAATAAAAATTTTCGTGTCATACGAATATTCAAACTGATCCGGGCGCATTTCTAATTATCGTAGTGCTTTGAAATTTAAGTTTTACATACTTAACTGTATATGAAATAAATTTTATTGAAAATAATTATGCTTCGTATCTCAGAATTTCTAAATTTTGTACTCGAAAAGATGATTTAGAGGTATTTTGCGTCATAAAAAGGGTGTTTTCACTGTCATTATTTTTTTCTCTTTATATTTTTAATGAATGCTTAAAATAAGCAATAAGTTTCACTGTGAGTTCTATAAGGTGTCCTGTAAATAAAAATTACCATATTATATGCTAAAGAAATGCGCATGGAACATTTTTAATGAGGCCAATTTTTGATATAATTAATTAATAAATTATTAATATTTCATCATTAAATTTGAACCACTTTTACATATCTATGGTACTAATCACGTATTCAAATTTCAAGCAAATCCATTCAAGACAAAAATAGTTGGGTATGAAGGTCCACTGTCCCCTTAAAAATTCAAGCTGTTACAAAATTTAACACGGGACAATTAAAATGTGTATCTAATTTCTATTCTTCCGAAAACAACAAATCCGTAGAGAGAAATAAACCGATTTTTTTTCTTCTTAATGTTCGCTTGCTTGCGCACCCACCTCAACACATCGGGGAAAGTCACCTCTCCCCTGGACACCATCAAGCTGCCGAAGTACAGAGTGGTAGCGAAGGCGAATGACGTAACAGCCTGGGCGTATCCGTAAGCTATGCCTCTCACGTGGGACTTCAGGCGGGACTTCCTGAAAAAGAAAAAGATTCCCTTTGCAGGCTGGTCGAAGAAAAGTCAAGGAATCTGTCTGTAAAGCTACTGCCCTTCCCCATCTCTTTCCTAAATCAACGCGAATAATTAAACTTATTAATCGAAACCAGTGGCGTAGCAAAGGGGGGGCAAGGGGGTCTATCATACCCCGGGCCGAGTGGCGCCAATGTAAGATCCATATATTTTATTACTATATGTTTTCGAGGTGGATGCCAATATAAGGTATATATATTATATTATTATATTATTTTGTGGGGGGCGCCAATATAAGGTCTATATTTTATATTACTATATGTTTTTAGGGGAGGGCACCAACATAAGGTCTATATATTATGTTACTATATGCTTTTCGGGGGGGAGTGCCAATATAAGGTCTATATATTATGTTATTATATGTTTATCGAGGGCACCAATATAAGGTCTATATATTATGTTACTATATGCTTTTCGGGGGGGAGTGCCAATATAAGGTCTATATATTATGTTATTATATGTTTATCGAGGGCGCCAATATAGGGCCTATATATTATATTACTGTATGTTTTTCAGGGGGGGGGCGCCTCAAAGGTATCGTGCCCCCGGCGCCAGTTATGCTCGCTACGCCACTGATCGAAACGAGGTGTTACTACAAAAATCATTTACGCAGTAACATGGCTCAGAATTCCCCTTGCCATTTTGGCTTGTTTGGAGACCGCACTGTCTTCGGTATTGCATTTCTGATTTCGATAACATTTGTTGTGATTGAGGTACTACACCGAATTTCGTTTCCCTTGCGCATTATCTTAATTGAATGTTTTGAGCTGTTCACTTACGGATCTGATGTGAATTTGTGAGTTTTTACAAGTAACTTTATAGAGAATCTATGCTCACTTCTACCCAGACTTGGGTGTATATAATTTGAAGTGGCACTCTATTTGAATTTGAAGCAAACACAGTTTATACATGAAACAATGTTTATTGAATTCGTTGCACATATAATTGGCTTTTACAGCAATAAGCATGCGTACTACTTGTACGGAATGTATAAACACAGCTTTCAAGAACAATATATTTTTATACTCACGAACAGTAAGTCAAACCAGCAGTACTGCCACGTAAACTTCTGGCCCGCTAAGTACTAGCGCAGGATAACACCTTTTCAACCTTAACAACCTCCCTTCTTTCATTAATGACGCTGCGTGGTATTTATACTAAGCGCGTATGCCGAAATTAACATATCTAAAGCAGCTTCTTTAATTCACTCAAAAGTTCGATTCTTGTGAATCGAATCTTGTGTATACCTTACAACTTGGCCCAGACCTCTTCCTCCATCACACTAGCAAATGTTAACGCTGTGGCCAGGTGCATATTATCCAGCCACTCATTTCGCACTTGAACTGTCCTGCTTCTTCAATAGCTAGACTAAGAACCAATCACTTTAAGGGTGTTAAGAAACCGAAAATCAGAGCAATGAACCGAGCATACCCGTGCTTTGGCCGTTCTGCGCAGGAATTTAACACATGCAATAAAATCTAGAACACAGCAGGTTTACTTGTCAGATCTATGCTTCTCATTATAAAACTATAAACACTGGAAATTAAAAAGGCCTTTTCCTAACCGGGTAGTGTGTTGACCGGTGTGTCTGACGGAAGCACATTATTCCGAAACAAACACTTGATACAGAGCTAAATCATATTAATTGTATTTCGATCACCGATAAAATACATCTGTACACGACGTCAAAATCATAAGGAAACACACCCTTCTATATACCTCTTACATTTGCACTAAACTAAACAACTTTCCCTATGTTAAAGAAGATACATAATACGTCACTACTCGATCTAAAAAAAACAAACAGAAAAACCTTTTCTTTCCTAACAGAGAAATAAAATGCAACTTCTCAACAAGTAACGCCATCTATTGGCGACTAGTCGTAACAAAGAGTATGAAAATCCACCATAATGGTTCAAGATCCTTTATCAACTGTCGGAGTCGTCCATAAACCCAGCTTACTCCAGAACATATCTTTGACTGTCCAGCCGTTGTGGCTGACCTTTTCAAGCTTGTTTTGTCGCAAGAACTCCTCTACAGATCACGGGCCCCAGATCTGGCAACTACAGTTATCTAGGCTTTAGGTTCTACCGAAGTCTTTTTCCTTCTGCCGTATTCGCAGCCACGACAACAGCAACAACAACAACAAAAGTAACTTCAAGTGCTGCTCTCTGATTGGCTCAGACTGGTTGGTGGGCCGTCACTAAGATTTTTTCTTCCTTCCTTTCGTTCTGAATCGTATCCCTCAAATATTTTTTTAATTTCCGAAATTTTGGTTTGATTCCATATCTACTCTCGGTTGGAGATCAAAGGGATAAAATTCGCCGCCCAGGTTCTCCAGTTCAACGAAATGTCGTTGCAGGTTGGCGACTGAGTTTTATATCCGCAAAACAAGTTCAAGGTTGTTTGGTTTACGGAGTACATGGTATGCGCGTTTTTCGAATAGGAAATTGCCAAACCGGCATCAGAATTTGGAAGAGTCGCACGGTTGAAAGCCTGGATCAGCACTCAGTCCTTGCATAAAGATCGACGTGGGAAAAAATCCGTCACTCAAAGAGCAGGAGAAACCAATTTTAAATCGAGAATACCCTTGACGATGACTTGGGATCGACTAGATGCGCGCAGTGGCTATCCCCACCATCTTTTCCGAACATCAAATACGTAAGATCTATGATGCTGCCATCTATATCCAGAAATTTCAACGATTTGTATAATGTAATATATATGTATACATATATATTATATATATAAATATACATATATATATATATATGTGTATATATATGTATATATATATATGTATATTTTTATATATATGTATATATATATGTGTATATATATGTATATATATATATGTATATTTTTATATATATGTATATATATATGTGTATATATATGTATATATATATATGTATATTTATATATATATATGTATATATATATGTGTATATATATGTATATATATATATGTATATTTATATATATAATATATATTATACAAATTGTGGAAATTTCACCATGAAGAAATATGTATCCAAGTATTCAAGAAATATTAATCACCAAGCTCAAGCGTAAGGCATTTATTTCTTTCAAGAGTCCAACACCAACTGACTATACACACATGCTTCGCGCGAACCGCGAAGCAACCAGGTGGCGCTACTAGTACGCCAAAAACAAACACAGTGTACTATAATTTCAATTTGCAACACAAATCGTTCAAATTTCTGGATATAGATGGCAGCATCATAGATCTTACGTATTAGATGTTTGCAAAAGGTGGTGGAATTAGCCACTGCGCTATTCGCACAATCAGTGGGAATAGAAACAGCCCTAGAAACGACAAAAGTCGTGCATGACATGAAATAGGATTGGGACTACTGGCGCCATCTGACGGCAGAGGAGAAAACCTCAAACGATTTTCCCAAAAAGGGAGGAATATCGGCAAAACGTGGATACCTTTGCTCTGGTATTTACTTACTTGTGGGGTTCTAGAAGGGCGTTGCAGTACTGGTCGTAGAATGTCTTCTCCTGGCACAGGGAAACAACCGTTCGGATGCTGTCGATGGCTTCTGTTGCCACCTGCGGAGAAAATGATAAGGATTCATGTGGGATAAATTTTTTTATAATAAAAAATGATTAAAACTGTTAATCGTACTTTTGAGGTACCTGTGACACTTTACACAGGGTTTTTTTGTTATGTTTTCACCAAACAGTCTTTGGAATTAACAATTTAGTCCGAAAATATTTTTTCTCGGGCAAAAAGTTTCGTTAGAAGAGGCTACCTGAATTTTTTTTCTTCATAGGTTAACATGGAAGTGAGCGAGTCCACTAGAGTTAGTACACAAAGGCTTTAAGACACATTTGAGAGAAAAAAAAGCTTTCTGGCAGTACTACTAAATGAAACTTTTCACTAAAGAAGCAATAAATTAAAAAAATTTCAGGTTGTCTCTTGTAACGAAACTATTGCGGGTTATTAACGTAGGATTACTTATCGTTGCTTACCTCTTTTGTATGCATATATGTATATTTACGCATGTATATATATACATATATGTATGTCAAAATTTTGACGCATCTTGGTACTTTTCTGTTTAACTTGTCCAAGCGATAGACTGGGTTTGGCGAGTTGCCAAAATTATAACTCGCGATGACGGACGGATGGACAGTTTTAGCGTCTGAAATTTTCCTTTCCGCAGGACCGTTATGGAAGAACGTAATCCTACGTTAAAAATTAAAAATTAAAAATTTCTCCTCTGAAGAATTCATTTATTTCTTACCTTAAAAATTGTCTATTTTTTGAGTAAATATTTCCCGAAATTGTTTTTTTTTTTTCACCGAAGTGAGTTGGCATCATGTGCGTCAACTCGCTCGGGTGTTTGGCATAAGTCACGTGCCCAGAGGAAGGACTGGGGTAAAAAAGATGACCAGACTCTAAATATAACAGCCATCTGTTATCCTACTTAATATTTATTCATTATCAAATCGTCCATTAAACGGACGCCAAGATCGGTGGTTCTAACAAAGAGAGTGCTGAACACTGGTAGAAAATTACAAGACAGAGCAATCTATATAAATAAAGCAACAGAGGAGAATGTCGGTGGAGTCTGTCGGCCACGTGACCGTCACAACATGGCGGACATTTTGTTCTGAAGTCTGTGTATTTTTTTGTCATGAAAGTTCATAAATGTTACATATTTGGAAAGAGCTTTGAAAACTGATAATTTTTTTCTGCTTACAGTTATTCTGTTACTTTAATAGTTTTACAGATATTTTAATTCTAAAAGCACTCCACCGCTGAGATGAAAGAATCAAATCACCCATGTATGGTGCAGCCATCTGTCGGCAGCGACGGGAATGAAAATTGATGGGAATTTAATACATTGTATGGCCCTGAAAAGGGCCTTTTTTTTTCTTTTGTGGAGCCCGAGCACAGCCGGGCGAAGCCCGGCTAGTGTTGAATACACATCAACGCATGGACGACTAACGCCCTCTACATGTGAAAAATACAACTAATTTCCGTTACAAGGACTGCATACGCACCTTGGCGGCCTTCTCCATGCTCTTCATTTCGTTGTGCATGTGGCCGCTGACCACTTTGGCCTCCAGCAGCGAGGCGACCAGCACCAGGGGAAGGAAGGCCAGACTGACCAGCCCCACCTTCCAGTTGTAGAAGAAGCCGATGAACAAGGCCACGCCCAGGGTGGACAGGGCCTGCACGAGGGTGGCGACCCGGGAACCGGTGGCCTAAAGGGAACAGACGACGGTCAATTTTTCACATTTCTTGAATTGAAAGTAGAAACCCCGCGAGATTTTACTGATTTGGATGAATTACAAATCGACGAAGTTGAGTATTATCGTAACCATGCATGTGAGAACAGGGCCCGTGGTAGCCTAGTGTCAGCGCGTTGGGCTTCTGGTTGGGGGTGCTCTGTTCGAATCCCGACGAACTCCAATAAATACCTTAGTGTCTAGACTGGATAGAGCGGAAAGGTCTTCCACGAGGTCAGCGGGTGGGGAAAGGTGCGAGCCCTGGAGGTGGTATCAAGGGAGCCATGTTCATTCACTTGTAGGGTGCTCTCAGTAAAAAAGTAGTTCGTGGCATACAGTGTGAATGTCTCAGGACAAGTGCCTCCACATTTGTAATAATATATCTATCTATCTATTTTTCTCTCTCTCTATATATATATATAACCGGAATAAATATTACATAGTATTACTTTCCTCCAAATAAATTTAAGATGATAAGAATGAAAAAAGAGGTACGCGCGCGCACTGCCTCACACACCCTATCATAATACTAAGAAGATCATTATATTAAAATAAAAAAGTATATGAAATAGTACATACATGGAATGATGCACATAAAAGGCCTGAGGGAGATTGTTCTTTATATATAACTAACTAACACACACACACACACACACACACACACACATATATATATATATATATATATATATATATATATATATATATATATATATGTGTGTGTGTGTGTGTGTTAGTTATATATAAAGAACAATAGTTAAACGAACAATAAAAAAAATTGTTGTTTCGAACAATAAAAAAAATCGCATGGTGTCAAATCTGGCGAATAGGGAGGCCAATACGTGCCACTTTGCGTATGCTTCTTGCTTTGAAAACATTGATTTATAGTTTTTCCCAGTTGGCAGAGCCATCTGTTGACGAACTTTGTAACTAATTTCGAAAATTGGCGAGAATAAATTCCCTGGTTGCCTAAGCAGAATGCAGCAAACCGTACATTTTTATCACTCTCCATTTCGCTTTAATTGATTTTTGAAATCGTCAGTCATTTCGGGACACCCGGTGTATGTATATATATATATATATATATATATATATATATATATATATATATATATATATATATATATATATATGTGTGTGTTAGTTATATATAAAGAACAATCGTAACCGTACATTTTTATCACTCTCCGTTTTTCTTTAATTGATTTTTGAAATCGTCGGTTATTTTTGGGATACCCGGTATATATATATATATATATATATATATATATATATATATATATATATATATATATATATATATATATATATATAGTGAAACTTCTCTGGCTGGCAGCTAGTCATGGTTCCGATTAAAAGACCGTGCGAACAATAGTTAGTTATATATAAAGAACTATAAATCAATGTTTTCAAAGCAAGAAGCATACGCAAAGTGGCACGTATTGGCCTCCCTATTCGCCAGATTTGACACCATGGCGATTTTTTTTCTTTGGGGATACCTAAAAGACCAGATGTATCGTCACAATCCACAAACTGTAGATGAACTGGAACAAAACATCTCTGCTGCTTGTCAGAACACTCAAACTGAAATGTTTGCACGGGCGTCTGCGAATTTTGTCCCCAGGCTGCGCCACGTTGTTGCTGCAAACGGTGGTTATTATGAAAATATTGTTTTACAGATTTTCCCAGTCAGCAGCGCCATCTGTTGACTAACTTTGTAACTAAATTTGAAAATTGTTGAGAATGAATTTCCTGGTTACCTAAGCAGAATGCAGCAAACCGTATATTTTTATCACCTTCCGCTTTTCTTTAATTGATTTTTGAAATCGTCGGTTATTTTTGGGACACCCGGTATATATATAGTGAAATTTCTCTGGCTCGCAGCCAGTCATGGTTCCGATAAAAAGTGGCCGTTTTGAGGGGTACCTGGCTAAAGAAGTTTTAATATATATATATATATATATATATATATATATATATATATATATATATATATATATATATATAAATATATGTATATATATAACGGGTGGCCATAATTAAACTGACAGTGCTCACAGTGTTCTGTAGCGCGATCTATTTGCGAGAATGACGCCACATTTTGTAGGAAGATTAAACAAGACGGGGGACGAAGGATTCCGCGAAAAAATAAATTAGTTCCAAAAGTCACCGCTAGGGGAATATTTGGCGCTGTGTAATAGAAAATAGAGTGTTAACAAATGCAAATTAATACGGAATAAAATTAACTTTTATTAAGCACATTTTCTTATTTAGTTCAAGTGCAATATGGCAACACTTTTAAAAAAGCGTAAAATCTACATAAACACCGATAAAGTTTCGTGATCTGCAATAGCACGTACGCTGAGCAGAAGAAGAAGTTCTTTATTCAAATTTCACGTTACATCCATTGGCACAGTGCCAGCTGCTTTGGTTTTAAAGGGCAATGTGTTACGTTTCGAATCAATCGGATTGAAAGTTTATGTGCAATGTCTCCTTCTTTAGTCGAGCGTGCGTTACTGGTCAAATTCTTTTATCCATCTGGCATGATTTTGCTCCATCTTGCATGAAAATGATTTCCCCCAGGCATTGCCTGCTGTGTGGTGAGTGATTCCCTTTTGAAACAGTTTTGGTTTAGTTTTGGTTTAGTTTAGTTTCGTTTTGTTGTTTACTGCTGTTTAAGTACAGTTTTCAGCAATGCCCGATGAAAATGATGAATCACCTCTTGAAACGCTGATCAACATTCCGTCATTTTTGACGGGGGTTGTATACTAGTTAGTATTATAATTATGTAGTATGCTGCATATTATAGAGAGATGAAGAAAATCGTTCTTTTAAAAGTGGGTCTTTGTAGAAAAAAGGCTGGGAACCCCTGCACTAGAGCGTCAATTATCCGGAGCGTCGAAAATCCGGATTGTTTAGAGAGAAAGGGGATTTTGCCTTATTGGTCATCAAACTTGCTCTCTCTACAATGACCTTGAGCAACAAGTAGGGTAGCATAGTGGTGTATTTTTTTTGTGTTTTAAGGGGGTCTGGGACACATTTAAAATTTTTGTTTATTTATTGAGTTAAAATTTTGAATTTTTTTGTGATGGTTAACCATACAATTTGTAAACAAAATCACTTCATAAAAATTCTCAAAATGTTTTAAAAAATTTTAAAATTTTAAAAAAAGTGAGGTAATTTAAAATTGTTTTAACTCGAAATATTATTTGTCGAATTTCAATTCTTTGTCATTTAATTAAACAGAAATGTATAAGTTTTAATTTTGATTCAGAATTTTTTTAAATGTTAATTTAAAAAAAAATTAAAAATATTTTTATAAAAAATTACAAAAAAAAAATGATATGACATATTTTAAAAAAATCATAGTTTCAAAAGTAAATATTTTTTTCAATTTTGCTGAATCAAAATTAAAGTAAAATAGTCGAAAAAGACATGTTCCAAGTTTCAACTATTTATCTTTAACGGTTCTTGACTAAACAATTTAAAGATGAGAAATGGGGAAAAACCTATCATGCAGAAAAACGCACTTAACATGTTTAAACAATGCTTGGCTACTATTAGAATGTTGCAAAAAAAAAAAAATAAATAAAAAAATTTCTCCTGTTCTAATTAAGATAGAGACGTGATTTAAACGTCATTTTAAGCGTAAAAGAACATAAAAATTTTTGATGCAATAAATTTTTTTTCGAAAATTTGGACAATTTTACTGAACTGCAGATATCAAGTTCGCTATTGAATAATCCGGATTATTGATAGCACGACTGTCATTTCTTTTTCACGTTTGGCAGCACGACTTACCCCTTGCACGCTGGATGCATCGGAGTTGAGCCTCGAACAGAGAGCTCCGACGGCGTTTTTGGTATCGTCGAAAAAGCTGATATCCTGAAACAGAAAAGAGGAAATTCTGAATCCAATGTCCGTCTCTTTTTGAAAGCGTCAGCGGTAGTGGACTGTCGAGAGTGGCTCACCTGTGTTATGATGTTGGCGAAAACCATTTTCCTCAGGCGGAACGTCAGCCTCTCTCCCGCCACAGAGAAGAGGAAAATCTGAAACAGAGGAAAAAAATATAATTTCAGGTAGTCTCTTCTAACGAAACTACCGCGGGTTATTAACGTAGGATTACTTATCGTTGCTTACCTCTTTGGTATGGATATATACCAAAGAGGTAAGCAACGAAACACACACACACACACACACACACACATATATACCGGGTGGCCATAATTAAACTGACAGTGCTCACAGTGTTCTGTAGCGCGATCTATTTGCGAGAATGATGCCACATTTTGTAGGAAGATTAAACAAGACGGGGGACGAAGGATTCCGCGAAAAAATAAATTAGTTCCAAAAGTCACCACTAGGGGAATATTTGGCGCTGAGTAATAGAAAATAGAGTGTTAACAAATGCAAATTAATACGGAATAAAATTACCTTTTATTATGCACATTTTCTTATTTAGTTCAAGTGCAATATGGCAACACTGTTAAAAAAGCGTAAAATCTACATAAACACCGATAAAGTCTCGTGATCTGCAATATCACGTACGCTGAGCAGAAGAAGTTCTTTATTCAAATTTCACGTTACATCCATTGGCACAGTGCTATCTGCTTGGGTTTTAAAAGGCAATGTGTTACGTTTCGAATCAATCGGATTGAAAGTTTATGTGCAATGTCTCCTTCTTTAGTCGAGCGTGCGTTACTGGTCAAATTCTTTTACCTCAACCAGTGCAACGCGTCAGCCGCTCTTCGTGCTTTTAGAACGCACAAAAAAATGCTTAATGGTAACGGTCCTGTGTCAGTTAATGGGCTAAAAGCAATGGTTGCGACGTTTGAGAAAGCAGGTTCTCTGAAGGTTCAGTCAGGCAGAGGACGAAAACCTGTACCACAGGATACAATCGAAGCAGTTGCCACGGCGATTGTCGACAGAGGACTGATTTGCATTTGTTAACACTCTATTTTCTATTACACAGCGCCAAATATTCCCCCTAGCGGTGACTTTTGGAACTAATTTATTTTTTCGCGGAATCCTTCGTCCCCCGTCTTGTTTAATCTTCCTACAAAATGTGGCGTCATTCTCGCAAATAGATCGCGCTATAGAACACTGTGAGCACTGTCAGTTTAATTATGGCCACCCGGTATATATATATGTCAAGAAATTAATTGGGAAAGGAATAATTAAGTTAAATTTAAAGGGGGCTTAGGGATTAATCATTTTCGTGGCGCGAAAAAGCCACTAGAGTTCATATTTCCAGACGCGCGGGTAGAAAAGTAGGTTATTTTCCGCGTTTTGAGATTGACCTTCGATTCGCGGTGGAAGGGAGTCTCTTAGAGAGAATTTATTTTTAGATGATGTACAGGATTGGGCGCGAAAAGAAACTTCGAGAAAATTCTAAACTGGGCTCTGCGCATGTGCCGGGAGAGTGGACGCGCGATTTTGACCGTGAAATCGTCAAAGCGAGGGATTGAATTCAATGCCGACGGATGTGTGCACGTCGCGTCTTTAAATACAAAATGGCGAAAACTGAACACGCTGATTTGGAGCTTTGGTTAGAATGAAAAAGGAAATAAAGCGAATTGCTTCGAATTATGGATTGATGTTATTCTATTCCTTCCACTCGCCACCAGTGCTAAATGATGATGACTGCATTTTAAAGGTATTATAACAGGAAACCACAACCCTGTCATATATATATATATATATATATATATATATATATATGTGTGTGTGTGTGTTAGTTAGTTATCTATCTATCTCTATATACATAAATATTTGTCAATCTATCTATCTATCTCTGTATTTATCTATCTATCTCTGTATCTATCTATCATCTATATATCTATCTATCTATCATCTATCTATCTATCTATCTATCTATCTATCTATATATATATATATATCTATATATCTATCTATCTATCTATCTATACTAGCTGTACCCGTCCCGGCGTTGCTCGGGTAATGTAATTACCAATTTTTTAGTAGCCTTAACCCTTTGTTAATGGGCGTCGCTGTCATCCTTTTCCTCACCACGATACATTATTTTACCCATATAAATTTAATCCTTTCTGGCACATTTTGGCAAAATTTTTGACATAGGATTACTAATCGAATATCACTGCAATAGTAATCGATTTCCTTGAAAGCGAATATATCACATCCTCCACATGCTGAAATTCTTTGAAATCTTCATAGATTTTTTCCACAAATACACCACAAATTATATGATATTAACTAAGTGCTGGCCAAAAAAATTGCGGCATTACTAAATGTTTTTTAATCGATTATCACTGCAATAGTAATCGATTTCCTTTAACCACCCAATCATTCATAGAAAACAAACGCCCCAACACATCACGTGCATGACGTCGAAAAACTGGTTTTTCTCCTATTTTCACCCGCTACCTTCGTCCGGAAATGAAGAACGAAATCTCCAAAATGAGATTTCTCGCAAGAGTTTCCAAATCATAAAATAAATTATTAAAAAATAACTACAATTTGTAAATTAATTTTGGTTCTGGCTTTCGAAACTGTGATGTCTAGGGTCTCTGAGATAAAAATTTCGTAAAAATGTAACGACATTTACGTATCGATTCGACAATTTGGAAAAAAAGGGTCACGGACAAAATCGCGTTTTTTTCCGAAAAACGGGTGCGTACAGGCGATCGAGAAAAAATCACAATTAATCGATAAATTAAGACAGACAATTTTAATTGTGATTTCCGTATAGTGTCATCTTTCCCGTATAGGCTCGTCCGAAAAAAAAATTCTTGGACGGATACGTTAGGATTTACGGCGCTTTTACTCGTCCGGGAGCTCCAAACCGCGACTAAATGTTTAATTACGGAAAATCTAATTAAAAAATCGAAAAAAGGGCTTCGAGGTGCATAATGAGACCTCGGGAGGCATATTCGTGTCGAATCTCAAGACTGTCCGACCTACCGTCTTTGCGCTGCGCCGCGAGCAGACAAAAACTTGGTCACACACACACAGACTTTGCCTTTTATATATAAAGATATATATGTGTGTGTGTGTTATCTATGTATCTACACACACACACACACATATATATATATATATATATATATGCGTGTGTGTGTGTTATCTATCTATCTATCTATCTATATATCTATATATCTATCTATATATCTATATATCTATGTATATCTCTATCTATATATCTATCTGTCTATCTATTTATGTATCTATGTATCTATCCATCTATCTATCTATCTCTTTCTATGTATATGTATGTATGTATG